>JAMJXE010000001.1:1800000-2120000 GCA_023634365.1 Tilletia setariae | reverse complement strand
GATGCGCCTCGGTAGGGGAACTGTTGAAGCGTGAGAGGGCGCTCACAGCAAAGCTAATGTCCGGGCGGGTGGAAAGGGCAATCCACATGAGACATCCGATGAGCCCTTGATACTGGCGAGCATCGGAGTCGGAAAGGAAAACTCCCTCTGGGACCAGCTTGGTACCAGTAACGATGGGAGTGGGGTCAGGTCGGCAGTCGGCCATCTTGTATCGCTGAAGGACTGTATCGATGTAATGGCCTTGAATTAGGGCGAAACCATTCTTGATCTGCTGAACTTTGATGCCAAGTACCGATCCAACAGGACCTATGTCGGACATCTTGTAGGCAGCTTTGAGAGCGTCGCGAACGGAATCGATGATAGCTTGAGTCTTGGCGGCAATCAGGAAGTCGTCCACATAGACAAAGACGATCGTACGCGTGCCGTCATGTTCGATGCGGACGAAAATTCCCCAGTCTGCGTCACTGTGCTCGAAACCCTCAGCCTTGAGCGTATCGACCACGGCGAGCCACCAGAGCCGAGCCGACTGCTTGAAACCGTAGAGGCCTTTGAGTACCAAAAGGCCTGTAGCGTCAGGGTTCTCCTGCTTCCACCCTTCTGGAAAGCTGATGTAGAGCTGTCGGTCCATCTTGGGGTTGAGAAAGGCCGTCTCGGCATCCATCTGCCAGATAATGAGACAATGGAAAGCCGCCATGACGAAGAAGATGCGCATGCTTGTCATTCGTCCGACAGGAGCATATGTCTCGTCGTAGTCGATGCCATAGCGCTGTGTAAAGCCTCGTCCGACCAGTCGAGCCTTGTGCTTGAGATAGTTGCCGTCTGCATCTCGCTTGGTCTTGCAGACCCATTTGGTCGAGACAACTTTGGCGCCTGGAGGTAATACCACTTCCTTGAGAGTTTCGTTTTTGATAAGGGAGTCGAGTTCTCGATCAAATGCTTTGGACCATTCCTGACGTTCCGGACTGGCCATGGCTTCCTTGTAGCTAGTGGGATCATTGTCGAGGATGGCGACAGGACAGAGGAAGCCTTCGAACTCCTGTATGAAAGTCGTGAAGTTGTCCCAGTAAGATGACGTACGCTGTCCTCGGGTTGCGCGAGCAGGAAGCTGTCGATAGCCTTGAGGCCGAGGCTCGGCGCGAATTCTGGGAATAGGTCGAGCTGCTCCCTCTGGCTCAAAGCGTTTGATACCACGAGGGGCAGGAGCAGGATCTATGTCGTCATCGTCAGAGTCGGAGCTGGGACTGTCGCTGTCGCTCAAGGACCTGACGGAAATTGCATCGTCTAGGTCGACTTCAACGTCATTTGAAGGCACTGAAGGCACTTCGACAACTTGAGGAGTGAGATCCTTGCCGAAGGAGACATTACGAGAGTAGACGATCTTGTTGAGGGTCTCGTTCCAAACGCCCCAACCAGATCGCTCGGTTGGCCAGCTGACCACACGTCCCTTCCAGGCCTTGGGTTGCGTAAGGTCGGACTTGCCGCGATCGGCGGAGGGAACGTGGACCCAGCACGGGGTACCGAATGGCTGGGCCTTCTCGAGGGACGGGCTACGCTTGTGCACCCATTCCCATACAGTGCGTCCGTCGTCGACGAGGGTCACCTTCATCAGAAGAATTGCTGCAAAGATGATGGCGTGACCCCACCACGCGACCGGAAGCTGACTACTGTGCAGCATTGCCGCTGCCATTTCCTTGAGAGTTCGGTTCTTGCGCTCGGCTTTGCCATTAAGTTCTGGCGTGTGAGGCGGAGTGATGTGGTGCAAGATACCGCGAGAGGCTGTCCAAGTCGAGAGGTGCTTGTTGATGTACTCGCCGCCTCCATCAGTGCGAATGACCTGAACTTTGGTGCCGAAAGATCGCTCTGCGACTTTGATCCATTCAACTAGCCGGTGGAAGACTTCGGCTTTGGATCGAAGGAGAGCGACAAAGGTCCAGTCGGTGAAATCGTCGATTGTAACACGGCTCACTTCTCGACTCACTTCTCGACCCACATCTCGACCCGACTTCTCGACCCACTTCCCGACTCCAACCTCTCGACCCACTTCTCGACTCTCGCTCTTCCCTTTGTTCTCGACCCTCGCCTTTCCCTTTGTTCTCGACTTCAACTTCGCGGCCGACTTCGCGGCCGACTTACAACTTCCCGTCCGACCTCCCGGCCGTACTCCAAGCTTTATCTCCGGCGCTCAGACCTCCACCTCCGGTCACGCCATTCGCCAAGACCTTCTCGAACCTTCCCCTCACAGCCTCCGGCAATCTCATTCCTCTCTTCTCCCGCTTCATCCTTACTTCGTCTACTTCATTCCTCTCCTCTCTCACCTTCCTCTCTTAGCTTCTTGACCACGTTCTCTCTTTCGCTTCCCTTCCTCGCTAACCTCAATCTCAAAGGGATATAAGCAGCCCGTTTTCCTTCTTGTCCTGTCCTTAGTTCATCATCCAGTACACACATTCCCTCTTGACCCAATACATCTCTCTTCCGCTCTCTCTTCTTCCTTGCCCTGATCCACCCTCGTCACACTTGGTAGCTTCGCAGTCTTCCTGCCTAGCCTTCTCCTCCTACCTCCGCCATGTTCTTCACCGGTCTCCTCCGTCGTCTTCTGGTTCCCTTCCACGTTTTCGCTCTTCCCAATGAAGGTGGTCCGTCGTCATCCTCCCGACCCGCAACCCTTTCGCCCTCGGACATCTACGCTTCTGCCTCCCCCCAGACCCAAGCCTTACTCGACCAGCTCAACAACGAGCTTGAGCTTGCACGCGCCGCTGCCACTCGCTCTCCGGTCCACAAGGTCAAGGCACCCAAGCTCCCGGACCCACGCACTTTCAACGGATCTCGCAACACTCGGGCTCTGACCGACTACCTCTACGACGTCAAGCAACACTTCCGAGTCGACCCTCTCAAGTACCCTACAGAAGACCTCAAGATCATCTTCGCGGCTTCCTTTCTCAAGGATACGGCTCGCACATGGTACCAGACCTTGGATGAATCGCCCGACGGTGCACCTTGGATCACTTTCGCCGACTACGAGGAACAGCTCAACATCAACTTCGCCGAGATCGACCCACTTGATCACTGGCTCACCAAATGGGATGCTCTTCAGCAGAAGTCCTCGGTATCGTCTTACCTCTCCGAGTTTACCGCAGTCGCCAGCCACCTCGATGTCACCGACCAGACCAAGATGCATCATTTCAAGCGCGGTCTGAAGGACGAAGTACTCAACCAGCTGGCCCTTCTACCTCAACCGGACGACTTCAACGCCCTCGTCAAGCTTGCCAATCAGATCGACGCCAGAATCTTTGCTCAACGTCGCAACAAGCCTGCCTCGCAAGCTGCTTCCATCTTGCTCAAGCCCAAGCCCGTCCTCAAGTCTACCTCGGTTCAAGTTCCCGTTCAAGTCAGACCTGTCGTCTCCGGTCCTGTTCCCATGCAGCTCGACGCCTCGCAGCGTCGTGGTCCCCTTACGGATGCGGAGAAGAAGCGACGTCGTGACAACAATCTCTGCCTTTACTGTGACAACCCTGGTCACATCGCAAACGCCTGTCCCGCCAAGAACTCTTCCAAGTCGGAAAACTAGTTCGGCTTGATGCCTCCCGGCACCCATCAAGCCTCCTGGTACCCTCAAGCCCGGCTACTCGCTCTGTCTCTCTCGCTACCCTAACCTCTGGACCCACTTCTCGACCCGGCACTTCCCGTCCCACTTCCCGTCCAACTTCACGACCCACCTCTCGACCCGATACCAGTCCTCCCTCAGAAGTGGTCACGCAGCCGGAGTCGAAGCCCGAACCCATCTACCGACTAGTCACCCTGTCCGGTATGGATGCCCTTGCTCTCATCGATAGCGGATCTTCGGACGATCTGATCTCGAAGAACTTCATATGGGGCCGAGTCCTACCAACCACACCCTTGCCCAAGCCCATCGAATGCGAGCTTGCGGACGGACACCTCGTCAACATACATTCCAGCTTTCGAACTAATCTCCAGTTTTCCATCGGATCCGAAACACGATCCGAAACCCTCGAGCTGCCGGTCGCTCCGATCCAGCATGCCGATGTTATCCTCGGGCGACCCTGGTTGAGTCGTCACAACCCTGATATCGATTGGACCAAAGGCATCATCAAAAGCCTCCGATCGACTCCTGTTCCGCCATCTACCCCAGCTCTCAAGCAACCTAGTCCTAGTCCCGAGGCTACCTCAGCGCCAAAGGAATCCAGCTCCAGCTCTCCAGCTCCCATGAAACTTTCGGTCATTTCACGAACGGCGATGTCAAAGCTCGCACGTACGGATCGAGTCTACCTTGCCCTAGTCAAGACTGGGCCTTCAGAGGCTCAGCTCTCCCAACCTCCTCCTGGTCCTGATCCCGAGGATCCCCTTGCAAAACTCGCCAAGCACCTAGTCGACCGGTTCTCATCGGTCTTTCCAGACAAACTTCCGGCCGGCCTGCCCCCCAGTCGTCGGGTACAACATCGTATCGACGAGCAGCCCGGATCTACCCCAGTCAACGGACCGCTCTATCGACATTCCGAAAAGGAACTCAAGACACTACGAGACTTCCTTCAAGAAGAAGTCGAAGCCGGACGGATCCGACCGAGCGCGTCTCCATACGCATCCCCTGTCCTGTTCGTTCCGAAGAAGGATGGTACTCTGCGCATCTGTTACGACTACAGAGCTCTGAACAAGCAGACCATCAAGGACCGATACCCCTTGCCACGGATCGACGATCTCATCGACCGACTTCGTCGTGCCAAGTTCTTTTCCAAAGTCGACCTCAAAAGCGGCTACAACCAGATCCAAGTCCTAGAGGAACACGTTCACAAGACATCGTTCAAGACACGATACGGCAACTACGAGTGCCTCGTCATGCCTTTCGGTCTCTGCAACGCGCCTGGCACTTTCCAACGTCTCATGAACGACCTGTTCCGCCCCTTCCTTGACCGGTTTGTCATCGTCTACTTGGATGACATCCTCATCTTTTCCGAGACCCTTGAGGAGCACAAGCAGCACGTCGCGCAAGTCCTTCAAGTCCTTCAAGACGAGAAGCTATACGCTGCGCGACACAAGTGCGAGTTCTTCAAGACATCTACCGAGTTCTTGGGCCATATTGTCTCCGCCGACGGCGTCAGCATGGATCCCAAGAAGACCGACTCTATTCAATCCTGGCCGACACCTACTTGTATCCGCGACATCCAAGTCTTCCTCGGAATGGCAAATTTCTACCGACGTTTCATCAAGAACTTCAGCACCATTGCCGAACCTCTGACCCGACTCTTGACCAAGTCCCTGCCCTTCGCTTGGGGTCCCGAGCAAGATCATTCCTTCTCAACCCTCAAGCAAGCCTTCCAGTCTGCCCCAGTCCGGCTCATCTTTCGACCTGACCTTCCGATCCGAGTCTCGACTGACTCTTCCGAGTTTGGTATCGGCGGCGTCCTCGAACAAAAATTTGATCATCGCTGGCACCCAGTCGCTTTCGAGTCACGCAAGCTCACGCCCGCAGAACGCAACTACCCAATCCGAGAGAAGGAACTTCTGGCTATCGTCCACTGCCTCGCGACATGGCGTCTCTACCTTGAAGACGTTGAGAACTTCGAAGTCCTCACGGATCATCACTCCTTGCAATACTTCAAGACCCAGAAGGAACTCAACAAGCGTCAAGCTCGATGGCAAGAACTCCTATGCAACTTCTCGTACACCATTCGATACATCCCGGGGCCTTCTAACTCGGTTCCTGATGCTCTCTCAAGACGTCCGGACTACCTCAATTTCGTTCGTCTACTTCCTGGTACTGCCTCAGAGACGGTCGCAACTTCCCGACCCACTTCTCGACCCTGTTCCCCTGGCAGTACCATCCAGCTCAATGCTCTTGGGATCTCGATAGCTCGTTCCCAGCTTCTCAACGACATCAAGGAAGCTACTCCTGCCTCGGAAGAGTATCAACTGCTCTCCGACCCCGACCTACCTCGTACTCGCGCTCACCATGCTCAACTTCGTGGACTCCAACTCCGAAACAACCTGATCATCAAAGACGACACTCGGATCTTCGTCCCTTCCGAGTCCCTTCAACTCAAGATCATCCAGGAGCATCACGATAGCCCTCTTGGTGGACATCTTGGCGTTGACAAGACCTTGGCTACTCTCATGCGGACCTTCTACTGGCCCGGCATGGATCCTCAAGTTCGCAAGTACATCAAGACATGTGATCTCTGTCAGCGGATCAAGCCCCCGACGCATCAGCCCTACGGCGCCTTGGACCCTCTGCCTGCTCCCTCTAGTCCCTGGTCTTCTGTCTCCATGGACTTCATCACCGACCTACCCAAGACCAGCTCTGGCTATACCGCGATCTTTGTCGTGATCGACCGCTTCAGCAAGATGGCTCACTTCCTCCCGTGTAACATGGAAGGCCTCGATGCTCTTGCAACAGCCAAGCTATTCCTCAAGATCATCGCCCTTCACGGCGTTCCCGACTCTATTGTCTCGGATCGCGACCCTCGCTTCAAGTCCGCCTTTTGGCAATCCTTGATGAAGCTTCTTGGAGTCAAGCTCAACATCTCATCTGCCTATCACGCTCAGACTGATGGTCAGACCGAACGCACCAATCGGACTCTCGAGCACATCCTTCGACCCTATTGCTCCTACGATCAAGACAACTGGGACGAACTCTTGCCCATGGCCGAGTTTGCCTTCAACAACGCCCCTTCGACCACAACAGGTACTTCACCCTTCCAGGCCAACTACGGACGTCATCCCCGAACTCCATCAACCCTTGGCATCTCTGTTCCTGCTCCAGCTTCGATCAATCTCGCTGAGGATCTTCGAGCTATCCATCAAGACATGCACGAACGCATCGTCAAGGCTCAACTCCATCAGAAGGAGCATGCCGACAAGCGTCGAACCGACTTCGACTTCAACATCAACGACATGGTATTGCTCTCTACAGACAACATCAAGACCTCTCGACCTTCGAAGAAGCTCGACTTCAGACGAGCTGGCCCTTTCAAGATCATCGCCAAGGTTGGCAAGGTCTCATACAAGCTCGACCTTCCACATTCTATGGCCGGCCTTCATCCTGTCTTTCATGTGTCCATGCTCGAGCCTTACCATGATCCGACTTCTGGCTCATCTATCCCTCGGTCGCCAGCTCCACCACCACCCGATGTCATCAACAACGAGCCCGAATACGAAGTCGAATCCATCCTCTCCAAGCGCACATATCGACGTCAAGTCCAATACCTTGTCAAGTTGCTCGGATATCCTTTACACGAAGCGACCTGGGAGCCCGCCAACAACCTCGAGCACTCTCAACGGCTCATCGATGACTTCGAATCCCGAACCCAACCCTCAGCATCTTGAGGACAAGATGCGGTTTAGGTGGGGGGAAGTGTAACACGGCTCACTTCTCGACTCACTTCTCGACCCACATCTCGACCCGACTTCTCGACCCACTTCCCGACTCCAACCTCTCGACCCACTTCTCGACTCTCGCTCTTCCCTTTGTTCTCGACCCTCGCCTTTCCCTTTGTTCTCGACTTCAACTTCGCGGCCGACTTCGCGGCCGACTTACAACTTCCCGTCCGACCTCCCGGCCGTACTCCAAGCTTTATCTCCGGCGCTCAGACCTCCACCTCCGGTCACGCCATTCGCCAAGACCTTCTCGAACCTTCCCCTCACAGCCTCCGGCAATCTCATTCCTCTCTTCTCCCGCTTCATCCTTACTTCGTCTACTTCATTCCTCTCCTCTCTCACCTTCCTCTCTTAGCTTCTTGACCACGTTCTCTCTTTCGCTTCCCTTCCTCGCTAACCTCAATCTCAAAGGGATATAAGCAGCCCGTTTTCCTTCTTGTCCTGTCCTTAGTTCATCATCCAGTACACACATTCCCTCTTGACCCAATACATCTCTCTTCCGCTCTCTCTTCTTCCTTGCCCTGATCCACCCTCGTCACATCGATGAAAACTGCATAGTATCGATGACCGCCGAATGCTGGAGTGAGGGGACCAGCCACATCCGAGTGAATAAGCTCGAGGGGCTGGGAGCCACGAAGAGGGGCGTCGCTGAAAGGCTTGCGAGTCGCTTTGCTGACCTGGCAGCTGTCGCAGGAAATCTTCTCGTTCAGAGGTCCTGAGATGGCTGGCAGTTGTCCCATCCGAAGTAGCTTCTTGATCGTGCTGAAGCCTATATGTCCTAGTCGGTGATGAAGATCGAGGAGGGGACTGCACTCCGGAGCTTGAGCCGGGGCGAGGAGTTCTGTCGGGCGTGAGGATCCAAAATCGACACGGAGAAGCAGCCAACGAGCGCGTCCACGCTTGGTGAGAGGCATTCGCCAGGACGTGTTGCTCGTGTGCTCCAGATATGCTTCGTCGTCGTCGTCGATGCGCTTGATCCAGCCACGCTCGCGAAGAAGTTCCTCGGACAGAAGGTTTACTCCGGCTCCAGGAAGGAGAACCACATCCTTGAAGGTTACTTTGCGGCCGGAGTGCAGAAGGCCAGAGACATCGCCGATCAGGTCGGAAGACTGCTTGGATCCAACGGTCTTGAAGGACAAGGGCTTGTCGATCTTCCTTGGATTGGTCAGAAGGTCAGGACGGTCGACAATGTGCTGAGAAGCGCCAGAGTCGATCATAAAGTTCACCAATGTAGAAGTCGAGGAGAGGGCGAGGTGGCCGGAGTCGACCATGGCCCCGAGCATCTCGTCTGCGTCGGGGTAAGCCTCGAGAGCTGCGGCTGCTTTGTCGGGGCACTCGTCCTTGACGTGTCCGGCAGTGTAACATTTCCAGCAGATCGGACCGTTGACTTGGCCAAGGTGTCTGGTTTTCGGACAGTCGGGACGCTCGTGATCGTGAGAGCCGCAGCCGTAGCACAGAGTACGCTTGCCGTTCGGCTTCTTGCTGTCTTTGCCGCTAGAGCCGGAAGATTTCGTCTTGCTGCCAGGACCGGCCGCTTGAGACGGATTGGAGGACTGAGACTTGCCACGTCCGCGATTGGACTTGCCATTGCCTCGATTGCGGTTGGAAGTTCCCTTCTTGGCGAAGTGCTGCTGAGCTGCCATCGCAAGTGCGGCATTGGCGGATCGCTCGGCAGTGTGCTTGGCAGAGGCGTCTTCCTCGTTGAAGATGCGGATCAAGCTGATGAAGGTCTGTTCGTCCTTGGGGAGTTGTCGCCAGTCGTTGCGGACCACTCGAAGAGAATGCGGGAGAGTGTCGAGAAAGCGGTCGCACATTTCGCGGTCGGTAAGTCCCCAGGGGAGCTTTGCTGCTGCTGCTTCAGCGGCCAGCTCCATAAATTCGTTGAGGTGCTGAGATGCATCGCCGCCTTCGTCGAGGAAAAGGTTGGAAAGCTTGCGGTTGACCGAACTTCGATGTTCCGGAGTGCAAAGGTCGTGTAAAGCGGCGAGGAGAGTCCACATCTCTTTGGAAGAGGAAAGGCCTCGAATCATCGCCTTGAGGGCCGGAGAAACGCTGCGGCGAATGTAAGCTCGTGCCTTGGCGTCGCGATCCTTCCAGGACTCGGAAAGTCGCACGTCGACAGAGGTCGGGTTCGGAGGTAGAGTAGGGCATTGCTCCGTACCAGCCGAAATGTCGTAGGCTCGAATGCCAATCAAGAGAGGCTCGATGGCTTCGCGCCACTTGAAGTAGTTCTGAAGGCCGATGAGGGTCGGAACACCGGGAAGAGAAGTGTCTTTGTCGTGTTCGTCCATGGTTGTGGAAGAAGTAGGGAAGGGCGAAAAGTCAGCCAAGGCTTGAGGTCAAAGACGGAAAACTTCGTAATCGAAGGTCGAGACTTGAGGACCAAGGTCGAGGTCGAGGAGGTCAAAGGGCAGACGAGGTAGAAGTTGAAGGGCGAAAGAAAGGTGCTTGTGATTGCAAAAGCGGGCTAGAGGACAGTTCTAGAAAAGGTCGTCGTCACTGTCGGTGGGCAGGAAAAGAAGTTCGCTGTTCGGCTCGTAGGACGGTCGCCGATAGTAAGGGACGGGACGGAAACGGGGGGGCCGAAGTCGCGCGTGGTGAATCGCTCTGCGCCACAGGAAGTAAGCTGCACTGCAGCGTTGTCGATGAAAATTTCGGATACGCCGATGTCGCTCGAAACTAAGTTCGAGAAGAAAGAGGGCTAAATCGCGGAGAGCGGAGTCAGACTTTTAATCTGTTGTAGAAATAGGGAAGAGAGAGGGATAGGCTTTAGGTCGTACCTCCGAAGTCAAGAGTGGACATAGAAATGCGAAGGAGTTGTGGAAGGTGTAGGGCAGAGAGGTCTGATAGTGGAAGAGGAAGAGAAGATGTGGGTGATGATGATTTCAGGTAAGGGAAAGGGGAAAAGAGCCCTGCTTATATAGACAAGAGGGGGGGAGGACGATAGGAGTGAAGGGAGGGGAGCGGATTGTTGCGCAACGGCTTGTTGCTATGTAAATGATATATGAAGCACGTGGTTTTGGGTGTGAGTTGAAAGCCGCGACCGAGCCAAGCCCGGGTGAGTTGGGCGGAACGGAGCGGGAACGGAACCACATGTATGGAAAACATATGGAAGCGGAACACGTGAGCCGCATGAGAGAGAAAACATGTGGAACGGAGCGGAACACGTGAGAGACAATAGAGAGAACACATGTGGAAAGCGGAACACATGAGACTGCTAACTTCAACACTACGCACTTGCTTTCTGTCTTCTGTCGCTTTCCGATTTCTTGTTTCCCTGACTCACTTGAAAGTTTCGGCCGAGAACATTCTTTCGGCCGCATGAGGCTCGGTCAGCTGCTTCCATCTTCGTCCCTCTTGGGCCATCTCCGCCTATCCCAGTGGAACGGAGTCAAGTCAACCGCTTCACTGCGGCTGCTTTATCTGGCGATAGCGACAGCCAATGGTGCATTGCTACCCTTGTCCAAGGGGTGCATGAGCTTCAGCAGCAGAGCTTCATTGGATCTTGTTCGATTGATTTTGAGGAGTCGAATGCTGTCGGCCGATACCGCTCACTTGCGTCTCTCGAAGCGAGTGTCAACTGTCACGATACTGTGGAAGAAGCGCGGTGAGGCTGGTATCCTTGCTATGCCTGCGATTCGAAGCAGATCCCACGATCCACTCCCGCATCAGCAGAAAGATCGTAGACCATACCGCATGAAAGCGCTAGTACCCGAGTAGTACAAGGCAGATTCATTCAATCTTGACAATCTTCAGGTTTTCGTTCTCCCCGCGAACAATTCAGTCCTCATCATTATTGATCCTGCGGCGTGAGCTTCCAAGATCCTGATGCTGCAGGATGGACGGGCTATCTATGTTATCCTGCTCACCGCCCTGAATCTCAATTTCAGTCTGGTGATTGCTGCTGCGCTGCAGCATGTTCATCTCTAGGAATCCCATGCGGGCAAGCTTGTACTTCTAGTGAAGAGTCATAGTCCAGGGACGGCTGTGGTCACGCACGCAATTGTCTCTATGGGGGCAACAGCTTACGCGTTTCATTGCAACCGCGCTGGCGTCAGCTGTCCTTCCAAGTCTCTACTAGTGGGCCTGACAGGATGGACTCGGCCTCGAGCTTGGCTAGTGTGGATCGCTGCAGGTCTGACATCGCCTCCGTCGTGCCTCGAGCTATTTGGCGTCCAGATGGAGATGATGTGTGAGACCTCTGGGTGAGTCTAGACAGTTGCGTGTTGGCTGGAGATGCCGCTGCGGTTGGTCCGCCCAGAGTGCCCGTGCCAGAGGTGGAGCCGGCGCCGGTGCTGCTGTTGACAGTCGCACCAGGCAGCGCAGTAAAAGATGGGAAGGCCCCGCTGGCTCCACCAGGTACGCTGTGTGCTGATCTACGATCGATAGCGGTACCGCTGTATGCGGACCGCCTGTCGTACGCTCCACCTGCGCTGACTGCGGAGCGACGATCGTGGCCCGGACCGCCGCCGCTGGTCGCGGACCGATGGTCCAAATCTTCGGGTGCGTAGGGACCGGATAGTGCGACAGCGAGGAAATTTCTGCAAGAATAAGTGAAACGTGAGATGTCGGTGCAAAGTGCGGAATCAAGGATTGGGGGGGCCTCTGCGTCTGCAAGGGGCGAAAGCAACACATACTGCTGGGTGCTTTGGGTGATTTTGCGCAGCAGGTCTGGGTTGAGGGGAACGGCAGGAAGCTGCTGGCGAGTCTCAGGATATGCCGCCGAGTCAGGTGCTCTGGACTGCTGGTCCTCGCGAGAGTGTGTGTTGTCGGTCTCTGTAGATGCTAGCAGAGGAGTCCGTTCGTCGACCCCACTTGATCTGGGCGGGTGTGTTGATGTTGGGTATCTGAGCTTGGCAAGTAAGGAACGCAAGGCGTCGAGTGACCAAGGGGAGGGCTGTGGCTCATCTTCGTCTTGGTCTGCAGATGATTCTGATCGGGAACGAGAGCAGCAGGGGAAGACGTGCTGCACAAAGCTTTGGAGGAAGTTGGAGTCTGGTTGGTAGCCCTGAGATCGACTGTAGATGGACTTCCCTGGTTCAGAGTTTGCCTGATCTCAAAGACTCTGAGATGACTAGGATCTGCTTACCTTTGCCGTTGACGCTGCTGATCGTGAAGCTGCTGTTGGTGCTGGAGATGTTGAGTGCTGATGCTGAAGGTGTGAGTTTGAGAAGAAGACGATCTTGCGTTGTTGACGGACTGCGACATTTCGGTTGTGCTGATGAGAGGGAAGGGAGAGCGCAGTCGAGTATCTGTAGAGTAGAGAAGAGCAGAGTAGAGAGAGAGCGTGTGCGCTATTGGAGACCGTTGTGAAAGACAGAGAGAGAAAGGAAAGGCTTGTGGGTGAGAAGGCGAGAAGGGGTTTGCTGATATGACACAGATGGTAAGAGGCCGTGAGCGGGAGGGAGAGAGAGAGAGAGAGAGAGAAAGAGAGAGAAGAAGAACAGGCAGTCGACGGACTGGGATACTTTTGGGGATCGCTCCGAGCCAGCTGGGCTGCTGCTTCTGGAGCTGCTGGAGCTGCTGCGTGCGAGCGGGCGGGCGGGCGGGGCGAGGATGCGGTTGTAGCAAGCTGGATCTCGTCCTTGGGTTGGGCGGCCAGCTTCGTTTTAATGCCCGTCAGTCCAAAAAAGAAGCTTTGTTTCTGTGATGGGAACTGAGCAGACAGCGTCCTGTAAATCTCCGTCGCGCTCAGGCCCCGCATACATTCACCCAGAGAGCACACGACTTGGGACAGAACCGACGAATTTTTGGATTGAAGTCACGTATGAAAACAAGGGAGGAGGGAATCAGGGATGCGTGCGAGGTGCGTTTACAGTCTAACACGCAGAGTCTATGTGGGAAAGATGGGAGTAGAAGAACGAGAACGAAGATGATGGTCGAGTTGAGGATGAGGCGGATGAAATCTAAGTTTGCGAGACGAACCGGTTCGTTGAGGTGAGAGTGGCGAGAAGAGACACTGAAGAGAGGGAGGGAGAAGGTGACGCCCGACACGGGGATTTCTGTCTATTTTCGTTTCGTTCGTCACTCTTGGCCCTTGTTCACGGATGCTCGGAATTTTGGAGGAAGATAGGTCGGCGTCCGTGTGGAGGAAACAACCAGACGCGGCCCCACACCACGCAAGAGGGAAGAAGCAGACATCAGGGAGGCTTCAAGCGTCTGAAATGCTGCTTGCGCCACAACCGGGTATGTTGCACGGGGAGGGCCGTGAGATTCGATCTGAATCGTCAAACGGGGCTGGTATCAAGCCGAACGCCGACCAAGTCCATCGACCGTTTAGGAGCTTGGGGTGGGGACAGCTGCAGCAGGTCCGTTGGGGGACTGGCCGTCAACGATGGCGTGCTGGAGAGCAGGAAGGCTGGAGTGGGAAAAGGACGAGTGAAGGGTTGTCAATTCCATGCTTCAGCGCATACATGCACGCCAGAAGAGCAATCAATGCAAACGAGCTCACCTCTTCTCGCGGACGTAGGTGATAATGTTCTGGAATCGCTGCGTCACGGGAATAGAGCCGTTGAGAGCCTCACGGCTCACGTTCTCGTAAGTGGAGCCAAAGGTGTCGAGCACGGGCTGGACGCGTTGGGAGGAGGCGGCAGGGACGGAGCCGACAAAGTTGCGGAGGCGCTCGAGCTCGCCGAGGAGGGACGAAGCAATGTTCTCGGCCTTGCGGGAAGCTTGGTCAGACTCAGTCTTGGAGCGAGTGGTGATGTTCTCGACAGTGGCAGCCAGGTTGGCCTGGAGCTTCTCGACAACCTCGGCAGCCCGCTGGAAGACGGCGTTCTCCTTCTTGGCCTGGGCGTAGGCGGGCACGATGCGCTCGTCGTAGACCGACTTGGCGGGCTGGTAGACTCGGGTCTCGTACGCCTTCTGAGCCTCGGCCGAGTAGGTGCGGAGGAGGGAGACGACCTGGTCGGCGGGTGCACGGGCCTGCTTGTAGACCTCCTCCGAGGTGACGTGGAAAGGGTAAGGGACACGCGACTCGGCAAAGTCAAAGGCCTTGGCGCCCCAGGCGTCCACAAGGGCGAACTGGGGGGTGAGGCGGGAGGTGATGGGCTCGGCGGCCTTGAGGGAGTGGTCGAGGATGTTACCAGTGAGGTGGTAGGGGGTGGCCAGGATGGAGTACTGGTTGATCGTCTTGGAGGCGAAGGTCAGGGACTCGGAGATGAGAGGAACGCCGAGGACTCGCTGTCGATGGAGGAGAGTTTGGTCGGTGTGAGGAGTGGATACGCTTCGCATTGGGCCAGATTACGGATGCTTACCTGGATGGACTGGGACGAGTTCTTGACCTCGTCAATCTTGGAGGAGTGGGTGGTGGGGTTGGATGCGACGTCGGCCATTGTTGTGGATGAGGAGAAATGGATGGAGGGAAGCCGAATGTGAGGTGATGATGGTGATGTGCGTGGGGGGAGGGACAGTGGCGATGGCGAGGGAAGAGAGGTTCGTGCTGGTTATATACCGGGTCCGCGGGCAAGCAGCAGCCTCTGGCCAATGCACATGCGTTGCGCGCAACAAGCACAGGACACAATCAGGAGAAAGTCGGAGCGCGTCTTGCGTCAAAATTTGATACTGGCCCAGTGCCCGATTGATATTAAAATTTGAGTGTGATGCAATATTCACGCGGAAAAGGAGAAGACAGGCACCGTGGCAGCAGCTCCGGCTCAGATAACCCATCCACCTTGTCCGCGCCTCGCAAAGCCAAAGAAGGGAAAAACGGGTCTTGCTTGTGACGTTTTTGCACGCAAGATTATCCAGGGGATGGCAACAGCTTCACAGCCCATCGCAAAGCCGGAGCCCGCACAGGTGTCTCACCTCATAGCCGGGTGGGCGCGAGAGAGGCAGAGAGCACACAAGGTCCTGCCCGAGGTGCGGTGGCAAGTTTCCCACACCACAAGCCTCCAAGGTCGGGGCATGTAGGGAGAGGATGATTGGGGCCAAGGACGAGAGTCTGGTGCTAGAACCTTCTTTCCTTGTTCAAACAAGTCCCTATGCGGTTGCGCCACCTGCCTCTGCAAGGAGGCGGCCACTTCTTTTTCTTGAATACAAAGGCAAAGCAAAATCATCCAGCGAGCAAAACTGAATGTCGATGACCCAAGAAGGACACGATCGGCTCATCCTCGTCGATCGCATCGCACATAGCCGTTTCGCACTTGTCGAGTTGACAGACTGGGCGTCAACAGTAGTCCCGAGTTCAGAAGTGCAATTCCTGGTGAAGCTTCAATCTACAGAGGCACGCTCCATGGTCATCATATAGGAAGAATGAGGACAGGCGACTGAGTTCCCTCAGTGCCGCCCGTCAATGCCGTTTGCGGCTGCTCGCGTCGGCCCCACCTCCGTAATGGAACGCCTCGCGGTGCTTGGCTGCAATATCCCCGACACGCTCGAACCCCGACTGGTGCTTGTCCTGCAAGTCGTGGCCAGAAGTCGTCTCAGCCTCGGTGCATGATTGATCATGGTCATAGGAGGACGATGCCACAGCTCACAATGATCTCCTCTTGGGTCAGTGGTCTCTTGTTCGTCTTGATCTGGATCTTGCCATCGTCTGAGACGGAAATGCCTGCCTTCTGCATCGCCACAGGTGTACATCAATGACAGACTTGGATCAGAGCTGGGACGGACACGTCACAGGGTAAGATGATACCGTGCTCACCTTCATCGCGTCGGTTCCGCTCTTGAGCGCGTCTTGAGTCGACTTGGACCCGGCGGAGGCACCATAGGCAATGGCAATGATAACAACGATGACGATGGCCAGAAACACATAGTCGCCGGTGGATGCTGCCATTTCGTGAGCGTGAAGTCCCGAGAAGGCAGGAGAATATAAGAAGAAGAAGAGTAAAGGTGGTCGCGATGCGATTCGTGACGCAGCAGGAGCAGAGCAGGCAGAAAGTGGAAGCAGAATAAATGCGGGTCAGATTCGAGATATGTGGGTGTGCTTTGTCGTTCAAGCAGCTACAGCCATGCAGCTGCTGTGTGATGGAGAGTCCAGCAGGGAAAGACGGTGTTGTGTCGGACTGGCTATATGTAGTATGATGAGGGGAACTGGTCACCACCCGCGCGCGACGTAGGACAAGGAAACGCTGGAATGCAGAGGCGGTACGAGTACAGTACTCCCTCGATAATTTAATCCTCGTTAAGCTAATAACCTTGGCTTTTTAATAGGATTCCTCAGGTCCCACGGCGGGCCGTATGTAATTATTAACTACCTCGCTTTGGCTAATTATTAGACGGGTTTCGAAGAATTATTAGCTCTTTGAGGGACGGTGACCCCACAAATTGGGCGTCTCAAGGGGCTATCAGGCTGTGTAGACCCGTGAGACCCATGTCATTTGTGGCTGAGACCCCACTTTACTCGGCCGAATGACAGTTCTCGTGGGTAAATAGGTCACGTGGTCACCTCTTCAAGCTAATAACCTCCCTTTTTTAATAGCGAGCATCCGGTCCCAACGCTATTAAATTATCGAGGGAGTACTGTAGGTATATCTAGGTGTGGTGAGCGAGCTGAGATGCCAATCTCGAGCGCGCACGGATCACGCCTCACAACTTCCGCCACACCCGGAAGCGGGAACGCCGGAGCTGCGCGTCTGGTGTTCGAGAATTTCTGCCCGGCACAGCGTGCGGGAATTCGAACCGGACTTCGGTATGGACTGAGTACCGACAGGAGGGAGTGGAGGATGTCCGGTACGCACATTACACACAGAAGGCTGTTCTCGCGCACAGAGAGCCTTCCTCGTCAGGAGCAACGCCAGACTCGACAGACACGCGCTCGCGAGCAGCAGGGTTGCATCCACAAGCAGCATGTCGTCTGCTGCCGCTGCCGTCGACCCCTCGTCCTCGTCCTCTCCTTCGCCCGCATCTCCCCCACTCACCGCCGGCCTTGGCTCTGCTGCTCGCTTCGTCTCTTCAGCACAGCAGCAGCATCATCATCGGCCTCGTCCAATAGGTCCTACAGCAACAGCCCCGTCCTCAACCAGCTCGAACCCCGTCTCGGCCGCCTCTGGCTCCCGCCCTCCGCGTGCCAATACCCTCACCGCCATGCGTGGTCCGGGCGGAGGCATGGTCGTCAACGTCGGTGCAGGTGGTGCCAGCGGTCCAGCTTCGGCGAGGACACCAACCCCGAACACCAATCCTGGCAGAGCAGCCCTCAATAGCTCCACGGATGCCGGCCACATCTCTCTCCCAGGCTCGCATCGTCCGAACTCGGCCGCAATGACTGCGCCAGTCCCTCCCCCACCAGTAGCAGCAGGGGCTGCAGCCGGCGCAGCCCTCGGCACCCTCGGGCCTGGAACCCTAGTCCGCGTCGGTTCGTACACTTGCACCATCAAGAGATACCTCTCTCAAGGCGGTTTCGCACACGTCTATCTCGCAACCGTCGCCCAGCCTATTCCAATGCCTCCCCCCGCCAAGCCAACCACCTCCCTCGTCCTCAAGCGCATGGCTGTCCCAGACAAAGAGGCTCTCATAGTCGTCAGGAACGAGGTTGAGATTCACGTATGTATCCCAGATCGCTTGCTGCCTGCTCAGCAGACCTGCTCGGTAGATTTCCCGACCTGCCTGTCTGACCGCCCAAATGCTTCCTTCCTCATCTAAAGAAACAACTACGCTCTCATCCTTACATCGCACACTTTTTAGAAGCCTCAGCATCTTCCATTGCCGGGTCCGCTGGGCCCAATCAAGGCTCAGCCGCAGGGGGCTACGAGATCTTCATCCTCATGGAATTCTGTCCAGGCGGCGGCCTTATCGATCTCATGAATGCCAGACTACGAAACCGACTTCGAGAATCTGAAATCTTACACATCTTCGCCCATGTCTGCGAGGGTGTTGCACACATGCATCACCAAGACCCTCCCATCCTCCATCGCGACCTCAAGGTTGAAAACATACTTCTTGTCCCTCCTCCTTCCTCACACGGAACACCGGCCTCGCTCGCGAGCTGCGCACAGCAGGCAGAGACGATTGCTTTCAAGCTCTGCGACTTTGGTAGCGCCGTCGCCATTCGCTCACGCGCACCGCCAAACTCGATGGACGAAGCTCGTGCCCTGGAGGCCGAACTCAACCGACACACCACTCTGCAATATCGGGCGCCAGAAATGGTAGACGTCTACCGGCGTCCTCCTGTGGCTATTGGAGAACCAGCAGACATCTGGGCATTGGGCATCTTGCTCTACAAGCTCTGCTACTACACAACTCCATTTGAGGAGAACGGCGGCGGACCTCTTGCCATTCTCAACGTCCGGTACCGCTTCCCGCCTCAACCATCGTACAGCGATTCACTCAAAGGCTTGATCAAGAGCATTCTTGTCGAACGGCCCGAATCCAGACCTTCCATCGACCGCTTAAGGGTCAATGTGGCCAGATTGCGTAACCTTGCTCCGCCTACAGACGCTCTCAAACATCTCGCGGCTGAGGATAACTCGGCTCATCCGTCCACGCTCCGCCCATCACTTGCCGAGACCGCCGGCAGAACGTCCTCGACTTCAATCACATCCTCATCTGCAACTTCCTCAACAGGATTGTCACCGTCTCCAGTCACTTCGCCTTCCCTTCCGCCTCTTCCTGCGCGGACTGCACCTCCAATATCGGCAGTCAGTGAAGATCTGATCTCGTTCCGAGACGATTCTGCACGCAATGGCTCGGCCCGGGATGCGGTCAGCACCTCGGCGAAGGCGGAAATGGACAGGGAACTTCGTGAACTCGAGGCTCATATGGACACCAAGGCCACGATGCGACGAGGAAGACCTGTCAAAGGGTCCGCTTCGTCAGCGACTCAACCGCCTCCCGAAGCAATCCCCAATGTACCAGCCAAGCCCAGCATCGTTCCGAAGCCGTCCTTTTCCAATGTTGCGGACAAGGTTGGTTTGTGGAAGGACCTGGAGAAACAAGCATCGCCAGCAGTCCCTCAAAAGCCGACATTCTCATCGAAACCATCCGATTTCCCGAACGTCTCACCATTAGCGAGCCGTCAGCAAAGCTTACAACAACCTTTGAACAATTCGAAGGCCGAACTTTTCACCGACCTCAACCCTGTCATCACAACAAAAGTGCAGACTCTAAATTCTTTGGACAGCACGGCGGCCTCGAGGACGAGCTCCTTTCAGGGCCTCAAACCGATCGCTGCCCCCAACTCGGATCTATTCAAAGATTGGGAATCCCCGACACCCGTCAACTCCAGGCCGTCATCCGACAGAGACGTTCCCGCTCCGCCGCCGTCTACGGCGATTTTCAAAGATCTGACCCAGCCCGCATCACCACCCGTAGCTCCCAATTCGAAAGATGACGACATGTGGGCAGAGCTGGAGAAGCTCTCGAGTACGGCAGCGGAGAGATGGCCCGACATCAGCAAGGAGCCCTCATTACTTGATGAATGGAAGGACGATAGCAAACCCCTCTCTCCGCCACGGGCGGAACGTGTGCAGGGTGCTTACAGTCGATCGAGCACGAATCTGAGTGTGAGCAGAAGCAACCAGGAGCCTCGCATGGCATCTCCTGCTCTTTTGGCGCCCGTTGGTATCCGGCCTCAAAAGACAAGTCAGAGCAGTGGCACAGGCAGCAATGGGGTTGGGAATGGTCCTGTCATGGCAAGCGGCAGCGGAGGGGGCAGCGCTGTCGGTACTGGAGCTAGTATCGGCATCATCCGACCAAAACCGATGCCCAGTCCTCAGCATCGTAGCACGCTACCGAAGCCAGAGCCATACAGGCCAAAGTCGACCTCCTCTGCAGCTACTCCAGCTATTGCATCGCCCATCGCCTTGCCTGCAGCCCCTAGCGGGGGCGGCACCAAGTCGGACGACTCCAGTCCTGCTGAGGAACCTTTCCGCGGCGTCAGTAATCTGATCGCACGATGGCAAGCACACGCGGAAAATCCAGACACGAACTCGATGGGCGGTGCGGGCAACGTCAGGAGCAGCGGTGGCTCACCGGCTTCTGTTCAGCAAGAAGGGCTCCGGCGCAATAGACTTCCAGGCCGGGATGTATGAGAATGGCTCAATCTTCAGAGCCATTTTTTTCTGCAGAAATTGAAACCTTCTGCGAAACTGCATCGATGCATCATACCAACGTCTTGAATTGGAGAAGTCGTTGTCAAGGAGGCTATGGTAAGATTGAGAGTGGCAGAAAGCTATGGCACAAGATGCAAGTCACGGAATGCTCGTTCGTTTCTCTTTCAAGGGTTTTCACAATTTGGAGGCGAGTGCGTGTGTCGGCAGTCCTTCATACGCGATTTTGTAGATGGCCTTGAATAGTGGATAATCGTCTACCTTGTTCCGAGCCTTGAGGAACTCGTGGATCTCCTTTGCGGTCGCAATTCCTTGAAGCTTTTGTCCGTTCAAGAGCTCCTTCTCGAGTTGGTCAAAGCTCTGCAAAGGGGGGCAAGGAGTGAGTCCAAAGGATTGGAGGGCCTGTGTATGCTCGCTCACCTTTCCTGTCTTGACGAATGCTTCGGCACATTTCCGATTTCGCCCTCCAAAGCCTTGGATCCGAAAGCGATGCACGCGTCAGTGCGATCAACAGATGTGTCATACGCAGCACACACTTACAAGTTGTGATAAGGTCCGCAATTCCTGCACTTGTCTCTGTGAAAGTTTCTGGCTTCACTCCTTCAAAAAATTCTTCAGAGAAATGCTTCATTTCCAGAAGCCCGATGCGCATCACGGCAGCTGGAAGGATCGCCCCCAAGACGGCATAAGCGACTTGAAATAGCCATGCATGCATCATAACATCTCCGCCACTCACCTTTTGCATTGTCCCCCCAGCCTAAGCCGTCTGTGAAGCCGGCGGCGATCGCGACCACGTTCTTGAGTGCACCTGCAAGACTGACACCGGCTACGTCTTCGATCAGACCAACTTTGAAGTTGGGCGTGTCGAAGACCTTCTGGAAGGTCTCGGCAGCGGCGAGGTCACCCTCTCGGTAGCCAATTGTTGTCTCTGAAAATAGATCGCGTGCGACTATGTATCGAGGCGGAAGTCAATTGAGTCATTTTTGTGGCAGAACACACAGAAGCAGTCCACTTGAGCAATCTTTACCCACCTTCGTTGGCGATATTTGCTCCGCTCAGCGCTGAGCACTTGCAGCCGAGAATGTCCTCAATAACATCTGCGAAAATTCGGATGTCCCCATCCTTGACCTCTACACCCTTGATCATTGAGATTGCGTGTGCTCCAGGCTTGATCTTGCCCTTGAGCTCTCTACACACTGACGGAATGAACTGGGAAGGCGACCAGAGGTGATCATGAGCATGAGCTGTGGGAACTACAAAGCGCTTGGACGGGACAGGACGAGACTGACCTGATGTGGGATGACGAAGACCAGGAGATCTGCGCCGGCTGCGGCTTCAGTTGCGCTTGGGATGGCGACCACGTTGTCTGGGAGTTTCACTCCAGGTAGATACTTGGTGTTTTCGTGAGTCTGGTTGATGGCATCTGTGATGTAGCGGCCGTCGTCGAGCTAGCGATGCGAGTAGATGCAGCGATGTTTCAGCGCGGCTAGTAGTAGCGGAGACGGAGCCGATCCTCATACCTTTTCTTGATACACGTACATGCGGACCTCCTCCTCAAACTCGCTAGCATGGCGGCGAACATTGATGCCTGCGATCCTGGCGATGGCGCTTCCCCTGTGGAGAATCAAGTTGAGTCCGCGCCCGTAGATGGAATGGTACGGCAGCAGGCCCGACTTACCAGTTGCCAGAGCCCATGATGGCGACCTTGTGTTTTTGAGGCATGGCAGATAGAACAGATGGGCCAGAACCGGAGTTCAGTGAGAGGGAGGACGAAGGACGGGAGTGGACCTGGAGCAGAGTGCTTCTGGAAGGAGACCGATGATATTGTTGGCGGTATGGTCCGAAATGAAACCGGGATGTGGGAAGAGATCGGGCAGGAGCGGCCGGGACAAGAGGCGGAGGGGCCAGAGGAAAGACACGGGCGGTGGGTGTGAGGTTGGTGAGGCGGAGTGCCTGTATGCGCATACACACCAGGATCTGCTGCGCGACTGCTCCGGCGTGGTGAAGGACAGTCGGTCGAGGATGGGCTTGAGGACGAGCTGCCCATTCTTGCAAGGCAATTTATTTTGAACGAGACGGAAAGCGCGAAAGCGCGTGACCCGGGATGGACCGTGCAGGCAAGGCAAGGCAGCACCTCCACAGGAACAGTCAAGCTCAAAGAGAGAGTCTCGATTGCAAGTCGCATTCACAAAGGGCAAGGGTGCAAAGCCCTCGTGCAAAGCTTTCTACAACGGTCTACATGCTTATTTCTTCTTCTCATCCTCCTTCTTTGGCGGTGGCACAATGCGGAACTCCTTTGGCGTCGCATCCTTTCCAGTGCCAACCTGCTCCCACGGCGACCTGTGGACAAACACGAGCACGATCAGACACTGTCAGCACTGCCATCGCAGGCTCCTCTGTCAGCAATTGAGACGTACGCATTGTCAAAGGAGCGGAAAGCCTGAGAGAGTTGAAGGGGCTCGGTCACTACCCGCTTCTTCTCCTCGTCGTATCTGACCTCAGTGTATCCAGTCAGAGGGAAGTCCTTTCGCAATGGGTGACCTGGAAGAGGTCCGACACGGCAGAGAGCCGATCAGCATTAGTTAGATCTCAATTTCATCGCTTTCCGTCAGAGATACTCACCCTCAAAGCCTGAGAGCCATTCAACAGAATTGGACAAGTATATGAGAAACGGTCTTACCATACAAATTTGGCTCAATAACGAGGTGTACGTACCGTAGTCTGTCAGAATGCGTCGCAAGTCTGGATGACCAAGGAAGAAGACCCCGAACATGTCCCAGACCTCACGCTCGTACCTGAGTTCCAGAAAAACTGATCAGCCTCAGAACCTCGACTGAATTATGCGCGTGAGTTGAGACGTACCAGTTGGCACTGTTGAAGACAGCAGTCGCACTTGGTACGGGTGTCATCTCGTCGGCGTAGGTCTTCACTCGAAGTCGGGCATTGTACTTGACACTGAGAAGGTGGTAAACGACCTCGAAGCGTTGCGAGCGAGTAGGGAAATCGACACCGCTGACGTCCATCAATGCCTTGAATTGACATTGGCTGTGGTCACGCAGAAAGGTCAAGACGGGAATGACGGCACTGGGGTGGATGTAGAGGGTCAGCTCGTCCTTGTAGACGGAGAACTGCTGGATGAACTTGGGCAGGCCTGTGGGTAGTATCGTAGAGATTCAGAATCTTCTGCACCCGCCAAATTGACAGCAGCTGAAACTCACAGCTGGTGATATACGAGCCGTAGTCGTTGAGACCACCTTGGATGCTGGCTGTGGCATCAGCAGGGTTGACGCCCGCTGACTCCGCATAAGGTGAGTGTTCGTTGACTTTTGGGGTGGGCAGGCACAGAAGTACCAGAGTCATGAGCAAACGAACATTTTCGGAACACATTTCCCTTCTGTCCGCAGAGTGGCTCACCTCGATCGCCCTGGGTTGGACCGGGGAAAGACCGTGACGCTGAGGAAGCGATGCTGCGTTGTTGATGTGATGTCGAGGCGAGGATCGCGCGGCTCGAGATGGCCGAGGTCGCTGCTACATGTGCAGTGCCGGCGCCAGTAGCCACACGTCGGGCGATGCTGGCGCTGACGCCTGGCAGCCGGAGAAGAGAAGGAGCTGTCATGATGTCCTCCTGCCGCGCTGGAGATCACCTTCGTCGACGATGTGCGCTGGGTTGAGAATGAGGTCGTGACTTGGGAGTTCCCATCGTCTTCCCTGGTCAGCAGGCGAACTCCACATTCTTGGGGTCTTAGCAGGAGTCTCAGCGGCGGTTGGTGAGCGGATTACTCCGGAGCATGATGGCGGGAGAGAAGCTTCTCAAACTTCAGTCACACAGCATCAACTACGTTTGCTCTCGAGCCTTGACATCACACTCCCACTTCCCTCGTTTGCCCGTCTACAGGCCTTTTCACCCTTGCCAGTCCCAACGAAGGAGCCTCCGGGGATCGCGTCCACATAATCTTGTGAGTCTCTCCGGGAGCCGCTGCTCAAACTCTACTTGCAAAGCCACCGCGTCGCTGATCCTTTTGCGCTCTCCCTCCCTCCTCTTCTGCGCTTGATCTACAGCTTCCTCAAGCTTCTTATCTTCCAGAGGTAGTAATTGATCGCAGTCACCTCTTTCTTCGTCCTGTCTGCAAAATGGCCTCGTCACCCGTCGTAAACGTAAGTATGACACGTAGTCCACCGCTCAGAGACCTTCCCTTTTCCCTGCAGAGCTCATACTCATAGTTGGTCTGTTTCTTCTGTTCCGCCGCACTCTCCATGCACCGGCTCTCTGTCGCTCTTCTTTGAACGCAAATCCACTGAGAACAGGTGGTGCGATACACCGCATTAGTCTCCGGCATCGCATATGGTATCACCCATCGGCGGACACTACAGAACCGACTTGATGCTGCAGCAGAGAAGGCAGAATACAAGCGCAAAGAGGAGCTGATTGCGAAGGCCAAGGAAGCATACAAGAACAGGCTGTTGGCGCAACAGGCGGGCGGCAACGGTGGTGAGTTGTGCCCTTCCTGCTTGGGTCACAATTCCAAGGTTCTGACGCACTTTTCTATCCTGACCCCATGTTCCGAACACGTACGTGAACTCCAACTCGTCACAGTGATCTCTGACCCAGAAGACCCACGCTTCGACCTGGAGAAGTGGATTGCGCAATTTGACAAGTAGGCGGCTTGATGTAGGAAGAAGGAAGCTCGGTGTAGTTCGATCGGGGGAAGTCAGAAGGCGAGGTCGTCGGACTTCGTGCCATCCCAGGGCGTGACCACGAACAACGTGCCCAGAGGACCATCCGGTGCAGCATCTCCGTCATGGCAACCAACCTAGACCGCAGGCTTGGGCCCGAAGAGATGCTGGCCAAAGTGGCCCACCAGTGAATCACAATTTCACATGACACACACACATTCAAGTCCGGACCCTCGTTTCCAAAGTTCTCCCTCCGAAGAGTCTCACGTCCTTCCCTTTCCTATTCATGCAATGCAAAGACGAATAGATCTCGGGCAAAATTCTGGCCGATGGTGTGCGGACGAGGTATGATGTCTAGCGAGTCGTGGTGGGAAAAGCCACGCTGGAGCTAGACAAACTGAAAAAATGCGACCAGGTCGACGACAAAGAGCTGCTCGCCGTAGTGGGAGCCAGAGCGGCGGACAGAGGAAAGGATTGATGCAAACACTTGGCTGAATGCAATCCTCTGTCTTGCGCAATTGACGTGCTTGCTCGTTGTGGTCGTTGCACCTTCTTATCGGCCGAGAAGTGAGATGAACAATGTCAACACGGGGTTGCGTGATCCACGTTGACGGGGGTGATGTGGAGGCTCGAGAAGAAAGATAGAGCTCGGCTGGGTCCACCCCTTCCACGCTGGAACCTTCTCGCGGGGAGCTGGTTAAAAGCAGGCCCCAACGTCGCCTCCCACCCAACGTCGCAGCGTCGACCACCTATTCCGGATCCGAGGACTTTGTACATCCAACTCTCCCAGGTCCCCATCTCTCTTTCAGAAGCCCGTCGGTCGCACACACTCAGCCCGTCATGGCCCACCCATCACGAGCGGCATCTGCCGTTGCACAACGTCGACAGAGATCACGAAGAACATCAAGAGTCTCCGTCTCTCGCTCGACCATTCTCACCCTCATCCTCGCCTTCCTCGCAGTCCTCACCTTCTGCGCCTTCGTCACACCATCGGCCGCCTCCGAGGAGAAGGCCAAGTTCGGAACTGTCATCGGTATCGACCTGGGAACAACCTACTCCTGTGTCGGTGTTCAACGGGAAGGTCGTGTCGAAATCATCACCAACGACCAAGGTAACCGTATCACTCCTTCGTACGTCGCCTTCACCGAGGAGGATGAGAGACTGGTCGGTGACGCAGCCAAGAACCAGGCCGCCAACAACCCAGAGAACACAGTGTGAGTGCGAACGAGACCCCTCTGACGCGTCGTGCTGCAGCTTCTGACCCCTGCTTCCGTTCACTTCCCTTCAGATTCGACGCCAAGCGTTTGATCGGACGCAAGTGGGGTGACTCAGACGTCAAGCGTGACCAGAAGCACTTCCCCTTCAAGCTCGTCGAGAAGGCTGGAAAGCCCGCGATCCAGGTCAAGGTTCGCGGAAAGGACCGCGTCTTCACCCCCGAGGAGATCTCCGCCATGGTCCTCCAGAAGATGAAGGAGACTGCTGAGGCCTACCTCGGCCACCCCGTCACCCACGCCGTCGTGACTGTGCCCGCCTACTTCAACGACGCTCAACGTCAGGCCACCAAGGATGCCGGTACCATCGCCGGTCTCACCGTTCTCCGAATCGTCAACGAGCCCACCGCTGCCGCCATTGCCTACGGTCTCGACAAGAAGGGCGGCGAGTCTCAAATCATTGTCTACGATCTCGGTGGAGGAACGTTCGATGTTTCTCTTCTGTCCATCGAGGACGGTGTCTTCGAGGTGCTTGCCACTGCCGGTGACACCCACTTGGGTGGTGAGGACTTCGACAACCGTGTCATGGAGTACCTGCTCAAGCAGTTCCGCAAGAAGACCGAGCTCGATGCCTCCTCCAACAAGCGCTCCATCGGTAAGCTGAAGCGCGAGGTCGAGCGCGCCAAGCGAACCCTCTCATCGCAGATGTCGGCCAAGATCGAAATCGAAGCCTTCTTCGACGGTAAGGACCTGTCCGAGACTCTGACACGCGCCAAGTTCGAGGAGCTCAACATGGACCTGTTCCGCAAGACAATGAAGCCCGTCGAGCAAGTTCTCAAGGACGCTGGCGTCAAGAAGGAGGACATTGACGACGTCGTCCTCGTCGGTGGCTCGACCCGTATTCCCAAGGTTCAACAACTGCTCAAGGACCACTTTGACGGCAAGGACCCCTCCAAGGGCATCAACCCCGATGAGGCCGTTGCCTGGGGTGCCGCTGTCCAAGGTGGTGTTCTGTCCGGTGACAAAGCTCTCGGTGACGTTGTCCTGATCGACGTCAACCCGCTCACTCTGGGTATTGAGGTGAGCATTCCCAGTTGCCACATTATGTCTTTTTGAGTTTGACACTGACACGCGACGCGTCTTTTCCTTTGCAGACCACTGGTGGTGTCATGACCAAGCTGATCCCCCGTAACACTGTTGTTCCCACCAAGAAGTCTCAGATCTTCTCCACTGCTGCCGACAACCAGAACACTGTGCTCATCCAAGTTTACGAAGGAGAGCGTTCAATGACCAAGGACAACAACCTGCTCGGCAAGTTCGAGCTCAACAACATTCCCCCGGCCCCCCGCGGTGTTCCTCAGATTGAGGTCACGTTCGAGCTCGATGCCAACGGAATCATGAAGGTCTCTGCTGCCGACAAGGGCACCGGACGATCGGAGTCGATCACTATTACCAACGACAAGGGCCGTCTGAGTCCCGAGGACATTGAGCGCATGGTCAAGGAGGCGGAGGAGTTTGCCGAGCAGGACGAGGCACTCAAGTCCAAGGTCGAGGGCCTGAACGCGCTCCAGAACTTCATTGCTCAGCTGTCTGCCCAGATCAACGACAAGGAGGGACTTGGCGGCAAGCTCGACAAGGACGACAAGGACACGATCCGTGCGGCTATCAAGGAGACCAACTCGTGGGTTGAGGAGAACTCTGCAAGCGCGGAGAAGCAAGACATTGAGGAGAAGCTCGAGGAGCTGCAATCGATCGTCAGCCCCATCACTGCAAAGATCTACGCCCAGACTGGCGGTGACCCGAGCAGCGGCGGTGCTGCGAAGGACGACGAGCCCCTGAACTACCACGACGAGCTCTGAGCGTGTCCTCGTTGGTTCCTCTTCCCCCCTTCCCTCACATGTCCTGTTCTTTCCTCTAGCTCCGTGTTACCCTGTGATGTTCTTGTCTTCCGATGTCGCTTCCCACACACCAAAATGTCCCAATCGCAAGCAATTCTGAAGAAGACGCTGAATGTCTGAGACGGCAGCGAGACACGTGTGTGACCATAATCCATGGTCAGCGTCTGACAAGGAGTGGCAACTGGCAAGTGGCAACCGAACGAGACGAAACGTGCACGCGAGATCAAAACGTGGCGCTTGATGGACTCGGGGGGAGTCTCGCAACAGGGTGTCTGCGGCCACGTGGTTTCTGCTCTTCATTGCCTCCACCTCTTTCACCTCCCTTCCCCCCTTCTCAAAATTTGTTGGTTGCTTTCTTCGTTCGCCCCCGTCGCCGACCTTTTCCATCTCGCTCACCATCTCCCCTGTTAGACAGGTCCACCTTTCGCAACTGCCACGTTCATACGTGCTCATTGATCACGTCCACCGTCATCATCTCGTTTTTCCCTCCTGTTCCCTCTTCTTTCCCATCGCCGTCACACTTGCAGCCCTCGCTCCCTTAGATACACTACACGCACACACATACACACTATGTCTTCGCCTGCGGATATCGTCGCCCGCGCCAAGGCAGACGGCGTCCAGGGTCTTGCCGACCTCAAGATCAACGACATCTTCGTCAAGGGCCTGACCAACAAGAAGGACACTGCTGCCCGGGAGAACGCTGCCAACATCCTCCTCGCTCTCTGTGAGGAGAGTGCCAGCCAACAGGTCGAGCCTTTCCTGTTCGATGGCTCTCTCTACGAGACCTTTGTCGAGGCTCTCGGTGACAAGGAGAAGGAGGTGCGCCAGGCCGTCAAGAAGGCCCTCCTCGCACACTCGCAGGTCATGAGCTCCTGGGCCGTCCGACCCGCGCTCAAGATCCTTCTTCACCAAGCCCAAACAGCCGGAAAGTGGCAAGTCAAGACTGGCTGCGTGTCCATCATCGAGAAGCTCGTCGTCGCGTCCCCCGACCGCATTGCCGCGAGCATGCCCGACATCATCCCAATTTTCGCTGAAATCATCTGGGACACCAAGGACAAGGTTCAAGAAAAGTCACGAGAGGCACTCAAAGTACTTTGCTCGCTGGTTTCCAACAAAGATATTGAGCGTTTCATCCCTGCCCTGATCGAGTCCCTTATCCACCCCGTCGAGAAGGTTCCCGAGACCATCATGCTCCTCTCCGCCACCACCTTCGTCCAGGAGGTCGACTCTCCCACTCTTGCCCTTATGTCTCCCCTTCTCCAACGCGGTCTCAACGAGCGTCCCACAGCCACAAAGCGAAAGGTCGCTGTCATCATCGACAACATGGCCAAGCTCGTCGACAATGAGCGCATCGTCCGACCCTTCCTGCCCAAGCTCTTGCCCGGTCTGATCAAGATTGAGAGCACCATGGCCGACCCCGAAGCCCGCAGCGTGGTTCAACGCGCCATCGACACCCTCCGTCAAGTCGGCAACGTCGAGGGCGACGGTTCCAACGTCAAGCCCCTCGAGGATGTCGAGCTCGACAGCACTGTCAAGCTCGTCGAGAAGGAGCTCAAGGAGCAGAAGATCACTTCCTCTCCCGCCATTCTTACCAAGTTTGTTGGTCTCCTCGCCACCAACCTTGCCAATGCCCGTAACTTCGAGGCTACCGAGTGGGACTCCGCTCTCATTCCTTACATCTCCCTCGCCAAGGGTGCCACCAAGGAGCAAGGTGCTGCCGTCGCCCGCGCTCTCCTTGGCGCTCTCGCCAAGAGCACTGGTGAGACTGTCGAAATCTTCGATGATGAGGAGGAGGGTGAGGATCTGTGCAACTGTCAATTCTCCCTCGCCTACGGTGCCAAGATTCTGCTCAACACCGCCACTCTCCGCCTGAAGCGTGGTCACCGCTACGGTCTCTGCGGACGAAACGGTTCCGGAAAGTCCACCCTCATGCGCGCCATCCAGAACGGCCAAGTCGAAGGCTTCCCCTCTCCCGAGGAGGTCCGCACCTGGTACGTCGAGCACGACCTCGACGGCTCCGAGGGTGAGATCAACATCCTCGACTTTATTCTCTCCGACACGCGCCTCAACGTTTCCCGTGAAGAGGCTGCCAGCACCCTGAACGAGATGGGCTTCGACGAGAAGCGCCAAGCTTCGCCCATCGCATCTCTCTCTGGTGGTTGGAAGATGAAGCTCGCTCTCGCCCGTGCCGTGCTGTTCAAGGCCGACATTCTCCTGCTTGACGAGCCCACTAACCACTTGGACGTTGTCAACATCGCCTGGATCACCAACTACCTCACCAACGTCTCCGGTGCCACTGCTATCATTGTCTCGCACGACTCTCAATTCCTCGACAACGTCTGCACAGACATTCTCCACCTCAACCGATTCAAGATCAAGCGATACCCCGGTAACCTGTCCGCATTCGTCGCTCGTGTCCCCGAGGCCAAGGCGTACGCCGAGCTCAACACTGGCGAGGACTACTCCTTCAAGCTGCCCGACCCCCCGTTGCTCGACGGTGTCAAGACGCGTGAGAAGTCGCTTGTCAAGATGCGTGACGTCTGGTTCCAGTACCCTGGCACTCCCGACCCTCAACTCAAGGGTATCTCGATGCAGCTTTCTTTGTCGTCCCGTGTCGCCATTCTCGGACCCAACGGATCCGGAAAGTCGACCCTGGTCAAGCTCATGGTCGGTGACACTGAGGCCAAGTCTGGTGAAGTCTGGAAGCACCCCAACTTGGTCATCGGTTACGTCGCTCAGCACGCTTTCCACCACATCGACCAACATCTGGACAAGACTCCTCTTGACTACATGCTGTGGCGATACCAGACCGGTGAGGATCTCGAGGAGCACATGAAGGCGTCCCGCCAGCTCAGCGAGGCCGAGGCCGCCCTGATGAAGAACGGAGAGGTCTACGTCCACGAGGGTGTCAAGCGCATCATTGAGGACATTGTTGGCCGAAAGAAGCTGAAGAACAGCTTCCAGTACGAGTGCTCCTTCAAGAACATGAGCTCGACTGAGAACATCTGGCTCAGCCGTGACGAGCTGATCAAGCGTGGTTTCGAGAAGAAGGTCATGGCCGTTGACTCGCGTGAGGCTCAACGCGCTGGTATGCTTCGACCCCTTGTCCGCAAGGAGGTAAGTCTATTGTCGTGGCGCGTCTTTGTTGTAATTTGTGTGAATTCTGACCTCTATTCGCCACCCGACTGCATTTCATTCTTGTCAAACAGATCGAGAAGCACTTCGAGGACTTCGGTCTCGAGCGTGAGTTCACATCCCACAACACCATGCGCGGTCTGTCCGGAGGTCAAAAGGTCAAGATCGTTCTCGGTGCCGCCACCTGGCGTAAGCCCCACATTGTCGTGCTCGACGAGCCCACCAACTTCTTGGACCGCGAGTCTCTGGCCGCCCTGATCCAAGCCCTGAAGACCTACCAAGGTGGTGTGGCAATCATTACCCACTCGCAAGAGTTCTCCGAGAACGTGTGCCAGGAAGTATGGCGCATGGAGACCGGTAACCTCGTTGCCTCGGGCCACAACTGGGTCGAGGGCCAGGGTTCCGGTGAGCGAATCGACAAGAAGAAGGACGAGGAGGAGGACCAATACGATGCTATGGGCAACAAGATTGAGGTCGTCAAGAAGGCGAAGAAGCTTACTTCCTCCGAGGCACGGAAGGCCAAGAAGGACCGCATGGCAAGAAGGAAGAGGGGCGAGGACGTACTGACGGACGAGGAGTTGTAATCTCCCTCCACCCTCCATGGCGGCCTGGTTCTCCTCACACTCTTGATACACCTTTTCCGAGCTCTTTCCTGTCAAAATTCTTGTGTTTGCGCTCTGCAATCCTGATTTCTGCGTTACTTTCCATGATTTCGCCTGTCTAGTGACAAAAGTACGAGCATGTCGTGTGATGGATGATCTATGGCAGCAATAAACTTGAGAAGCAGCTTAAATTGTATGCTGCCAGACGATCTCATTCTTGTTAGCAACCACCACCCACTGGCGACGGGGTCTGATCATCGCGCAGTCGCCATGAAGCTCTACATCGATGGGCTGCCGGTGTTGTTTCCGTACCCAAAGATCTATCGTGAGCATGCCAGCAAAGCATCGGAGGGGTTGGTCGTGAGCATGCTGTGAGCTGACGCATATCATACCAGCTGAGCAATATGCCTACATGACCGATCTGAAGCGCGCTCTCGATGCGCAGGGCCATTGCGTGCTCGAGATGCCTTCAGGAACAGGCAAGACGGTCTCCCTTCTCAGCCTGATCGTCAGCTATCAAAAAGTAAGAGCTGTGTGATGCTCGGAATGCATTTCTCAGACAAGTTAGCTAAGTGGCAGCAAGCAACTGCGCTGATCAGTACCATCCTTCAGGACGCAAACTTATCTACTGCTCGCGCACGGTGCCAGAGATCGAGAAGGCGCTCGCAGAGCTCAAGCGGCTGATGGAGTACCGGTCGCGATACTACTTTGATGCTAGCGCCGAGGATCCAAATGACCCCATCCTCAAGCCTCCAGACTGGGCAGACCCAGAAGAAGATGACAAAGACGACATATCGCTGCCTAGTCCTTCGTCCTCCCGAGCCAGCTCAGCAGAGCCCTCCGATCCTAATTCCCGCCGCGATGCTGCGGAGCGGGCACGGCAAAAGGGCAAGTTCCGAAGGCGGCAGGCAAAGGGAAAGTGGGCTTCCAAATTCAAGCTCGAACCCTTCCTCGCAGTGGGACTGTCGTCCCGTAAGAACCTGTGTGTACATCCTGAGGTCAACAGGGAGCGACGCGGCAAAGTGGTCGATGCGCGATGTAGAGACATGACGAATGCTTGGGTATGCGCAAAGGGAAGAGAAGATCCTGGCAGTGTGGAACTCTGCTCCTATCACGAGGTCAGTTCCCCCATCGGCTAGCAGACTCTCGCGGTTCGCTGATGACAGGACTTCAAATCAATCCATAGGAGCTTGGAAAGCTACAGCCAGGGGAGATGCTGCCTCAAGGTGTCTGGACATTGGAGGAGATCAAAGAGATGGCGAAGGAAGAAGGAATTTGTCCATACTTTGCCATCAGAAGATCGGTGAGAATCGAGGCCTCTCAAGACTCCAGAGAGGAAAGCTTGGCTGAATTTCCAAGCCCTGTGTCCGCATGTAGCTCTCATTTGTCGACGTTATCATTTACAGCTTCCACTATCTGCTTGATCCCAAGGTGGCGGATCAAGTCAGCAAGGAGATGAGCAAGGATGCGATCGTGGTGTTCGACGAGGCCCACAACATCGGTACGTGCCTCTCCTCGGGTTCAAAACATGCTTGACAGCTGGATTGACCTTCTTTAACAGACAACGTTTGCATTGAATCTTTGAGCATCGATTTGACACGACCGATGCTGGACAGTGCATTCCGGTCCATCAACCAACTGGCGGACAAGGTGGAGGAGGTGAAACGCACGGACGCGTCCAAGCTCCAAGACGAGTATGCAAAGCTAGTGGAAGGTCTACAAGCCCAGGCAGATGCGCGAAACGGTGTCGACGGTGCAGAAAGCGTCATGACAAATCCTGTCCTTCCGGACGATCTTCTTCAAGAAGCGGTGCCGGGTAACATCCGGCGTGCCGAACACTTCGTCGCCTTCCTCCGTCGCTTTGTCGAGTATCTCAAGACTCGTATGCGTGTCCTACATGTTGTGGCAGAGACACCAGCCAGTTTCCTCCAACATTTGAAAGACATCACCTACATCGAGCGCAAACCATTACGCTTCTGTGCGGAACGATTACGGATGCTCGTCTCCACCTTGGAGTTGACCAGACTCGATGAGTACGCCAGTCTACATAAAGTTGCCGCCTTTGCCACTCTCGTCGCTACCTACGAAAAGGGCTTCCTTCTCATCCTGGAACCTTTCGAGACTGAAAATGCCACAGTACCCAATCCGATATTCCATTTCACGTGTCTGGACGCCTCGCTCGCCATCGCTCCCGTCTTCGAGCGCTTCAGCTCTGTTGTCATCACAAGCGGAACGATCAGCCCGCTCGACATGTATCCGAAGATGCTCAAGTTTGAGACCGTCGTGCAAGAAAGTTATGCCATGACCCTGACGCGGTCTTGTTTCTTGCCACTCGTCATCACGCGCGGCTCAGATCAGGTCAGCATCAGCAGTCGCTTCGAGGTGCGAAATGACCCTGCGGTAGTGCGCAACTATGGCAACATTTTGATCGAATTTGCGAAGAGTGTTCCGGACGGCATCGTCGCATTCTTCCCGTCCTACTTGTACATGGAGAGCATCGTGGCGGCGTGGCACGACATGGGAATTCTGGAGGAGGTTTGGAAATACAAGCTGATCTTTATCGAAACACCAGACGCTCCAGAGACGTCCATCGCGCTCGAGAACTTCCGGCGAGCATGCGACAACGGTCGAGGTGCGATTTTGCTTTCGGTAGCCAGAGGAAAGGTTAGCGAGGGTATTGATTTCGATCACAACTACGGACGAGCGGTGATCATGTTTGGTGTGCCTTACCAATACACGGAGAGTCGGATCCTCAAGGCACGACTAGAGTTCCTCCGCGACAACTACCGCATCAGGGAGAATGACTTCCTGACATTCGACGCCATGAGGCATGCTGCGCAGTGTGTGGGAAGAGTATTGCGAGGAAAGACCGACTATGGTCTTATGGTCTTTGCAGACAAGGTGGGTTGTGGGCTTGCACACTTCAGAGGATGGTCGCTGATCGCTGATCGCTTGACCATCCCTTCAGCGCTTCGCCAAGGCGGACAAGAGGCAAAAGCTTCCGAAGTGGATCGCACAACAGATCAGCGATACTCACACGAACCTGTCGACGGACATGGCTGTCGTGGAGGCAAAACTCTTCATGCGGACCATGGGTCAACCATTCCCAGAAGGTAATTTTTTGCCGAAGGAGACTGCTCTGTAGTAGTGCATGACTGATCCCATCCTTGACTCGCGGCAGGTAACAATGGCATCTCTTTGTGGGATCTTGGCGATGTGGAGGCGCGACAGGCCAAGGAGCGCGAGCATTTCGAGCGGCTCATGCAGCTGGATCTGGAGGAAGAGCGGCAACAGATGGCCGCCAATGGTACGCTCGAGAAGGGAGAGCGAGGCCAGAAAGGTGACGATGCCATGCGAGTGGACGACGACTTGTATGGAGACGATGACGACGACTGGCTGATCGCACGGGTAGAGGAGGCTGAACAGATTCACAAGCAGAAGGCTTTTGCTCACATTGAAGATGACTATGATGCCGAGTTCGGGCCTGGAGACGACTTGTATGATCTTGATCTGGAATGAGATCAATCCTTTGCATGATCCGCAACGCTCGCGGCAATTGTTCATTCTCGAAGAACGTCTCAGTCCTTTCTTGGGATCTACGAGAGCGGTCCGTTCCTATCCCCTGATCAAAAGCGTCCACTATTATCAGTCTGTCGGCTCGTGCCCCCCCCCCCCCCTTTTCTCCCTTTTTTCTCCCTTTTCCCTCTTCTTTCGCGGAGAAAGCTTGCGTTTGAGGCAGCAAAGGGTTGTCGCCATCTTCGGCAGTCCAGCCGCGGGAGTCTGTCATATGGCAGTGTAATATATATTATAATTGGCAGAGAGTCAGCATCAACGGCCGCCTAGCACAGTTGGTAGTGCGTCTGACTACGAAGTATCAGACGATAATCAGGAGGTCGCAGGTTCGAGCCCTGCGGTGGTCGCTTTTTGCCATTTTTTTTTGGCGGGCCAAATTTGTTTGGGCCCCTCCATACCGCCAGAAGGCTGCCTTTTTGCACACTCGAACACACAACATGATCCAATGTTCATATGATTTGATTTGGTTAGAAGGAATGCTCGGTACTGTCTGCTCCCATCGCGCTTGTCCCGCTGCTCCCACTGTAACGAAGAGTGACAAAGTCAGGGCTAGGCCATCTTTGGTGAATCCGTGACCAGAGACTTACCTAGACACCGCTTGCACCATTCTGTCGGTGTAGGCGGCACCACTCCACTTCTGGTGGGTCAAGACATCGCAGCCGAGCTCCTTCTCCCGCCTCTGGATGAGCTCGACGTAGGCAAGCATGCCGTCGGTCTTGAAGCGGGTGCTCAGCTCGTGAGTGACCAGACCGGTCGAGTGCAGGCCGGCTAGCGAAATGAGCTGCAGCACGAACCCAGACTGGGCGAGGTCCCAGATGAACGACTTCAGTGCTTCGTCTGCGCACAGTGGGGGATTGGGAAAAGGTTGTCAGTGCGCTGAGACTGCGGGCGCCGGCTGCGATGCCTGGTCCATAGGATGACTCACCTGTGTAGCCGTGTGCACTCCAGTTGAAGCTTGGACTCAGGTTGTAGACGAGCCACTTGCCAGGGAAGTCCTGGTGGATCTCACCAGCAAAGCCTTGGGCCTGGGCGAGATCGGGCGTCTTAGTTTCCAACCAGAGAAGGTCAGAGTATGGCGCGAAAGCCTTGACACGCTTCAAGGCAGGTGCTACACCGCCCTTGAAGTGATAGTAGCCCTCCTTCGTCCGAGGGGCATCCCAGCTCCAGAGAGGCAGCTGATCCGGCCCGCCGAAGACCTTGGCCGCGATGGCACGTGCTTGTGAGATGGGCACAAGACCTGAGGCGGCCTTGCTCGCGGCGGCGATCTCTGCTTGATACGCCTCAACGCCAGCAGCATTGCCGGAGTTGTGCTCGATGACAGCTATCAGAAGCAGATCGTTCAGAAACCAAAAGCCTCGATACTTGACAAGCTGGGCCGCGCTTCCTCACCTTGGTCCCATGTCTTGAGACTGACGCTGTCCATCCACTTCTTCTCAACTTCGTCGAGCTGGGCTCCCGCTTTACCTTCCAGCTCAGCTTTTGCCAGTGTGTCGGCGAGGCTGAGTTTGGAACCGTCAGAATCGTCCCAGCCCACGGCGCCAAGAATGAATTCGTGGTCACGAGCATCGACTGTGCTGGAGATCAGCTTGGCTGACTCTGAGTCGGTTCGGGCGATGACGAGATTGGAGGCACCGAGCACGTCCCACGCCAGACGACAGGCGACCAGGCGATTGATGTGGTCGGATGTCGGTACCAGTACTTTGCCAGCTTGGTGTCCGCACTTTGAATGCGTAGTGCTCGGTCAGCACCAGGATTTTTTTTGGCAAGCTACCGCTACCGACACTGGCTCACCTTCTTTCCTCCATGCAATTGATCCTCAAGATGAATTGCAGCAGCTCCCTAGTCATGAAACCCAAGAACAAACCAGTCAGCGACCGATCCTATTTCCGATGCAAGTGGTGTACTCACATGTTCCGCGAAAAGCTTTGCGAGCTTGAGTACGCTACTGAGTCCACCGTGCCTATGTAGCGACGACAAGCGGGTGAGTGATTCGTGTAAAGCTCAATTTTAATGGCTGGGAGGAAGGGAAGAAGAACCTACCCTGTGTCAGCATCGGCGATGATGGGCCTGAGGTAGTCGACCCAAGGCTTCTTGGCGCGTTGCTCGGGCTTGAGCTGTGCGCGCTCATCGTAGTGTTTGCGATCGTGGTGGAGTTGAGCTTTGAAGAGTCGCTGTACCTGATTGGGGACAGTGGTGTACGGGTAGTCTGCGAGATCGGGACCGACCTCGTTGTTGCAAGTGGTCAGAACGGAGCTGGCGGCCCAGCCAGACACGTAGACGATTTCCTGGTTGTATGCCATCTGAGATTGTTGGATAGGGTCGATGGCTCCCATGGTGTGCACGGGCTTGCCCTCAGAGGCCCTTTGGGAGAGCAAGGCGAAGAGCTTGTCAGCCAGGAGTGATGATTGCGGAGGCTGGACCGGAATCGAGCCGCGCTTGGTGACGACTGTCTCCGCTGTGTATGGGCGCTGATTACGAGATCACGGTCAGCGGCCCTTGCGGCGGGAGGGAAGATGCGCGAACACTTGAGAGCATCAGGAAAGCTCACCTTGATACCCTTGAAGCGGGGACTGTCCCACCATGCTTGTACCTCCTTGACTCGGGCCTTGAAGTCTGCGGTTTCTTGCTCGACAGTTGGGGGTTCGAGGGGAAGAGGCGCGGGGGCAGGGATGAGAGACGTTGCCGCCGCCGCGTTTGGTGCGGGTGCAGAGGTCGACATGGCTGCGACGCTTGTGGCCCGAACGGCTGCCGCAGCTGATGGACCAGCACTGAGCCTGGAGAAGGTCGAGGAGGAGAGACTTAGAGGACGTGCGGCTCTAAGGCTCTGGCGAGTGAGATGGGAGACGCAGAGCTTGGACAGGGACATGACTGGACAAGGAGCCTTGGGGCCTGTAGCTGATTCCCGATTCCGAGCAGGTGGACGTCGTCGTCGTTGTCTGTCGTTCCTCCTCCAGTCGTCTTCCTTCTCAGGTCGGCCTTCGGGCCCACCCACCCTGCTTCGAGCCTGCTCCTCCTCCCAGTCTCGTCAAGCGCGAAGCTGGGCTTCGGAGCTACCGGCTTTATGCAAGGGTCTTCTCGGAAAATTAAGATCAAAAAGGCTCCGAGCTCCGGCCATTTGTTGTTCGGTTCCAAAGCTTCGAACCTGGAGCTGCCTGTCAATCGTCACAGCTTGAGATGCCTCTTCATACCAGCCAGATCCCCCATGGAATAGCACAGGCCCCATCGCCCGTGTTCCTCATCTTCTGGGCATCCGGCAGCCCTGCCTGGTGTTCAGACTGTCGTGATGCAGAGCAGGCTGTGCACTCCGTGTTTGGAACCGGCCCAGATGGCGACGGCCCAGTCGGACACATGATCTACGTAGGCGACAAGCCAACGTGAGTCCCCCTCTCTCATCCATCGGCACAATGCGTTGAGGTCGCTGATCCCGGATGCGTGCACATCACGCAGATGGAATGACCCTTCAAACCAGTACAGACTCGAATACTCAATTTCCACTATTCCGACCATCCTGCGGTGGGAAGACGTGAGTGACCTTGCTCAGAACGCTTGCAGTCAACACATGCTCACAGACAGTCTGAACCTCCAGGGAAACGAGACCGCTCGTCTGGAAGAGTACGACTGCCAAGACGAAGTCAAGCTGCGTGAGTTGACGCGCCACTAGCCAAACCCTCCCACGGTGAAGGGACCCAAGGGCGTTGCAAAATGTATGCACCCTCTTGTGCACAGCAGCCCCCCCCCCCCTTTCGTAATCTCATATACAGAACACTTTCCCCGCACGATGTCTGAGAATCCGGCCTACCTGCAACAATGAGCAGTTCGCTGAAGCTTCCTTGTGGTCTCATCAGGCACGTTCATCGAAAGAATACCCTACAGAGTTTCACCCTCTGCATTAATACCTTCCAGCTTGGCTCAGCCCTCCGGCCAGCAATCAACATCCTCTCTGCTCAGACCCACGCAGCCACGAGAACCCCCTGGAATGAGCGCCGTCCTTTCTGCTGAGGCCCTGAAGAGTAAGTAGCTTGGACTTCGGGACAGAATGCTTCCATTACACGACATCAGCTCATCCTAATGTTTGCATCTCAATCTCCCAGCCTTTAATCATGCTCTCACCTGCCTTGCCAAATTCGGAGACAATCTGTCGCTACAGGCCACGAGATTCGAAAATGGCAATGGCCTGGTGAGCTTCAACTTCCGAATCTTTGATCCTAGTGTCAGGAGTCTGATCGGCTCTATATCATAAAGCTGCGGCTGTCCACTATCAACTCCTCCTCGTCCGCTTTTGCAGCCTTCTTCTTCTATGCCGCCTTCTTTGATCACCTTACAGTCCGGTTACCTGCAGATTATGAACCTGCTAAACCAGGCACTCGAAGTAAGGTGGAGTGCCAACTTCATGCAAAGGTCAGGTCATCCTCCCCTTGTACCAACTCCAATCATTCCTCACCAAGACCAGTTCCTCTTTCCAGGCCATAGGTTCCATATTGAAGTCGCGCCATAACAAAGGCCTGGAGAAATGCGAGCTACACATCACCCAGCCGCTGCCGTCTCTCCAAAGAGACACCTCTCAGCGCCCAGCGGAGCAAGAGCCTGCAGTCGATGCTCGACTTCTGCTCAGATTACATTGTGCACACGGCGTGGTCAAGACTCACAGGCTCACCTATGAGCTGCAAAAGTCCCTGTATCCGACCGCAAATCCGTATCCGGGTGCTCTCTTCGTTCTGGGGCCCCGAACCGCGTCCGAATGGCTTGACCACTTTCTCAGTGCACGGAGTGGAACGGGGCCTGGGTCAGCTCCCGGAAGACAAAACGTCCCTGGAGCACCGCCAGGGCCGGCTGGCGAAGTCAGCTTACACTGTGGCCCTGAATTTTGCATCGTCAAGAATAAGGAAATCGATCTGGGCGCCAGATTGGATGGACGCTTGGGTGATAACCGAGGTAAGCTGCTGCCGTGTTGTTACGAGACCGCGCACGGGCGTGCTGATCGTTTCGCTGCCCGTCGTCAGCGAGTGCCTTGCGCTCGATTCAGACGCAGGTTCGAATCGACATGCAGGACTTTCAAGTATATGACGTCCCGGAAGTGATCTACCTAACTTTTCCTCTCAAGGAGTTCAAGGTTAGTATGTCAGTATCACCATGCACGTCCTTCATACTGAATCATTGGTGGCTCTAGGCTGCTATAATGCTGGCCGAATCCCTAAATCTTTCTCTAGAGGTCCGGTTTGGTCCCCATGACCAACCTCTTTTCATTCTCATCACCAATGCACCGCAAGTTCCGACTAGCTCCGGATCAACTGCAATGGGAGGAGTCGCATTCGAGCTCGGGGAGCCAACCCTTCGTGCAGAGTTTGTTCTCGCCACGACTCATGAGCCCAATCCTGGAGACCCACTGCCAGAACCGGGCGTGCACGTGCCTGTAGTTTCGAGAGCTGCGACTGCTGCTCCCCCTGCGCCAGTCGAAGTTCCGCAGCCCAGTCCGGTTGTGACAAAGGCTTCCCCTCCCTCGGCCTTGGACCAAGCTCCCTCACAACGTGTCCAGCAACCCCGTGCTCCGAGCCAAAGGAGCATTGGAAGTTTGCCGATGCAGATCGATCCTGGCCCTGGCCCCCAAACGTCGACGCCGAGAGAACAAGCGCTTTTCCAACCTGCTGATGCGGATCGTGCCGACCTTTATCCATCCCAGCCGGCCGTCGTACCGATAAAAGCCCCGGCCAAATCGCCGCCGCCGCCACCGACAACGACAACGACAACGACCACTGCGAATATTGCTCCGAGGGCGGTTGCTCATGAGCTGAGGTTTTCCAACCACGGCCGGTTCTACATCAGTCCGAGCCAAGCGTCCAATTTTGAGGCGGACGCGTCGCTGCTTGCGCAGATCCGCGACGAAGAGCGGCCGTCACAGATCCTGCCTATCCAAGGGACGCTGGCCGAGCACGCGGCGAGATTGGGCGCAGTCTCGCAGGCAGCCTCGCAGTCTGGATCCGGGGCCGAAGCGGCCAAGCTGGGGACGCCCTGGGGAGCCACGGCTGCACTTGCTTCCAGTGCGAGCCAGAGCGTGATGCCAACGTATGTTTTGTCCCAACAAGATCAGCAGGATATATCAGATCTTTTCTTCGAAGACGACCAGGCGTTTTTCGGTGACGACCCGGTTAGGGAGGAGCCGGAAGGACAGCCGGCGTCGCATCATGAGCCTGAAAACGGCAAGCGAGAAATGGATCGGGACAGATCGAATCAGGACATGGATGAGCAGGCAGAAGACGCACACGAGGAATACGAGGATGATGAAGACGATGAGGACATCCCACCGACGCCGACCCCTCCCAACGCCAATGGCGAACGAGAGATGCCTTCGGAGGATGAGGTGGAAAGACTTCGCCGAAGAAAGAAGGTGAGCATGACCTCATCCATCCCGGTTCCAGCTTGCCCGTTCTGATCGATGACAATAAATCTACTTATCACACACTCAGTATCGTCCTGTCTTCTGATTGTTTCCAAAGCGAATGTGCTACATCAGATGTGTTCACGGGTACTCGGCTTTTGCTGATGGGTGCCGAGGTTGAAGGACGCAGTTGTGCTGATCCTATCTCCATAACATTGCTCAAACCATCGCTAGAGCTAATAAGTGAGATGGGTTGTTGTTATCTCTCAAACAAAGTGCCTCACTCAGATTTTGGCCTCAGGCTAAGCGTGCTGCTGCACTGACGATCCGAGGCTCGATGGAGCTACGTCGGGTGGTGTCCATCGAGCAAATCATGCCGGCTGCCGTACCGCGCGTATGTCTTTGGACCGCCAACTTGGGGTGCTGATGTGGAGGAGCTGTGAGTGAGAGTTGGACGAAAGACGATGGTGATATTGAGACAGATCGCCGTGAACGGGGATGACTGATGAGCTGCAACCTGAAACGTCATCCGGCCCACCACGGCTCATTATTCCAATGCACCATGGCTCAACGTCTCGGCCCCGAGACCGGGCTCGGATGAGGAATGGAAATTGCGAGCGAGATCTCTCGCTTCTCCCCAAGGTGAGAAGCTGCTTCCGATGGGGAAGGAACAGCCTGCCACTCTGGACTCTGGAGTGATCGTCACGCTAGCAGAGCAATGATTGACCTTCGCTTTGCGCCAAGAAGCCAGCTCTTATCTGTTCTCATTCTCCACCTCTTGCCTGTGCTCCTTCGTCTCGCTGTTATCTGACAGCGTCAAGCCCTCTGCCCTGATCATCGTCCTCTCTGGTCATGATCCAACCCTCGGCGAGCACACACACACACAGGGCGGCACGAACAATCTAACCATATCCAGTTTCAATCACCACAGCTCGCCCATCCTCTCCCCAGTCTGAGCCTGATTGATGGAGCCATGCTCGGGTGACCAAGTGCGTTCTGATGCTTGCGTTCTGGCAGCAATGACCGCAAGATGCATCGCTTAGGCCATGGCGAGTGTCGTCTTTGCGCGCGCGGAACACATCTCAACATCCTCGCTACTCGGCCTTGCAGCAGCAGCAGCAGCACCTCCTCACTAGGCTCACACTTTCCATCCTGATCTGTCTGTGTAGATAACGAATCGCCTAGTCAAGACGGCCTTGCCCATCCACGCTGCTCAAAGAGCATCGATATATCGCTTTCCAGACTTCTTCCACCGCAAGCAAGCTGGAACCAAGGATGCAAGGCTCCATCACTGCTGCTGCAACAATGGTCGTCCGATCCATACGTCCGCCTGCTTCTGGGGGACGCAAGCCTTCGAGCTCCCCCAGCTATAAAACGTCCGTGGCCAAACACGTCCTCAACCTTTGACGCCGATCACCTCACCAAAGCACCTCTGCCTCGTCCATCTCTTCTGATCATTTCTAAACCGCTACTTCCCTCCTCCTCACCCATTCATTACTACAATGCGTTTCGCTCCCATCGTCATCGCTACCGTCGCCGCCTTCGGCTTCGCTGCCGCCGCTCCCGTTCCTGCGCCGGCTGCTCCTAACGGTCTCCTCCAGGACCTCGGAGCCATCATTTCCGGTCTTGAGTCCAGCCTGGGCATCACCACCCTCGAGAACAAGCTCTACTCCTTCCTCAAGCTCAACGCCGTCGATGACCTCGCTGGCATCACCAAGCTCGAGAACTCCCTCAAGCTGAGCAATGAGAAGAGCCACAAGGGTATGTGCTGCTCTCGATCCATCACCCTAGACTCATCATCTCTTCTTATCCAATCCCCCTTGGCGCTGACCAAACCATTGTTGTTGTCTGCTGTTCGCTGTGTGGAACAGGTCTTCTCCAAGCCCTCGGCAATGTTGTTGCCAACCTCGAGAAGTCTCTCGGCGTCACCAAGATCGACGATGCTCTGAGCAAGAAGCTCGGCCTCGACAAGATCGAAGACTTCCTCGGCATCACCAAGGTAAGCCTGAAACCTTTCCCCCATCTCAAAAAAATGGGAGAGAGGACAGAACCTGCCAGGCTTCAGACAATTGACCCGCTTCCAAATCTTCCGGTACGCAGCTCGAGAAGGTTGGCCTTGGTCTTTGAGTCCCGAGATCACTGCACCGCATAATCCTACAGCAGCAGCCGCCTCCCCCCCCCCCTTTCTCTCTCACCCGAGGTCGGGGCTGATCATCTATCTCTTCTAATCGTTCCTTTGAGTGTGCCACGCGGACCGCGGACAACGCATGTATTGCGACACACTACAGTATCCCCCACACACTCGTTCAAGTTGCCAACCCGTTCTTAGACTTTTGTAATAAACGCACTCATAGACCCCCTTGTCCCTCTGTACCACTGTCAAGATCGTGTGATTGGATGGATGGATGATGGATATAGGCGAGTACAAGGACTGTTGCGAGACTGACTGCGGAGGATACAGAATAGGAATTGGGCGGAGCTTGGCGAAGAGGGAGATGTGTTGCTTTGGCTGACTTTTCCGCCGCCCGTCTTAAGGCAGTGTAGTGGATCGACACGTTCTACCAACAACTAGCGTTCCGCAGATACGACGAGCGGGGGGTTCTGTGTGCATCTGACTACACCCTCCCCGACTCAGTCGAGGAATCGCCAGGTGATGTCGAACATTCCGACGTCCGGATGTTCGAACTGCTGGAAGAAGCCAAATGCCAGGTCGAGCTGGTAGTGCGCGCAGGTCGGGCTGGCAAAAAAAAAATCCACGACAACGACGACTCAAAAAGTTTTCAGCAGCCACAACATGGTGTTGATGAGCCCCGCCCAATGCAGCTTTGCCCAGTTGAAAACCTCCATCTTTCCACTCACCAAGAGTCGACGGCCTTTGCGTATTTGGTCACTCCGTTCTTGGAGGTAATTTTGACAGTTCGGAAGCAGTTTTCCTGTCTCCAAAAGGGCAGAGCCACGACGGCAGCGTCATCGGAATACCTGGACAAAGTCCCGGCCCACGCAAGTAAAAAGTGCGGAGGAAGAGTAAGCAAGGATTCTTCAAAGTCAGAAATGTACTGATCGATCCGGTCTGCTCGGAGCATCGAGTAGCTGCTAGACTGTGGATCCTCACCAGCCTCCACAAGCACCTTCCGTGCCATCGAAGGTGAACCAGGTTGCCTTTCCGTGGTGAAGCGGACCGCGGGCTTGGAGCTCAGAAGAAGGAGAAGCAGAAGAATTGACAAACGTCTTGTCCATGGTGGGAGGTGGAGCAGCTGCCGAGTGCACCGGGCGTCTCGCGAGTGAAGGACGTGTCTGTGCCGTCAGAGCGGAAATCAGGGCCAAGAAGGCGGTGAACATGAAGGTGAGGGAAGTCATTGCGGGAGTGGGGAGCCTGTACCTGCCAATAAGAAGGGAGGGGGGAAAATCAGGAAGAGGGTGTGAAGCTGGATGATCAGTCAGGATAGTCGTCTTGCCATCAAAGTTAGGGCGCCTTTTTATGCTTGACGATACCAGCGTTCCTAGCAGATGCAAAGACAGAGCGAGAGAGAGAGAGGGAGAGAGAGGTGAGCTTCTTCGCACGATTCTGGTGACCTTGCCACAACAGACGACGAATGAGGAGGGTTGCCCTGCGGTAGGATGAAGGCTGTCAGGAAAGAATTTGAAACGCTGCCGAACGGTTCATGTTTCATTCGCGGCTGAGTGACAGGAGGAGGGGGGGCCATTTGAGCAAGACCAGGGTGGAGGTTAGGTGAGAACCCATCTTTGTTTGGCCCCTTCTTCGCTTCTTCATAGGGGCGAAGTGTTTCAGCCCGTCTTTGCTCTCGCATTGAGGGTGTGCGTTTGACATTGGTGATGCATCCATCTTTCAAGAAGAGGCGGCCGAAGTCTCGCGCGCGCGCGCAAAGGTGTTTGGGCGAAAGGCGAGCAGGTTGGATTCATCCACCTGGCCCCACCCGGCACCAACGGCTCTCCTTCTATCTGGACTGCTCTGGAGGAACGCGAGATGGGCGAAACCTTTTGTCAACAAGTTCCATTCCAGAAAGACGCTCCCAGCACTTTCAAAATCTCCGCAGAAAGACCAGGGAGGGCCGCGAGCCACCGGGAAGATGGCGAAGGGTTGAAGCTCTGAAGGCATGGTGACATGCTTTGGCGTTGCGTTCGCAGACCATGTCGAAAGATCAAGCGGCACTGATCGTTGGGTCTCAGAGATCTGGTGACGGCCGGCAGAGATACATGATCATGGTGTGGAAAACGCAGTTGAAGCCCAAGACGATCATGCTCTGGGAAGGAAGGGGTAACAGATCGTTTTCGTGTTCGTGTAAAATCAAGAGACCCCGAAAGAATGTGTTCGAGACTTGTGTGTTGCATCAGGAAACATCCGTTCCCGGACAGCATTGCCAAGGACAGACAATTTTTTGGCGAAGATGGCTTTACGTGTGAAGAGCTGGTCAGTGCTCGGTGATGAACAACCCTCTCCCCCCGATCAGGCAGTGCCATTGACGTGAGGCAAGGGTGGAACTGGCGGCACTCCGTCTCGAGAGCCGTTTTGCGGATCAGCATTGTCTTCTCCTTCTTCGTCATCGTCGTCCTCTTCTTCTTGGGCTGCCAGCGCCGCAGCGATGCGCATGGCCTCGGCCTCGTTGCCGTAGTGCTGGTTTCGTTTCGCGGCAAACGCAGCATGTTTGGCTTTAGCTTGAAGTATTTGGAAAAGTGCAGGTGTCAGTGGAAAAGAGCTCGTGAGAAGCATTGACTGCGGGGTGGGGGTGTAGAACTCTATAAGGAGGCTCTATAGCAGGAAAGAATGCACAACTCACTTTCGGCGTCCTCCTCGTCCTCTTCGATTTCTTCAGACCCATCTCCTTCCTGGGCGCGTTCATCGCGAACAGAGTCCCGTGCGTCCGAGTGTGGCAGACTGAAGCTGGGACTTCGGCTCGAGGTGCTGCTGTTGCGCGATCTCGAGGAGGCGGCTCCCCCAGCCGGCTGGAGGTTGGTGCTCCTGCTGCTTCCGCCAGCAGCAGCAGCAGCAGCAGCAGCGGCGGCGGCGGCGGCGGTGTCCACACTTCCGTTCCCTCCTCCTTCGAGTTCGTCTACCTGCATACTGTCTACGGCACTCCCGTCCATGAGACCCAATCCGTTGCTGGATGGATCAGTACCGGCGGTACTTGCTGAGGAGGGACGTCGGCCGAGCTGTGCATTGGCGAGAGTGTTTCGAGCGGTGACTTCGGCAGAGGAGGCAGTGCTTCCCCTTCGAGAGCCCGAGGAGGAGGACGAGGATCCGTTGCCGGCGGGAAAGTAGGAGGTGCTACCGGGACTGTCGAGGGAGAAGGTGGAGGGCAGATCATCCTGAGCGAGGTTGGAGCTGCTGACAAAAGGGGTCTTGGGCTCGTCGATTGTCATGCGGGTGGTCTGTTCTCGCTCGTAGTCGTGGAGTGCAAGGTTGCCCTCGTCCCATTGTAGGCTGTTTGGGAAGATGGGCTGATCAGAAGAGGCAGATGGAGGAAAGAAGAGTGAGAAAAGACGTACCGGTGCTGTTCGGCAGCTGAAGGAGAGGTTGGGGTGTCGTCTGGGATGGAGTCGGCGTCCATGGAGACCTGGCGGGAGGGAGCGTTTTTGAGGATGCCTCTTGGCTGGATGGCCGAGGCCGACGGCCGTCGTGGTCCGGCGGGTCGGTCTGAGATGGGCTCAGAGAGAGCGTTGGGATGGGCTTGGTCGTTCGACATGGTGTGAGTATGGACTTGGGGTGGTGGTCCGATGCTGGTGGTAAGATCAAAGGTGGGAGGGAGGGAGGGGATTTCTCTCGAAACTAGGGATGACGTGGGAAGCGATCGGGCCGACCTCTTCCCCCCTCTCCTCTCAACGTCTCAACACCAACGCGACTTGACCAATCACACAAGCGCCCAAAGGAAGTAGTATTGTAGGCCGGGAGGTATTTACAGTTATGGTAGTTGAATGCAAGAAAGTGGGTAGGACGCGTTTGAGAGACAGTGAGAAGACGATCAGAAGTCGCCACCACCCTGTTGGGTCGGGAGAACAAGACGATCAGCTGGAATGCACTCGGACGGGATCAGAGGCTAGGTGTCGGCACTCACAAAGTCGTCACCGCCGCCGCCGAAGTCGTTATCTTGACCGTCCTGGTAGCCATCTTGGTATGCATCGTCGCGCGAGTCATCTGAAGGGTGGAGAGAGAGAGGCGGCGGCGCAGATCGGTGTCAGGCCACAGTTGTCCAGAACGAAAAGAAGGGTCCAAACTCACCAAACGCGTCTGCAAGTAGGGCGCCTCCGAGCAGTCCACCTCCTGCCGCCAATGCCATTCCGCCCATGCCCATTCCACCTCCACCTCCAAACCCTCCGGGCCTTCGTCCAGGCTGTTGCATCATTTGGGGTTGCTGGTAGTAGCCTTGAGGAGGTGGGGCCCCGTATCCGCCACCACCGTAGGGCTGTTGACCGTATCCCATCGGGGGCCCCTGCTGAGGATAAGGCTGGTAGCCACCTGGCTGCTGCTGCTGCTGATGGTGGCCGAAGAATCCTCGCTGGTCCTGAGGTGGGGGTCCGCTGGGTGCGGTGTAGGACTGCTGCTGCTGTCCGGGCTGGGAGCCCTTGTTCTCGTCGAGAGGATGTACCCAGATGGAGCGAGGAGGGGTTGCCTTGGTGTCTACGAAGAAGTGGCGGTTGTAGTTGCTGTCCCACTGCTTGACCCAGCCTGGAATATATGCATACATGCGTCCATGAGTTGAGGGAAAAGTGCAGTAGGTCACGGGAGATCAGGGCTGGGACACTCACCATCGGGCAGTGGGCGGTCGTCGGCAGATTTTGAGTCTGAGGAGCTGGAGTTGTATTGAGGTTGAGGTTGCTGCTGCTGTTGTTGTTGGGGCGGGTAGGGAGACTGGGGCTGGTTGGAGCCAGGGTATCCGCCGTAGGAGGGTGGGCGCTGCTGTTGGCTTCCGCCGAGCTTCTTTTCGAGCTTGTCGAGTAGTCCCATGTTATGGATGTGGGAAGGTGAGTAAGGATGTGGTGGAGGTGAAAGGCAGGGGGAACAGATGATGTGGTGTGGTGTGGGTGCGTGCCGGGCTTTTAATGGATGCTGGGCACATGATCACCCAGTACGTCATCATGGGGACAGAAAAAGCGGTGCACGACGGAGGAGGAGGAGGAGGAGAGGCAGTGTGACACAACACAGACACAGATCCATCATGCTCGGCTTGCCAGGGCCGGAGACTGCCTGGTGAAGGGTTTGACGATCTGGTCTGGATCTGTTGCCACCCAGTCATGGCCGCAGTGCGAGGACGCTGCGCCAGAGAGAGGCTGGCAAATCCATGCAGTTCCGCCACCCCGCACACCCACCCTCACAAAGCCTGATAGTGATAGTACTGTGCGAGTGGGCGGATGATCTTCTCGCTCTTCTCGCTTCCACCAAGCCTCATCTTGAGGAGGAGGAGGATCATCCTGCAGAACCAGAAATCCACGCGGGTACAGGATATCGAGAGCAGGCACCCAGCCATGCTTTGCCCTCGTCTCTCACCTTAAGAGCCCCATGCAGCTAGCTAGCTAGCCATCCTTGCTTGATCGAGCACGCTCATCCCTCTCTCTCTCTCTCTCTCCTTTCTCACTCTTCCTCTTTCCTCCTGTCCAGCCAGACCAGTAAGGGAAACAACCTCATGCCATCACCTACACACCTTGGTCCAACACAGGATGACAACAAGCCAGCCACCCCCGCCGCGCACGACGGCGACCACACACGCCAGGGCCCCGTCCTCCTCTCCGGCCTCAAGTTCTACACACTCTATGCCTGCATGCTCTTGAGCATCTTCCTCGTCGCCCTAGACGTCACCTTGATCTCCACCGCCCAGACCGTCATCGTCCAAGACCTGGGCGGCGCAGACAAGATCTCCTGGTTTGTCACCTCCTTCCTCCTCACCCAATCCAGCTTCCTCCTCTTCTACGGCCAGCTCCTCTCCAACTTCCCCTCCAAACCATGCTATCTCAGCGCAGTCATCCTCTTCGAACTCGGCTCCCTCATCTGCGCCGTCGCCCAGAACACCACCACCGTCATCATCGGCAGAGCCGTCGCCGGCATCGGAGCAAGCGGCATCATGATCTGCACCTTGACCATCCTCGCCGAATCCACCACCCTCCACCAGCGCGCCGCCCTCATGGGTGGAATCGGCATCGTCTACGGCGTCTCCCTCGTCCTCGGTCCTTTAATCGGAGGCGCCATCTCCCAACACATTGGCTGGCGCTGGAACTTTATCATCAACCTGCCCGCAGGTGCCCTCGCAGTCGCCTCCATCGTCTTCTGTCTCCATTCCCGTCCCCCGCTCGGTCAGTCCATTCACAACCCTCCCACCCTGCTCAACAAGATCCAGAACCTCGATGTCATCGGAGTCATCATCGCCCTCGGCTTCCTCATCGCCATCGACCTCCCACTCCAAGACGGAGGCATCATCTACCCATGGACCTCGGCCCGCATCTTGGCACCCCTTATCGCATCCGCCTTCATCTTTGCCATCCTCATCCTCTGGTGCGCTTACCGCGGTCACGAGCGCGCCCTCATCTCCCTGCCCCTCCTCAACGACCGAAACATGATCGGATGCATGGTCACCTCCTTCCTGTGCTATCTCGTCATCATCATCAACATCTATTACCTGCCCCGATACTACCAAGCCGTCTTCGCCTCGTCCCCGACCAAGTCCGGCGTCGACCTGCTCCCCTATGTGGCCGCGCTCGGAGGTCTGAGCTTCTTCGGCGGCCTCTTTGCCTCCCTCACAGGACACTACTATACCCAGATGGCACTCACCCCAATCCTGGGCATCGCCGGCTCCGTCATGCTGTGGAAGATCGACAAGGACACCACAAGGCCTTACCTCGTCGGTGCTCAGCTGCTCATCGGCTTCGCAGCAGGCGCGTGCATCCAAGTGCCCACCCTCGCCGTCCAGGCCAACATCAAGAACCAGGCAGACACCTCCCGAGCCGTCGGAATCGTGACGGTGATCCAACGCCTGGCCGGCACCATTGGCAACGGAATGGCCAGCGGCATCTTCTTCTCCCTCTTGCCCAAGGAACTCGCATCCCAAAACGTGCCTCCCGAATACATCCAACGCACAATCTATCAGCCAGACACCCTCACCTCCTTTCCACCCGGGCCCATCCGCCAAGGCGCGATCCAGGGCTACTCACGCGCGATTGCGGACGTGTCCGTGATCGGGGTGCCCTCCATGGCAATCATGCTCCTCTTCATCCTCTTTACCATCAAATGCACCAATCTCAAAACAAAACAGCAAACACACTTCTCCGACATGCCCGCTGCCGTACGTGCCAAACTGTTCGGTCGTCGACGAGCTAACAGGGCGGCGCCGCCGGTCGAGCAGGGGAGCACAGAACCAGAAGATGTAGAAAAGGCGAATCGGAAGGAGGAGGAGGTGGTGGAGGAGGAGGTAGTCGTTGCCGAACTCGGAGTGCCAGATGTTGCAAACGATCAAGAGCAAGCCGACCGAAGGGCCAAGGAGCATCAGCAGCAGCAAACATCATCAACATCATCATCACCTCCGGCATGAGCTAGCGCTCCACTCTCCACGACAACGTCTTCTATCTTAGTTGTGTTGTATGTAATATTTTTTTGTTCAAACCGCAGAAACGGACAAACAGCATGCACGTCGGCTACCGGAGGCGGGGTCACGATTTCAACAATCATTCCGGCATGAAGCGAGGTTGTAAGGCTTGAGAGGCAAACGGGGACCGTATGTGCTTTGGGGGATCGAACAAGAAGAAGAGTTCGGGGGAGGGGGGGGGCGGCGGTGCGAATGGAAAACGGGAGAGGAAACAAAGGGGGAAAACGAGGAGATGGGGGGAAAAGGGCCTCAATCAAAAGCAGTCAAATCAAGTGGAAGGAAAGGGAAAGGGAAGAAGAGAAGCAGAACGAAAGTGAGGGGGGGGGGGGGGGGAAACAAGAAGAAAGAGGAGGTAAATCCAGGAGCGGAACGTGTCCGGGATATATAAACCGGGTGACTGGTGACCCGTGTAGTGTAGAAAGGGTGAGCGGAAGAGTGAAAGCGCTGGGTGTCAGTGTGGTGTTGGCCTCCGAAGCGCCGGTCTTGAAAGGATGCTTGGAGCGCATGTGGTACATGTTGACAGTCGTATAGTGTTTCGAGACTTGCAAAAAAGATCTTTTCCCTCAGCCCTGACCAAGGCACCGTTTTGCTTTTGTTCTGTTGCGTGCGTTGTTCTCCTTCCAATTTTTTTTGGGGGGGGGGGGGGGGGGGGTTTCATCGACCGGATCGATCAGATCCTTCCAGCAAGAGGCCGAAGAGTCCACCAGCAGACTCTTCGCTCCGCATCTGCAACATGTACACGATCCCCGTCCGTGCCCCTCGATCGGACAGCTCGACAGCGATCCCGACTTTTCCAACCCGTTCCACGCCGTCGGACAGGACCAAAGTCGAGATCAGCCGCTTCTTGTCGTTCTCAACCACCAGTTGCCGGTCGTTGGACGGCATCAGGTGGTAGAGCTTCAGTCTCGCATTGCCGAGGGCTTTCCATTGGGCATGGTTCTGCTTGAGGAAGAGTCGACACCGCATTTGAGCAGCCACAACGGAGGATTGGCCCTCCAGTTGCTTGCGGCCTTGCGGGGGACTATTAGGAGGGCTGAGATCATTTCTCGTGCTCGCTCGCGATAGGCCTTGCTTCATCATCTCCGAAGGCAAAGTAGGCGCTGTCGATCCCTCGCTTGTGACTGAACGCGTCCGGGCGGGACCGTTCATTGGCCTGGGTGGACCCCCATTGGCGCCACCCAATGGCGCACGGAGCCCGCCAGGTCCGGGACCGCCGTTACCAGCTCGCATATCCGGCGCGGATGGATGACGCGTAGGGCCACCTTGCCCTGGTCGTGGACCACCCGCCGGAGACTGGGATCCTGGGGACGATACCGCGGATGAAGTCCAGCCAGGCGGCGCGCCCCCCGGCAACCGCGGCGGCGGTGGCATTACTGCACCTGGTAATCTGCCATTCACAGGTTGACCGGGCATTGGCCCCGGTCCGCCCCTGCCCAATCCTCCAGGCCCAACCGCACGTGCAGGAATGCCATTCACTGGGCTAGTTGGACTCGACACGCCTGGTCCTGGACCCATCACACCTCTTCCCATCGAACCACCCATCGGACCCGGTGGGCCAGGTGGCCGTCCAGGCATAGGTCTCTGCCCGTTCGCAAACGGATTTGGTGGCACGTTTGGCGCGGGAGGCTGCACTGGTGAACCGTTGCCTCTTGTACCCATAGGCCCAGATCCTACTGCAATTGGCGGAAATGGGGGTGGGAGTGTCCCAGGCGGAGGCATGGGAGGAAGGCTCCCTGAGCCTGTACTACCTCCTGAACTTGGCCGCGCTTGGGGGGAAGGGTTGACTGTTCGAGGTGCGCGAGCCGAGTCAGTCTGGGTTCGTGTTACGTTGTACCGCCGACAGGGAGAACAGGACTCACGGTTGGCTACGAATTCTTTACTCCGCTCAAATTCCCTAATCCATGCCTCCTTAACTTCTCTGCTCTCCAGCATTACCGTCAGAGTCTCCTTCTTCGCGATCAGCAAAGACAGCGAGTTTCCTGAGGTAGGGATTGGTCCAAGCTTTAGTCAATGAAGGCAGTTCCGCTTGTCTATGTGTTCGTGAAACGTACCTGTGCCAGCCATATCCGTCACTTGCACATGCTTCCCACCCAGAGGCGGGAACATGAGTCTCATGTCCTTCTCCGGTGCTGTGTTTTCGGCGCGGTCCTGTGCAGAGCCCATTCGTTCGCACATTAGGAAAAGATCGGTGAGAAGGACGATGTGAGCACGCCGCGTGACAACCTCTTGGCCCGTGGCGGTAGGTGTAAAGTAGATGATTGCGTCTGCAGACGCGCGAAGCTCTCTTCTAAACGGCAGACCGGGAGGATTCATGTGCAATTGGCATTGCTGAATTTGGAGGACAGAGAAAGGACAAGAAGATCAGCATTTTGGGGGCGCGAACAGCAGTCACGCGTCAGCTTACCTTTGGCTTCATGCTGAAAATGTCGAGTGTTTGGGAAGTGTCGAGTCGGGTCTCTAGTTCGTCGATATGTCTGATGGAAGGGGCAGGTGGGGCGGAGGTGTTCAGGGCGCCCATCATGGGCACGATCGTGGATGCGGAAGCGGAGTGCGGACCGGAAGAGTGTCCGGGAGAGGTCGGTGGAGGTGGTAGCGGTGCGTTGAGAGAGGAAGAAGGGCCGTTGGCACCTGACTGCGCTTGCAATTGAGGACTGCTCGACGTGCTTTTGAAGTGGTCCGGGTTGGCGGATGAATTGGACGCGCGTCCGGCAGAAACGGACGTGGCTGAGGATTGTCGATCTTGAGATGCACTTCTGTGTCGGCGCGGTCGCACGGCGAGCGGGAAAGGGGCAAAGATGGGGGGAAAGTGATTTGGAAGCATTAGAACATGTCCTGCACGCGCGCGCGGGCCCAAGAAGTAGGGGGAGCTGGATGGGTTCTGGACTCACTCGGCTGTCTCATTTGTTCCCTGGAAGCTGCCATCGCTTCCCCTACTTTCTGAGATGGCAGGTGTCTCATCGAGCACGGTGACACTGGTCTGGTTCTTCGATCGCTCTAGGAGCTCATCCAATTTCTCATTTGCCAGTACCAATAGGCGATGGTCGCTTCTGCCCGGTTGCGTCGATTTGAGAAGACGGGCATATAGCTTCTTGTAGTACTTGAGGCGCAAGTGAGGGAGTGCGAAGAGGCTGTCAACCGTCCACGAGTCTTCCGGCTGCCTCCTCCGGTCAGAGAAGACGGGTGCAGATCCGTCGGAAGGAGGACGCGAGATTTCGGCCAGCAGTACCGCCAGCTTTGAGTTGGACTGAACGGTTGGCCAGGTGTCGAAATTAGAGTAGAAGTTGTCGCAGTATCTGGTGTATGGCCCATCGAGGTCGTCGATCTGTGGAGAGAGGAGGTGATGGGACAAGAGATTGGGATTGAGACTGGCGCTCTTGTTCCCGCTGTATGCATACAGACAGACATACCCATCGCATCAGAAGATCACCGAGTGCTTTGGGCGAGCTTGGGTTAGGACCGATCTCGTGCAGAGCCTATAACGGGGATGGGTCAAAGATCAGCGTGTGATCCATCCGTGCCGTTCGTACTGCTCTGAAAGGTGGCTTACCTTCAGGAAGGTGCGATTGATACGATACACTGCCTCGATGTTGCGGAACATGGTGTCTAGCTCGGGGGGTGGGAAGTTATGTCTGCTCCATGCCGAAGCGACTTTCTGGTGAGTGGAGGAAGGGGTGAGACTAGGACGGGTAAGCAAGCCTGTGGAGATGAACACGCAGAGAGGAGGAGGAGTTTGCTTGCCTTGATGACAGATGCAAGCTCGGCGACATATGCGCTCTCTGTCTCGATGAGATCTACGAGTGGATTTGGTCTCTTCTTGGACGAGGATGAGCTTGGCTCGTGGTTCTCCTCTGCTGTTCTGCCGCCCGCACCGTCGCCGCTGGTGCTGCTTCCGGGAACAGGACCCCCGAGGTGTGCTGACGGCGATGGCGGGAGGGCTGAAGATGGGGCAGCCATGGTCAAGGTGACCTGGCTCATCTACTCCCTGCTCGATGTGTGGCCCCCCTTGTACCAGTAATGGGTGGTGGGGGTGCTGCTGCTGCTGCTGCTGCGACTGGTGCTGGAGGTGTGTGGTCTGTGCGGTCGACTGGCAGCAGGATGTGGGGCCGTGAGTGGTGAGGAGGACAGTGGTGCTGGTGCTGGTGCTGATGGCGATGCCGACGCCGATGCTGCTGAGAGCCTTGGGTGAAGGAACGGCTTCATCAATTTCCAAAGGCACAGGCACAGGAGTTGATGGTGAACGAAGGATCCCATTACAACTCCGAGAACCCTCCCCTTTGTAATCAGTTCACACAACTTGTAATCCGCGAAACCTGTCAATTTGTGTGGCGGCGATCCGCTCTTCGTCCCATCTCATCACCGCACGTTGTCTCGCACCTTCCCAGTTCACACAGTGGGGCAAGGCAAGGCGAGCGTGAGGATCCATTCATTGGACATCCACATCCACATCCACAGCGCGGCCATCTATGCTTCAAATACAAAGTCCCCGACGGCAAAGTTGGTCGTGCTCGGAAGGATCCGCACCGGCACCGCGCACTCAACAATCTCCAGTCGCGTCTCGTTCGCAAATGTCGGAGCAGGGGCCCACGCCTCGAACGAAGTCGGCTTCGGAGGAAGCTCGATCGAGAGTGTCTTGTCCTTCGCATGACTCGCCTTCGCTGATCCTCTTCCACCCTCTTCCCCGTCCGGTCTCGATTCAGAATTCTCATCAATGGGACTGCCTACTTTGTTGGGCGTGTCCTCGTTGCCTTCTCCTCCCTCTCTCTCCTGGTCGCCATCCAGTGACAAGGACGAGTCCCCAATCGGCTTTTGCTCTGTAATCCTCCTTCGTTCCAGAGAGACAGGCGCTAACATGGTCGGATGACCCGTGGCTGCCATACCCGGTCCAGAAAGGTGACGCACCGCTCGCCACGCAGAATGATATAGCGCAAACCCGTCAGGCTTTGAGGGTACCACGTGAGGAGGCGGGGCGAGGCGAACGGGCACCGTTGGAGTCCGGCTTCCATCCGACGCCTGGTTGGCCCCACTGCCTCCAAGCGGCACGCTGGGCGTTGATGGAGTGCTGGGCGCAGTTGATCCAGGCGTCGAGGGAGGAACGCCCGTCGACGGTGTGCCTGGTAGAAAGGCAGGAGCGCTACCATCCGCAGGCACCTCAGAAGGATGTCTGACGCTAGCCAGTGTCAGCAGCGCCAGCTTGACTGTCCATTTCAGTTTGACTGGTTTCCCAAAAATCCAATGCAGAGGAGAGAAGGATCAGCAAGGCTGATTGGTACACACTCGAAAAACGACCAAAAAACCCACCGGCACTTGTTTTGAAATCAGGAGTACCAGCACTGGGTATGCTGAGTGAAAAGGGTGCCCTGCCCTTGTCCAAGGTGCTCTCGTGGTGCTCGGCATGCACAATCCTAGTCGTCTTGACAACTTTGGACACGGGCGTAATCATCGACATCGTAGGTTCAATGTCCTCATAGCTCTCCAAGGTAACCGCAACCTGTGATGAGCACACAACTGTTAGAACAGGACAGCATCAGATGAAGCGCCTTCCTCCCCTCCGCATCAGACTCACCCGTACAATCCTGGTCAAGGCTCCCTTGGCATTCATCGATACCACGCCTTGTACGGTGTCTCCCAGACGGTAACGACTCCGGACCAGCGTCAAAACAGCAGCGATACTGCCGTCCTTGGAGATATCGTAGGACACCTTTGGCGAACTTGTCGCAAGAATATCGGTTGCAGACGCGCATGTATGCGTCTCTACCTCTTCGGTAAGGGGGACCTCGTGCGAAGAGCTGGTCCGCCGCAGGCCCAAATCGGGTCTCCGTGGTGGACTCAGACCGTCTGGGTGATCTTGACCGCTGGTACCAGATTGCGCCCCTTCTTCCGGGAGACCAAGCAGGGCTCTGGCGTAGTTCTGGAGGTCGAGCATCTTGGTCTCTTGCTCATCTCCGCTTCCACCTTTGCCAGCACCGCGTCTCGCCTCTTTCGAAGTTACAGGGCTCGAAGAAGCTGCAGACCCATTCGCATACGCAGGAGCCGTCTCAGATGAAGCAGTTCCCGAGGCGAGCGTCAGAGGTGGTCCCTGTGGCTCGACCGTGACAATACCCTCATCTCTGCCCTTAATCACTGGGTTCCCTAGATCCCAAAATGCAGGCTCGCCGTGGGGCAAGGCAACGTTGTTGTAGAGTCGGATCGGGATACTGAACAGCCGCGTTTGCGCTGCTGTGCCTAGTCCAATTCCGGAAGAAGCGGCGTGCGATGGACTGTTGACTCCGATAGTTAGCGTGTACGTGAACTGAATCGACCGGCCAACGTATGAGGGGGGAAGATCGTGCGGTAATGGCAGCCGGAAGGAGTCTACGAGGCGACGGGCCAGACATGGGTCATTAGTAGTGCTGGGCTATGTGACCTGAATCCTAGCATTCACTCACAAGTCTTGCTTTCTCCTGCTTCGAGAACATGATCAACAAAAAGGATGCTGGGAGGTGTGCTGAGGGTGGGAATGTTGCGGTTGAGCAAGGTGCGCTCCCTCGTGTCTTGCAGGGTGGAGCCTGTACGTTTGTGGGACACTCTTCTTCTGGAGATCGACGGACTGGCTGGACCCATGATGGGCGATGAAGACGACGCAAACCCGTTGGACGGAGAAGCCGCAGGCACGGCCAGTGACGCTGTTGGCATATGCCGAGATGAGAGCGATCTAGGAGTGGAGGTGGCAGAGTTGGGATAAGGCGAACCCCATTCCTGACCGAGGTTTGGGCTGTTGTGTGCAGTTAAGCTTCCGTTCAAGCTGGGCGATGATTGGCCTGAGCTTAACGCGTTTCTCAGGTAAGAGCCCCAGCCAACTCGCTCGTCAACATCGAGGTGGACGTCGTGGCCAAGATCTCCACCTCCAAAGACGCCAGCCCCAATCGCTCCAGCCCCGCCCGGGTTCATTGACGCAGACGCCGAGGAAAGGTCGACCAGTCTCTGCTTGAGAGCGTTGAACTCTGCCGGCTTGATAATGCTTTCGTCTAGCTGAAAGGAGCCAGAGAGCTGAGCAAAAGAATAGAGGATGTGCGCGCTTCCCGATGGCGACCTCCCCTTGAGGTCCGCGGCGGAGCTGAGGGAAAAGCGGCGAGAGGCCTGTGTGTCTGTTGATGAATTGGCCGTGAGCGTGGAGGCGAGGGAGGTCATAGACGCTGACGCTGATGCCGATGGAAACAGGGGCGATGCTATCTGTGGGCGCAACGGCGCGGTCGACGTGGTAGGTTGAGGCTGGTCTTCCTGAGGAAAGGCGAGGTGGAAGTCATTCCTGATTGACATCTTGCGGGAGTGAGGATGCAGACGACCAATGGGTGTGCTGGGCTTCCTAGGTGCTGCATTTGCAGACGACTCATCTTGATCATCTTGTTCCTTCTCGCTCGAGTCCCGTCTCTGTAAGTACGGTTTCAGCGGCCTCTTCTGCTGCGTCTCTGCGGTGGCTTCGTCCTGGGCATCCTTCCTATGGTCTTCTTCCGGTACCGCCGGGGGCGGCGCCTGACGAGGATTGGGATTGGTAAAAGTAATGTAGCAGACAAAGTGTTCGCCGGCGAAGAACGACGAGCTCGCCGGCCGCACAGAGACGACGACCGTCATGGTTGCTCGAGGTCACCCCGAATCTATGTGTACAGACCTCTGGCTGTTGGTGCGCTTGGGGCATGCCGCGCCGCTGCTGGAACTCGTTCATGCGAAGGTGGTGCTCGGAGCCTTTTGAGGATGCCCGAGAAGAGCCCGACAAGGACTCCAACACGTCGCGAGGTCAGGAAGATCCGCGCGCGTCATATGGAATCAGCACAGCGATCGCGTTTGTTAAGAGCAGCGAGCTCAGGAAGCAACACCTGCGGGGGCAACACCTCCAACCAGCAAGGCAGGAAGCAGCACAATGGCGCCGGCACCATCGTCTGCGCGCAAGTCGGGTCCAGGCTCGACGCCCAACAGTAGTGGAGAGAAGAGCGCATCCAAATCATCCTCCACACCAAAGCCAGCAGCCGCCCCCGCTCAGAAGAACAAGCTGGACAACTACTTTAGCAAAGCGTCAGCCTCTGCCTCGCCATCGAACAGCAAGACGCCGCCCAAGCCCACCGTCGCAAAGGCAAAGCCGGCAGCGCGGGAGGTCATCGAGATCGCAGACGACGACAGCGAGGATGATCAGCCAGTGGCTGCCATAACCAGGTCGGTCTCGGGTGCAAAGTCGAAGAAGCGGACACGCCTACAGATTGAAGACGAGGATGATTCCGAAGCGGCATACAACGATGACGATGACGATTTCGAAGTAGAAGATGCCAAGCCAAAGCCGCCAAAGATCCAGAAGAAAGCATCGCCCGCGAAAGCTCCCAAGAAGGAGCCCGATGCACCTGCTTCTGCATCCAAGCGTGCAGCAAGTACCAGCCCCTCGAAGAAGAGTGCACCAGTGAAGACGGAGAAGAAGAAGGAGGCCGAAAGCTCAAAACAGGCCGTCAAAAAGGAGTCGGCCGCGGCCAAGGAGGAAGACCCAGCAGCAAAGCCGAAGCCAAAGTAAGCACTTTCTCAGCATACTTTTCCCAGCAGTTTCTGATCCTGCGAGTCTGACTTCCAAAGGTGGCCATTCAAAGGCAACCCACGGACAGGTCCAGCCAACCCGGGAGGCAAGCCAATTCCAGAAGGAAAGCCCAATTGCCTCAATGGTCTCACGTTCGTTTTCACTGGGGAATTGGAGACCCTCGACCGAGAACAAGCAACAGAGCTCGTCCGGCGGTATGGAGCGTAAGTGCTTTGCTTCAGGCCTTCAAAATGCGCGTTTGCCTGTGCTGGAGTACTCTGTCACTAACAATTCATCTTGAACACGTTTACTCAGACGGGTGACGAGTGGGCCTTCCTCCAAGACCTCTTACGTCGTCCTTGGTACAGACCCAGGCGCCTCCAAAGAGGCCATGATCAAGAAGCACAACCTTGCCACGCTCGACGAGGACGGCCTGCTCAATCTGATAGCTACTCGTGGAGCTGCGCCTTTGACAAGCGAGCAGAAGCAGAAACTTAAAGACGAGGAAGCCAAGGTGAAGGAAGCTGCGAAGAAGCTGGACAAGGATGTGGCCAAGGTTGAGTGAGTGGACCCATGCCTCGATAGCTGGGCCACGTTGATGCTTTGCTCAACAGTTCTGTCCCTCACCTGGACATTCGCCTAACGGTAGTCCCCACAGTCTCTGGACTGTCAAATATGCCCCCCGCTCGCTGAAGGACATTGTAGCCAACAAGACCAATGTTGAGAAGCTCCAAACCTGGCTCCAAAACTGGTGAGTCCACTCGAAAAACGTCTCAAATTGCATAGCATTGCCTTCTGATGCATATGAGCCCCCATGATTCTGCCGTCCAAACTATCCGATCTTCAAGGTCTGCGAGTGTGAGATGTGGCTTCAAGAAGCCAGGCAAGGACGCGATGGGCACTTTCCGTGCCGTCTTGATTTCAGGGCCGCCGGGAATCGGCAAGACGACCACTGCCCATCTGGTGGCCAAGCTGGAAGGATTCGACCCAATCGAGCTGAATGCTAGTGACGCCCGCAGCAAGAAGTTGGTGGAGATGAGCTTGAAGGATACGCTGGATAACGCAAATTTGGATGCCTATCTGCGCGGGAAGGTGAGTCTGCTGGTGCATCTCACATTTCCTGAAACTCCTTGTACATCAGAGCTTGACCTCTTACGTGACTTCTGTGTAGGCGATGAACGAGTCCCAGACTGGTGGCGTCAAGATCACACCAAAGACATGCTTGATTATGGACGAAGTCGATGGCATGTCAGGAGGTGACCGAGGTGGTGTCGGCGCCATCAATGCTCTAATCAAGAAGACAAAGGTTAGCTTTGATCACATGCGTGCTTTTGATGTGGAATGATTGCGCGCTCAGAAAGCAGACCTCACTCCCAATCTCTCGTCCCCAGATCCCAATCATTTGCATCTGCAATGACAAGCGCAACAAGAAAATGCAACCGTTCCAGAGTACATGCTTCAGCATGGCCTTCCGCAAGTATGTCCAAATGCTGATCTAACAGTCGATGCTGCTGCCAGTTGATTGACTGGATACTCCTTTGCGTCTGCCCATTAATGGTCCTTCGTGCGCTCCTGCAGGCCAGAGACTAGAGCTATCCTGTCACGAATGATGTCTATCGCCTTCAAGTACGTAGTCGTGAGCATATGTGCATTTCCGACCCAGACTGACCTTCCTATCTCGACGTCCCACGCTCCCTTCAGAGAGGGTATCAAGATCTCAGGAGAGGTGATGCAGCAACTCATCGACGCCGCTGAAGGTGACCTCCGGCTGGTAATCAATATGCTGTCCACCTGGAAGCTTTCCTCGGACTCGATGAGCTTTGACGAGGCGAAGACGTTGTGAGTATTTCTGATAGAGTCATCGCAGCTGCGATTTACGGCATACCTTTGAATGAAGCTCGATCGTTGACAACACCCGCCCTGACCTTTCAGTGGAGCTGCGAATTCCAAGCCTGGCATTCACACACCTTTCACGCTCTACAGCGAACTGGCCGGTCCATACATGTTCTCGCACACCAGCCGAAAAACGCTGAACGACAAAGCCGATTTCTACTTCCAAGACTTCACCCTGATGCCGCTCATGGTGCAGGAGAATTACATTCGTCAAGTGCCGGTGCTTGCAGGCAAGGAAACCTCTCAAAAGCTCAAAGAGTACGAGACGATGAAGCTGACGACCAAAGCGGCGATGAGCATTTCGGATGGCGATCTGATTGATAGCATGATCCACGGGTGAGCTCGGCAAGGCATGTCTCCGCCCGCCTCGCTAGATCGCTCAAAACTGCCGTGGGTCTCCTGCCTCTGCTTTACAGTGGTGATCAACATTGGTCTCTGATGCCACATCACGCGATTGCTTCTTGCGTGCGTCCGATGTCCTTCACGTACGGCAAGATGAGTGGGCATTTCCCTAGTTTCCCCTCGTGAGTCTCTCAAGCTTTGTATCTCCATTGTGAATAAGCTGCCCGGAGAGGTCGCTGATCTGATTACGCGTCGGTTTCGGGACGAGCAGCTGGCTGGGTCAAAATTCGAAAGGCTCCAGATTGCGTCGAAACGTTGTGGACTTACAGGCGCGCATGCGACTGGCTACGTTGGGCGGATGCAGTACTAAGCAAGAGCTGCGTCAAGACTACCAACCAGTGCTGTGGCAAAGATTGATCAAGCCAATCCTTGATCACCATTCTGTGAGTCCATATACCGCCTTGACCACACCATTCTGGATGTGATCTGGATCATGTTTCTGACGCCCCTTGTCCTTGTCATTGAATCAGGACGGGGTTGACGAGGTGATAACCATGATGGACAACTACTACCTGGGCGTCGAGGATCGGGACGCCATTCTTGAGCTTGGACTTGGGGCGAACGATATCGAGCAGGTGGGCAAGAAGATCCCGGCAGCAACAAAATCTGCCTTCACCAGAAAGTAGGTTGGATGACCACGATGATTCCTTCAGTGCTTGTGTACTAACGCTGACCATTCTCACCCTCAATCTGACCGTGTTCGATAGGTACAACGCTGGGACTCAGTGAGTTCACATTCAGAATCCAGAATGAGTCTTGAGCACATGCTGACAACCTCTGTTTTGACGACCAGTCCTATGGCATTCGTCAAGGCCTTCGACGTCAGCAAGGCGAAACCTCTGAAAGGCGCAGAGATTCCCGATGTTGAAGAGGCTATCGAAGAAGACCTATCGGAAGCTGAGGTTGCGGACGCTGATGAGGGCGACAGTGACATCGAGATTGACATCTCAAAGGTGAGCAAGATGCACAGAATCGTCGCTGCAGAGCTTCGAAGACTGAAGACTGGACGCATGCATCGTCTTCTTCTGATGTGCTCAGAGCAAAGGCATCAAAGTGAGTTCTCCTGGCGGGAGGGGACATTGCTCCGGTCGAGACCCAGACACTGATCCGCTCCGTTTTGTTTTGGTTTTGCGTCGATCAGAAGGCGAAGGCGAAGCCGGTGAAGGGCAAGGGGAAAGCCAAGAAATGATCGGACGCCTGACGTCCATACGCAGCTGAAGTCAGGCTGGATCCATTGCCCATACGCGGTCTCGTCTGTGTTCTCTTGTACCATACAGTAGTAGTCAGTAATCAGACCGCCGTGCTGCGTCAGCCCCGACGAGGGCGACAAGTGTCCTGGTCAGGGCGGGAAGCCGGGGGTTCCAAAGTGTGGACTTGACTGATGGGTGGACGTGGTGCTTCTTGACGGTCATCTGCCCATCGCAAGAATGACGACGACGAACGCTCAGGTGCCAATCCTGAGGGTGCTCCTCGTCCGCCATGGGGAGACGAATGAAAACGTAGCGGGTATCATTCAGGGTGAGCATCGGCCGCTGGTCTTGGGAACGGCGGGCAATGATTCCAGACTGTTGAAGTAGAGCTTCTGCAACAGGCCAGCTCGACACCGACCTCAACCCACACGGCCGCGCTCAAGCACAATGTGTCGCTCAAGCTCTGGCTGATGAGCAGATAGATGAGGTCTACACCTCATCCCTCAAGCGTGCGGTAGACACGGCCACCGCGATCCATTCCGTCAACAAATCAATACAGGAGCGCAAGATCCCCCTCCTCCAGGAGTCGCGCTTGATGGAGCGCTATTTCGGGGTTTTACAAGGCAAGGTGTGGAAAGGCGGCGATCGTAGCGGAGTCGAGGGCATTGAACCTGTCGAGAGCGTCACGGAGAGACTGGCCGGTTTTTGGAACGATGTCGTTCTGGCACCAGGTCCGTGGGAAGACCTCCAAGAGGGCGAAGATGATGCAGAGGCTGATGAAGTGGCGGCGCTGGCGGAGCGCTCCGCTAAAGCACCTGATGTCGTCCTGACTCAGACCACTCGTGGGGCGCAGCCCAGAGCGGGCGAGGTCATTCGCACCATTCTCCTGGTCGGTCACGGATCAGCCTTGAGCACATTGGCAGGGTGAGTTAGACTGCTCTCACCTGCCTTCACCGCACATCTTGCCGCTTGATTACTCACATACGCTCGGTGTTGTGCTCATGTGGTTCGAAAGGCTTGTTCTGCTCGACGGCGGCTATGTCGATCTTGGCCCAGGCGAAGAGCGAGGTCGGATCTGGAACTGTAGTGTCACTGAGATCCACGTTCCAGCCTCTCCCGCAAGGAGCGCGCTCCTCTCCGGCCCGTCCGCACAACCCCGGTCCCTGCCGTCGAGGGCAAGATATGACTCTCTTGGCTCGCACTACAAGAAGAGTCGTTCGCGCCGTTGGTTGGTACGACCCGGCCACCTCAATCCACTTTCCAACATCCTCAAGTCAGACGCAAGCGCATCTCTCCGTACAGCCCCCAGCACATTCACTTGGCCAGATGGCACACCGCTAGGCGATATCGGATACGGACCTGGCCGAGGAGTTATTCTGCGATGGGCTGATGTCAGACATATCAAAGCCATGGCCGACGCAGACCCAGGCAGCGCTGGCTTAGTCAAAAACGTGGACGAGATGGTGGAGAACCCATCTGCGCCGGTGTCTGGAACCGCTACCCCTGCCCTGAGACAGCAAGGCACTCAGCAACAACAGCAGACATTGCCTGTCATTGTTGAATTCGGGTGAGCGTCGAGACCAACAAGCCTGTTCCAGTCATTCAGGCCAGGTCTGTGAGCTCACTAGCTTACAACTGTCACATCGGAATAGAGGAGGAACGGAGCTCTTGACGTCTACGCCCGAAAAGAAGTCTCACAAGGTGCAGATTCCGGCCAACGCCGACGACGATGGTAGGCCTGCCGATGTCAGATACCTGATCAAATGGATATCAGAGAATCTCATTGCCGAGAGGCATGAACTCTTCGTAGAAGGAGACAGTGTGTGAGTCCAGGGCGCTGAATCTTTTCTCACTCCATTTCAAGACTGTGGAGCTGAAGTCGTTCTTGAACAGCCGACCAGGCATCCTAGTCTTGATCAATGACGCAGACTGGGAGCTGGAGGGCGAAGGAGACTACCAGCTCCAGGCAGCGGACAGAGTCATATTTATCAGCACCCTCCATGGAGGCTGAGATCGAATACAGGCAGATCTACGTTCAAAAGCACTCGAGACGATCTCGCTCTGGTCTCAACATTCCATAAGCCCAAGTTGTGTTGTTGGTGTCAGAAGAGGAAACAGAAGCCACGGAACGGATACCATATAGAGGATTGTCCATTGAAACTGAGGAAGGAGGGCTTCATCGGAGGCAACATCGAAGGGGTCGGCATATGTGTCGAGGAGTGGAGTTGGACTTGTGCAGCACTTCACGCTGACTGCCCAGAAGCTCAAAGGAAGTGATCGGATCTCACAGAAGAGTCTGCGCGGTGAGAAGAAATTCCGAAAGATGAGTTGCCGCTCCCGTTAAGGTCGGCCAGTCTCCTCAATTCAGACAGAGCATTGCTGCGCTCGTCCACTTCTTGGCGCAGTTGAAGTCGAAGATTGGAGATTCGACCCTCGATCTTATCGATTTTGCGTTGCAGAACCTCATGCCGATCATTCATGGTCTGGATCCAGTCGGCGCCAGGCTGAGCGCTCGCGCTCTTCGGGATCGAGCCATAGCCATATCCTTGACTATACTCTCGAAGAATCTCTTCGCTGCCCTTGCGCCGAACGTCGGGACGCTCCGAAGAACGGACGTTGGCCACAGCTTTGTGCTGTTTTCCGCGTCCAGAACCAGCACTGTCATATTCGACCGCAGATGCGAGATCTGCCAACGTGCGTCTTCGCGCATTGGACAGGCCCCGGCCCTCATGAACGCTGAGGTTCCACGGGGCTGCCGTCAGGGGCGCAGAAAGCAGACCTCCATCTTGATCCACACGTTGTGGACCTCCAACATTGGCCCATCCGAACACGCTGGCCGGTCGGACTTTTGCGCCTCGAATGGATCCCCCCGCATCAGAAGAAGAAATGGAGGGTGCATAGGCCGATGTCAAAGAAGGACCTCGAGATCGAGGAGCCTTGCTAGGTGTGGTCCGCTCTTGAGCCTTGATCAGCAGCTGCCGAGCGCTATGACGTTGTCGTAGTGGCCAACGAACCTGTACTGCCTCGCCATCGAGATCTGACATGCTGTTCGTGCTTGAGATTGTGCTGTTCGAAGTGCTTTGTGGAATCATGTCTGTCGCAGGAGGAGTGCTGGCAGCGCTGTGTCGTGATTCGCCACGCGAGTGGTACGGGCGGAACGAGCGAGAACTGTACGGACGGTCAGGATCTCGATCCATGGACCGCTGTCGTGAGGTTGGTGAGACAACATCTACCACAAAACTTGGATTTGAAGATGTCCGTTCCGGGACATCTGCTACTGCCGTGGGACGCCACCCATACGATGCCAGCTGACTGCGAGCGGCATTTGAGGCGACGGAGCGGGAGCTGCTTGAGCGAGGTAAGTTTGCGATGGGGCGTCGGGCGTTCACCTCGACGCGAGGCAAGACTGCACGATATTGATCGTCAATCAGAAGACCGGATGCGGGCGGAGACTCTAGACTGTTCTCTGCTGGGATCTCGAGAGCAGTCCAGTCATGATAACCACTCTCTTGACCGACAAAAGTCCCATGCTTCTCATCACCAGCGCGGCGCTTCTTCTTCGCGCTCTTCTGCACCGCCTTCATCAGCCTATCCCAGGCTTCAGGCTCGGAATAGTCTCGTTTGAGGATGCTGCCACCCGAAATTCTCGAGTCGGAATCGCTACTGTGGAGCTGCGACACGATAATTTCACCTGGGGTCGAGCCCCGTGCTCGAGACTCGTTTGCCGAGGTTGGGCGTTGCTGGCTTCCCGTAACAGAGGTAGCTTCTCCCATGGATGGTCTTCTGGTCGAGACAATCGGGAAAGGATACGGAGAGGGGAGACCAGCCTTGGGGGCTGATACTGACCTGAGGCCAGGGACAGGCTCGCCGCCTTCTAGGGCTGTGCTCGCGTCATGCATGGCCGACATGCCAATGCTGGGCAGACTTGTCTTCCGCATGGGTGTGACAAAGCGGGAATCGAGTCCAACACGAGCCCAACCTGCGGCTTCAACAGCCCGGCGCTGAAGACTGCGAGGCATTGTGCTTGCCGCTGGAAGGCGAGAGTACGGCGTTGCCAGATGCGATGATGGCGCATCTGCTTTCGATACGTAAGGAGTGGATGCCACCGGCAAGCTGATTTCACGATCTTCAAGAATTTCCATTTCTGGATCGACACCTGATCCCACAGCCGGTTCCGATGCGAACCGTACTTCTGCTTTAGACTCGGCGGACGGAGCTGCGTCGATGGTGCCCCTTGGCGCAGATCCGTCCGCCTTTTGACGTGCGATGAATGCGGATGCCTCGGGTTGCAAGGTAAAGCCGGTCCATTCCAGGTCGACGTCGTCCCAGTCTGGCTCTTGTGTGGTAGGATGAAGCTTGTCAAAAGCATTCGTTTCGTCCTTTCCAGATTGAAGTTGTTGAGCATCGGCGAAGTAGTCCTGTTGTCGCGCTCCAAGTTCTTCGAGCTGCTGATCAGGTTCACTAGGTTGCCTTGATGCGGTTTTCCGTTGCGACCTGTCCGCGTTCCGTTCGGACACCTCCATCTGAGCGCAGAGCACTGAAAGCTCCTCGTCACGATCAAGCTCGTTCACGAAGGCAGGGAAGTCGTCTGGGCTTCCGCTGAACATGGCTGAGAAGCTGATGGGTGACACCACGCTCAGAGTGCCTGTTGACTGATCTGGTAGATTATCCGCGTGCTCGCGGTACAGTTGTCGGGATCGGTTTGGTGCGGGTGAACTTCGCCAGACTGATGGAGAAGGGCTGTGTAGAACGGAGGGCTCTTGCTCGTACGAAGGTGACTGGCCTGGCGAGCTTTCCGCCGAGCCACGCTCTTGTGTGTACCCGTTCGATCGCTCCACCTTCGGAACGAACGGAGGCTCGACTGTCGTAACAAGTCTAATGAGACGAAAGTTTCCTTGAAACAGCTGTCGGGAGCGCCGCTCACTCACGATTATGCAAGTTGCGCCAGTCTATGCCAGAGAAAACTTCATGGGTTTTGACGTCTTCCGTACACCGCGCTCCTAGACGAAACGTTTGCGGGGAGAGAAGACTACGACAGGATTCGTTCAGCACATATCTAGCATTATGAAATGAGAGGAGAATAAGCTCACCTCTTCATCAGATCTCTCAGATTCTTCGAGCATTGAACTGTCTCGTCGAATGCCAGTGTGTTCTTTGTTTGAGGAAGCGGTGAGCCAGACATTTTGGTACAGTGTCGCGATGTGTGTTTTAGACTCACAGTGTGATTCATGATCCGCTTGAATGCCTCAGCTGGGTCACGAGCCCAGAAGGGCAGCTTGCCATAAGTCATTTCGTAGACCACGACGCCGACCGACCACCAGTCGACTTCGGGTCCATATCCACCCGGTCCGCTGCCGTCCTCTTGTGTATCCACTGGCTTGATTGTGGCAACAGAGTTCTGCTTCTCCATGTATGTTGCTGAGCCGCTGAGAATGCTCTCTTCAATTCCGCCAGCATTAGGTCGAACTGTATTCGAGCAGTCGCTCAAGGGTCGTTTCCCTTCACTTGAATCCGGCACTGCAAGTTTTCCAGCCCGCGGACCCTGCAAGCGATTCTGTGTAGACATCGATACTTCGGTAGGAGCCGTCTTGATCACGGGCCCCGACCTTGAGAGCATCGCCGAGTCTGGCTCTGAAGCGACCGAGACCGAAAAGCTGCCGCTCTCATCGACTGCAGAATCGTCCCAAGAAGCCTCAGCGGCAAGCCGCTCTTCTTCGTAGAGCAGAATTTCGGGAGCAATGTAGTCGCAGGTGCCAGCTGGCTCACGGCAATGAAACAGATGTACTCTTCTCTGTTTTGTCGTGGGTGCTGTTGTCGAGTCGGTGTTGTTGGTCGGAGTGTCAAAGAGTGATACCGGAGCAGCTGTGGAGAAGTCGCAGAGCTTGAGGTGGCCTGTGTAGTCCATCAGGAAGTTTGATGGCTTGATATCTCTGTGTGCATATCCGTTCCCGTGCACCCATCCCACAGCTGCGACAATGTCAGCAGCATACAGTCTGACCCAATCCTCCCTCAGCAGACCGCCTGTTGGGTTTCGACCCGGAATCGAGGATAGGTCGCCATTGCACGAGACTGAAGCTGAGCCAGCCGACTCTAGGAAGGTGTTGAGATCGCCGGCGGGGAAATACTCCATCACGATGTGTACCGACCCTGTGCTTTGAAAAGCGGCGCAGATTTGGGGCGTGTATGCTGGTCGAGAGCTGTCCTTGCAGACCGGTTCTGCTTTAAGTGCAGCTGAGAGTAGCTTGCGCTCGGTCAGGGGCGAGCTTCGATGAGGTTCTCGACGGGCCAGGGCTTTGACCATGCTTTTGAGGACGTAGAGTTTCCGGTCGAGTCGACACCGAACCACTTCCACAATTCCAGCTCGACTTCTCTGGAGATTGTTGAGCGGGATGAAGTCTCGCTCTGTGAGCATGAGGGATGGGAGCGAGCCTAGAATCGGGATCGCTGCCCTTCGGATTGGGTTTGAGTCTAGCTCTGGTTGGGGCTGCCCGTCGATTTTTGGGAAGAGGGACACCGGACTCTGCAAAGGCCCTTTCCCCTTCGACGAGGACGGGTGTCCGGTGGATGGTGTTTGAGTTGGCCTGGCCGTCAGTATGGAAAGCTTCGCAGCCGACCAAAGCAATGCGAGACCGATGTCAAGTCGGAGTGAGCAGTCTAGGGCAGAGCCAGCAGAAGTGTAGGCTTGGGTAGAGTTGTCGTCTTGATGGCTTAGCTGTCCAATGGCGTGGCTGATCTGAGGGTGGGTTAAGAGTCTCTGGCGATGTCTCGTGGATCCAGTGTTTGAGCCATTGCTCGGTTTTGCACCGGCCGGGCTACTACTGTTCGCGCTTGCTGCCGTTGCTTGAATGAATGCGCAGATGGCCTTGAGAGACACAGGATCGCTCAGCGCATGCTCGATCTGGGCGAGTCGCTCTCGCCACAGGGCCTGTTGCTGTTGCTGCTGCTGTGCTGGCACCTTTCCAGCGATGACGGCATGGTTTACCATGGCTGGAAGCAACACACACTCCGAAGGAATTGAGTAGCGTCGTCGTGTGTTCGCGAAGCCAAGTGATTGGGGCAGAGGAAGGAGAATACGAAGGAAAGGGGGAGGCCGAGCGAGGGTTGCGGATTATGTTGGCAAGCTGTTTCTTCTGTTGGTGTGACAGAGGTCCGAGCTGAGTCGCTGGCAAGGATGATGACGGCGAGCTGTGTGTGCTATATGTTATACGAGATGCCCTTGCTGCCACCACCAGAGTCGGAGGGAGGTCGGGGTCGAACCAAGGCTTGGGACCGTCACTCACCGATCCGTTCTCGGCTGCGGAGGCTACAATGCTTCGATCGGGTGGGACGGTAGGAAGAGGTCCAGAGCGGGGCTGGGTGGTTGGAAAAGGCACACCCTCGTCCGTCGTCGGAAAGGCTGCAGATCTTCAACGGAATCGGAGATTCACCCTGCGCGTCGACACCCCGCGCCCGGAGCGCTGTCAAGACTTGCTGCCGGGGAAGAAGAGAGTTATGGGTCGGTGTGGCAGGGCCCCATCATGCTTGCCTGCCCGGTGCATTTGTTCTTCTTTGATGCAACCAACCGACCCATACCCAAAAGCCCAACCTCAACCGTCGATCGTGTGCACCTCCACAGTACCAGAGCTAAAATAAGGGGCCCTTTCCATCGGGTCTCGTGTTTTTGTTTGTTCGGCCTCTCCGACCCCGACGCGTCTCTCCAGTCAAAGTCACGCGACCACGACACCGACCGTGGTCGTATTGAAATGACAACCTCTCAAACAGCCCACAGGGAAGGAAGCAAAAGAGCGTGGTATTTGCTTGACGAGAGACTACTATGTGCAGAGAGGAAGGGAGAAGAGATTCTTGTTCTTTTTTGTGTGTCTTTTCACGTTTTCTTTCAGTTTTCACTTCGGAGCCCTCCCCCTCCGACCCTGTTGTGCGCGCCGGCCGTGATCCGACCCTACTCCCGCGAGAAAGGCATCGCCGTCTGGCGACGAATTCCCTGAGATAGCAGTCGGCGATAAAAGTACAGTCTTGCAAGAGAAGAAGAGATTTTTTTTGTCGAGTTTTCGTTCATTGGAGTCTGGGTTCTGAGGAGGGAAGGGGCAGGAGAACTCAGGTTGGGAGGCTTGAAGCGAGCACCGGAGAGGCACCGCCGGGCCCCTTGGGAGGTCCTGCACTTCAGGCCTGTTTTAGGCCGCAGTCGCTCGAGTCAAGGTCGCACCCGAGTTGGCAAAGCTGAGGACACCTGCCCGTGGACTTGCACACAGCTTACTCATCGCATCCCGACGGGTCCGCGTGTTGAGTCGGCTGGCAAAGTTGTGAGCGAGGAACTCGGTAGGAGGACCCTTGGGCTGGCGACGGGGCGCAGACACTCCGTGGTTTCCAGCGCCCACCTGCATCCCACCCGCGAGCAAGAGCGAGTCCGTGGGAGGAGACGGCGTGCGGGCGGCGGCGGCGGCGGCGGCGGCGGCGTTGGCCGTGTGCGCACCGTTCAGAGCAAGCACAGGTCGAGCAGGCAAGGACGCATGTCCCGTCATCGAGTCGGCACGGTTGCGCTGAGCAGATGCCATGTTGCCCAGCAGACCCGCCAGAGCCGAGGACCGGATCACGTTGGTCGCCTTCGTGTTCAGCTGACCGGAGGGCAGAACCGCAGGAACGTCCGAGGTCACCGCATTCACACTGCCGTTCATCTTTTCTGTGGCCGAGGCAACCATGCTCTGGAATCCGCTCAGGTCCTCTTCGCTCGTCTCCGGCGTGTCGGGCTCGCTCTTGTTCACATTGGCCAAAGCTGAGCGACCGCCAACGCTCCGACGCAAAGTCGCCATTCCGTCGATGGACGAGCGGCTCACAGAGTAATCCGAGTCCGAGTCGTCGATCACAATCGAGGGAGGAGTGTTCGAGTTCTTGCGCAGAGCAGCGGCACCAGCCATGGCGCCCAGCGACGATCGCCAGGACGCAGACGCATCAGCGTGCGAGGACAGGCGGTTGCGCTTCTCTGATTGGGTGCCGTTCGGTTGAGCTTGAGTGGGCGTCTGTTGGCTCTGAGCGGAGGCAGCAAAGGCAGGCGTGCGAGCGCCTTGATGGTCCACCACCGAAGGAGGAGATTGAGTGCGGGTCAGCTGTTGGAACTGGCGGTTGTCCTCCTGCGGAGCCAGGCCGATGGAGCGCATCAGGTTCTCAAGCTCGAGCGAGCCCTGCTGTTGAGCCAGGCTCGGGGGAGGCGAGGTGAGTCGGGCTTCTTCAAACTGCGGGCCACCATTGGCCTCATTGTAGCGCTGCAGCTGCTCCATGAAAATCTGTTGAGCATGCAGCTGCTGCTCGTCGCGGCGGTTGCGAAGGCTGGCCTGGATGCTAGCCTGGGCAGCCTGTCGCTGCTCTCGGGCCGAGCCATGCTGAAGCTGGGCAAAGGCAGCCTGCTGGGCAAGATCTTCCTGGTGACGCTGCTGTTGACGAAGCTGTTCCTGGACCTCCTCCTGACGCTTCACCAGGGCCGCGATCTGAGCCTGACGCTCGTACTCGGCATGGATGCGGGCCAACAAGGCACGCTGCTGAGCTTGGACCTGCTGCTGCTGTTGTTGCTGTTGGGCGTGCTGCTGCTGCTGGAGAGCCTGCAGTCTGATCATTTCGAGTTGCATCTGCAGGGTGAACGTCGAAAAAGGATCGGAGGTCAGCACCTGGTTGTTTGTCCCGCAGTCATTGTAAGACTGATCTACTCACCTGCTGCTGAGCAGCGAGCTGATTCTGGAGCATTTGTTGAGCATGCTTCTGCTGGATGAAGTCGTGGGCCTGAGCTTGGCCTTGGTTATTGTTGTTGTTCTTCGAGTTGTTCGAGTAAAGGGCGGCAAGCTGAGCCTGCTGAATCTGCTGGTGCTGGGCATGGTGCTGCTGCATGAGCGCAAGGCGCTCATCGACAACAGCACCTCGGCCACCCTGCTGGTGACCGACCTCAGGCAGTTCGTGGTGGAGCTGGTGTGGGGGCGAATTGAGGGAGTTGGACCGGGGAGTGAAGACGGCGGCAGTGGCCTTGAGCTGGGCAGCTGCCTGATCGGCAAAGTCCGTCTTGGTGAAGTTGGGCGCAGGAGAGTTGGAGCGAGGTCCACCGGTGCGCAGACCGGCGAGCAAACTCGCTCGTTTTCCGGGCTGGGTCACACCAGCGTTGGAGCCGTTGACAGAGAGCGAGTGGTGATCCGCAAACTGGTAGTGAGGAGAGGCCATTTTGAGGACGGCGTCTGTTTGTGTTTTGGTTTGATCGTGAAAGAAATGGATGCGCGGGTGAGACGACCCGAGAAACGAGGCTGGGTTTTGTTTCGAGACGGACAGATATGAGTCTCGAAGTGGTATATGTTTGTGCCGGGAGAGCACACTGAGCGATCAAAGCTTGTTTGACGTCTGCGAGAGGTTGGAACGATAGATGACGTTTGCTATGCACCCAAGATGATGCGGGACACTTGGCCCAGAGGTACCGAAAAGAATGTCGGGTGATCCTTCGATCACACGGAAAGGTTTGGTGTTGGTTGTGGCTGGCCACCAGCTGGAGCTTTCGCCGAAAGGGAAATGGGATCCAGAAGGAGCAGGCACGAGTTACGAAATTGATGCTCTGTCCGGAGTCAATCTAGACAAGAGGTGTATCGGGTGGATGTCTTGCAAGAACGGTGGCCGATGTGGTGTTGGCCCGTTGTGAGTGCAAAGTCTGAGAATTAAGAGGAGACGAGCTGGACGTCGTTGAATCTGTGCGATTCGTCGGGGAGTTGACTGTCGAAGAAGATGAGTTGTTGGTGGATGCGACCTCACAGAGGAACGCTTTGAAGCCCGAGAGTGTAGTGGTAGGTGTTGACAGGGAGGTAGTGCTGTTTTTTTTTTTTCCCAAGTAGAGGGATGATGTGCTGTAATGATGCTGGGCTTGTGTAGGAGGAAGACAAGACGCAGGAGCAGAAGAAAAGAAACGGAGTGGCGGATGATCTGGTAGGAGGATGGGACGATGTAGGTTTGAGTCGGACGGGCGGGTGCGAAGACAGGACTGATCGAAATCTCTAAGGGTTGGGTTTGGCGGTGAGAGAAGGAGAGAGTGTGTGTGATGAGGAGGGATGGGCGAGTTTGGAGAGCTGACTTGACTGCCTTTTCGCGAGATGAAGGGAACCGCGCTTTCGGCGTGCCTGACTGGGTGACTGAGCCGACGTGAACGAAGTCCTACTGAAGGTGGATGCGACCAAGAGAGCTGAAAGCCTTGCGAATGCCGAAATTGGGTTGTGACGGAAGCAGAGGGTTGTAGCCTACGAGGTCACGATGAGGTGAAGGAGGGAGGGAGAGAAGAAGACGGGGCGGTTCTGGGCAAGGGAAGCAAGCTGCGGATGGGCAAAGAGGAGAGGAGAAGAGGGGGAGAGACTGAGGAGAGACGAGGGAGAAAGCGAGATGTGGTGGTTGGTGGGTAAGAGGAGGGAGAGACGAAGGAGGAGGAGGAAGAGGAGAATGGTGGGAGTGATGAGAGGGATCCAGCAGATGAGATGAGACTCGGGTCGGGCAGCAGCCACCTCGACCCAGACGACAGCAGCTCGCCAGCGGGTGAATTTCCCCTTATTAACCATCACTTATTCGGCGAAGTAATTAATGCCAGTGTTAGCCCACGGAAGTAAGTCGAGAGACCCCCGTTCGGTTGGGCAGATTATGGGTCTCCCCGCATGGTCCTCAGAGTCTTGGACAGGAGAAACCCTTCACATACCCAGATTCTCAGAGTAACAAGGTCAGGGAGTGTGGCCGCCTCCTCCTGCCAGCAGGGGCGCGTCGGTCCTTCATCAGCTTGCTCGCGTGGGACAGCAAGGTGGATGGTGCCACCTCCAACAGCCCCCAGTCTCCAAGAGCCAGCTTCCAGAGTCTCTGGACAAGCCTTGCAGCCGAAGCGGAGCCTGCGCCACCAATGTTGGCACGTCGGACTGAGATGTTGCTCGCTTCGATCACCTCACAGCGGTTCTCCATGAACATGACAGCAAACCTCTGATTGTATTCCTGGGGCAACCGAAGTAGGAAACTTATCGAAGCGCGGCGAGCCCGTTGTTGCCAGGACTGTCGACGATCGGGACGGTCCTCGATGCAAAGGCGGACGCGCTCTTCTCCCGCCCGACTCGGTCGGCCCGAGACTGCTGATCTTTCTCCATCTTCCCAGCCGTGATCTTCCCAGCCTCCGCCACCTGCCCTCGCTCGTCGCTGACATTCCCATTCGGGCTAGACCCGACCACGCGTCGACCACCGCCAACACTCGAGCTACCGCCTTTCGACATCTCTCCCCATACCGTCTCTGCGACCTCCAAGTTCTGTGACAATGACAGCGCCTTCACAATCTGAGCTTCTTTCCTCCGATGGTATTGCTCGGTCAGGTGCCGACGGAGGAATACCTGCAAACCGCTCGAGTTCAGCTTCCACTCCTCGGACAGGTCGCGCAGGGTGGACGTGAGATCGAGTTGAACCGATTGCGCATCGAGAAGGACGCTGATCTGTTCTCTCACTGCGGGACTGCACGCCGTGAGACAAGATTGGTCAGCATCAGATGTGCAGACATGTTTTCAGCCAGCGTCTTCGCTTACTCGTCTTGTCTCGCCAAAAGTCTGTGTTGGAGAAGGAAGAGGGATTCGCTCAATGAGAGCCAGTTCACCTACGTTCGGTGGTCGATTGATACTCACTCAGTCACAGTCTCCATTGCGCCACCTTGGTCACCTTTCTTCAAGAGCAGTCCCGCCAGCATGCCGTATTGACCGGAATCCCTCAGCGCTCGTTCGACCTCTGCGATCAAGGACTCGTTACCCGGCTCGTTCATGATAGCCAGCAACTCGTCTAGGTCACCCAAGGCCGCATACACCTTGGCCAGGACGACATCGATGATCTGACGTGGAGATAACAGGACCTTCGTCAGTGACGGCCAGTCCCGTGTTCAATCGTGACTACCTTTCGTCCCTTACCATTCCAACTCGGCGCCACGTCAACTCGTCCATGCCCAGGCGGCCTTCCCTCTGCTCGGCCTTTCTCCGCTGCCTGCAGTCCACAAGAAAGCCCCGGAGCAGATCGTGCTTCGCCCGGTTCAAGAGGCGATCCGCCAGCCTCTGCATGATTGGAGATGTTTCGTAATCGAGCACACCGTAATTTTCTTCCAGGTTGGCTCGGACTGTAGACATACTCATTTAGAAAGAGAGTCCCTTTCCCCAATACCAAACGCTGCAGCTCACCTATAGATTCGACAGACTTCAAGCTCCTTACATTCTCCAGCAGTCCAGCCCGCACTCCACTCGCATTGGCCTCGTCCTCTTCATCAAGTACGTCTCGCCTGATATCTTGAAAGGTGCCTATCAACGCTCGAGGATCGAATCTGCCACGAGACAGGTAACGACGGGCCATTGCGAAGTTGGCTGCTTCCATGAAGCGTAAGCCGACTTCTTGGTTGACCCTTCGCAAGTCCTTGATGTGTGTCTGCTCCAGAAATGAAAGTTGATCTCTTTTGAGCGGGCCAGAGAATCGATTGGTGAGTCTTCGCAGCGTGGGGGGCCCACTCACATTCCGCTCCATCTCGACCTGCTTGCTGTGGATCTCAAAGTCATACCGCGTCCTGTTATCCTTGTCCCACGCCAAATCGGCCACTTTCCTCAACTCTTCCCACTCCTCCCGATCGAAGAACCAACGAGCCCGCTTCATGAAAGACGTTTCTCCGACCTGGTGAACTGCATTCTTGCAGCAGAGCCACGCCCGAGGAGAATATGAAAAGGACGTGGCCGGCGATGAGGTTAGAGAAAGCGAGGTTCCAAGGAGGAAGAGAGTTTCAGAGTGTCGAGTTTGTCCATTGTCTCCAGGCTGTGAATTTCGATGGAATCGTTTCGGAGCAGCGCAAACACCTGAGCCCCGTCCAGGACTGGACGGAGCAGAGTCCAAAGATGGTCTTCAATCCACGAGCGCAGCGAGAGGCACAGATCTCCAACAGAAGCTCACCTATAGCGCGCGGATGACTTGGCCATTCGATCAGTTTGGGCGCTGGCTCCCCGTTAGATCTGACAAAGACGCCCAAGGTCTGTGACTCGGAATGACTGGTGATGAGGAACTCGCATTCTTTCAGAGCCTGGTGCTCAGCATGTAAAGGCCTCTCAGCTTCCTCTGAGGCTGCCTGGCACGCCTCCTGGCCAACCAGGATGCCAGATGGCAGATGAAGGAAAGGAAAGGCGTGGATCTTCATTCATCCCGATCATAGCGTGGGGCGCACTTGCCGTATGTTGTCTGCATTTCAAACAGAATGAGAACTCTCATATATAGCGAGCTTGAGGTGCTTGCCCCTATGAAGAACTTTCGGAAATGCTGTCAGTGAACGATAGTCTGACTCCGGGGCTGTGGTAATGTTTCGTCAGTAGAAGAGCGTGGGTATCGTCGCGCAGCCGCTCCCACGTCCCCTTCTCCTCCTCGTCGCATTCCGATTCCTCCTCAGACCCTGAGTCAAGGTCGTCGTCGAAGCTATTCTCGGTGTCTTCGTCGCTGCTGGCCGGCGATCGGGACGTTTCCTCAAGCACGGCGACGTTGTCGCCTATCCGTCTCCGTTTGGAGGGGGGTGAGTTCTGGGTCGAAGGCGGATTTGATGCGGGCGGGGAGGAGAGACGTCTGGCGAATGTCCCTCCTACCCTCGACCCTGTAGGCTGTTGCTGATCGCGCAGTGAACTTGAAGAGCTTACGGCCGATCCTTCAGTTGCTCCTGAGCCCTCGGTCCCGGGTCGCGAGTCTTTGCCGCTTGCGCCTCGTTCCCCTTGCGATGACGCCTTGCGCCGCCGGACGTTCTTGCCTTGGTCTGGCTCGACTCCTAGCTTTTCCAGCATGCTCTTAATGGCGTTGGTGTTCGCCATGAAGAGATGGTAGAAGGAGAGCAGCGCCTGTTTGTATTTGCAGGACTAGAGTCAGCACACACTCGGACGCTTCAGGGGGCAGATTGCCCTGGGACGGACGCATGAACTTACCGACAGATGTAGCAAGCAGTTCTGTTGTTCCGAGAAACCGTGGCATTTCAGCGGCGTCACCTGTTGCTCGTGCAACACTTGTTCTTTCCAGAGCTCCTTGAGATCGTCCTCGTGTCGGATCTTGCGCACTTTATACAGGGACGGGCAGGGAGGGTCAAAGCCGGCCAACTCGTCGTAAGAGACCGGCGGACCAAGGATATAGCACCGTTGCCGAAGGAACCAGATTGTCCTACGTTTATCGAATCTAGAGGGGCAGGATCATATGGAGTCTCTGTGAGGAAATCTGACCGGACCAGGTTTTCTTGTAAAGGACAGACTCACATCTTGTGCAAAGTCGGGCTGAAGAAGATGCCGTTCGATGGGTCGTCCAACTTTGTCTCCAGAAGTACTTGCTGTTGCGGTTCCTGGCACCAGTAGAACAGCGGTGGAGGTGTCGTCAAATCAATATCAGGTGATCCTGGGCCAAACAGCAACCTCAAGGCCGTATCCACAAGGTCGAAATTGAGGGACCTTTGGATGATGTGAGCCGCTTCCGTTCCGTCGTAGGAGCCAGTAATTGGACAGACTTTAGGTGAGACCTTCGACCTGAAAGTTGAATCTCTCCGTAGCGGGGGCGAGTAGTAATCGGGATCGTGATTGAGCAGCTGCAGCAGCGGTGGGCGAACGGACAGCTGAAGGTTTGCAATGACAGGCTTGATGTGGATGATGACGAACAAGTTATGCTGTGGCTGCACAAAATTCCAGACCGTGCCGGCGAGGTCTTGAGGAGTAAGCTCAGTTGCTGTCATCGCAAAGTCGGTTGGTAGTATCAGAGGGATACGGACGACCTCGATGCCCGCGACTTTGGCCTTGTCGGGCCACAAGTATCTGTCTTGGTTGGCGTTCAGCTCGAGTTTCAAATGGATTCCCAGAATCAGCAGAGGCATTTCGAGGAGGGTCCGTAGGTCGAGCATCCTCGCGGTAGCGGAGCACAGCTGGCTAGCTATTGTCGGTTCTGCCGCGCCATTCAGATGCACGATGTTTTGTCCAGAACCAGGCTTGATCGATAATGGAATCTTTGCGTAGGAGTGAGAGTTCAAGAAGTCGACCATCGTTGTTTTCAGGTTGGCTGTTTCGCCTACCCTTGGGGATCTCGCGTGTGCGAATTGTTGATACGTATCCGCAAAGCTTGAGGTTCCCATCGTGAGATGAAGTATGGTCTTGGTTGTTCGAAGACGACCATCCAGTGTGATGCTAGGAGGACAATCACCCGAGGTGGTGCTAGCACCCTTTGGGAGTGTCGGATTCATGATTCAGCCGTCCAGAGGCGCAGGTTGATTTGGTAGTAAAGGAGGTGAATCGCAGAAGGTGGTTGTGATTGAAGTTGGTGGTAAAGAAGAACAAGATACGTCGGCAGTCAAAACATGCGTATGATCAAACACTCGGGAAGGGTCGAAGAGCATGGGCCTGTGTGCGTGACCGTAGAAGGATCGCAGAGACAGCATTGAATATGTAGGGGAAAGAGTGCATCACCGTCCGCCAGACTTTCAATACCGACTCGGCCCCTCGATGCGCGCAGCCCTCCAGCGTGAATGCCAAAGGTGTGAAAGTCGTGCAACGTCGCTCCAATCGCTCTTCGTACTTCTTGATTCTCGTCGTCGCCTTGTCTTCCAGCGGGGCTGCTATGGCGCTGCGCGCAACCACCCAGGCATCCTTGCCGGCGTTGAGTGGGTCGTGAGCAACCCGATGGACAATAAGACTACGAGTAAGTCAAGAGACCCCCGTTCGGTTGGGCAGAATATGGGTCTCCCCGCATGGTCCTCAGAGTCTTGGGCAGGAGAAACCCTTCACATACTCAGATTCTCAGAGTAACAAGGTCAGGGAGTGTGGCCGCCTCCTTCTGCCAGCAGGGGCGCGTCGGTCCCTTCATCAGCTTGCTCGCGTGGGACAGCAAGGTGGATGGTGCCACCACCAACAGCCCCCAGTCTCCAAGAGCCAGCTTCCAGAGTCTCTGGACAAGCCTTGCAGCCGAAGCGGAGCCTGCGCCACCAATGTTGGCACGTCGGACTGAGATGTTGCTCGCTTCGATCACCTCACAGCGGTTCTCCATGAACATGACAGCAAACCTCTGATTGTATTCCTAGGGCAACCGAAGTAGGAAACTCACTGAAGCGCCGCGAGCCCGTTGTTGCCAGGACTGTCGACGATCGGGACGGTCCTCGATGCAAAGGCGGACGCGCTCTTCTCCCGCCCGACTCGGTCGGCCCGAGACTGCTGATCGTTCTCCATCTTCCCAGCCGTGATCTTCCCAGCCTCCGCCACCTGCCCTCGCTCGTCGCTCACGTTCCCATTCGGGCTAGACCCGACCACGCGTCGACCGCCGCCAACACTCGAGCTACCTCCTTTCGACATCGCTCCCCATACCGTCTCTGCGACCTCCAAGTTCTGTGACAATGACAGCGCCTTCACAATCTGAGCTTCTTTCCTCCGATGGTATTGCTCGGTCAGGTGCCGACGGAGGAATACCTGCAACCCGCTCGAGTTCAGCTTCCACTCCTCGGACAGGTCACGCAAGGTGGACGTGAGATCGAGTTGAACCGATTGCGCGTCGAGAAGGACGCTGATCTGTTCTCTCACGGCGGGACTGCACGTCGTGAGACAAGATTGGTCAGCATCAGATGTGCAGACAACTTTTCAGCCAGCGTCTTCACTTACTCGTCTTGTCTCGCCAAAAGTCTGCGTTGGAGAAGGAAGAGGGATTCGCTCAATGAGAGCCAGTTCACCTACGTTCGGTGGTCGATTGATACTCACTCAGTCACAGTCTCCATTGCGCCACCTTGGTCACCTTTCTTCAAGAGCAGTCCCGCAAGCATGCCGTATTGACCGGAATCCCTCAGCGCTCGTTCGACCTCTGCGACCAAGGACTCGTTGCCCGGCTCGTTCATGATAGCCAGCAACTCGTCAAGGTCACCCAAGGCCGCATACACCTTGGCCAGGACGACATCGATGATCTGACGTGGAGATAACAGGACGTTCGTCAGTGACGGCCAGTCCCGTGTTCAATCGTGACTACCTTTCGTCCCTTACCATTCCAACTCGGCGCCACGTCAACTCGTCCATGCCCAGGCGGCCTTCCCTCTGCTCGGCCTTTCTCCGCTGCCTGCAGTCCACAAGAAAGCCCCGGAGCAGATCGTGCTTCGCCCGGTTCAAGAGGCGATCCGCCAGCCTCTGCATGATTGGAGATGTTTCGTAATCGAGCGCACCGTAATTTTCTTCCAGGTTGGCTCGGACTGTAGACATACTCATTTAGAAACAGAGTCCCTTTCCCCAATATCAAACGCTGCAACTCACCTATAGATTCGACAGACTTCAAGCTCCTTACATTCTCCAGCAGTCCAGCCCGCACTCCACTCGCGTTGGCCTCGTCCTCTTCATCAAGTACGTCTCGCCTGATATCTTGGAAGGTGCCTATCAACGCTCGAGGATCGAATCTGCCACGAGACAGGTAACGACGGGCCATTGCGAAGTTGGCTGCTTCCATGAAGCGTAAGCCGACTTCTTGGTTGACCCTTCGCAAGTCCTTGATGTGTGCCTGCTCCAGAAATGAAAGTTGATCCCATTTGAGCGGGCCAGAGAATCGATTGGTGAGTCTTCGCAGCGTGGGGGGCCCACTCACATTCCGCTCCATCTCGACCTGCTTGCTGTGGATCTCAAAGTCATACCGCGTCCTGTTATCCTTGTCCCACGCCAAATCGGCCACTTTCCTCAACTCTTCCCACTCCTCCCGATCGAAGAACCAACGAGCCCGCTTCATGAAAGACGTTTCTCCGACCTGGTGAACTGCATTCTTGCAGCAGAGCCACGCCCGAGGAGAATATGAAAAGGACGTGGCCGGCGATGAGGTGAGAAAGCGAGGTTCCAAGGAGGAAGAGAGTTTCAGAGTGTCGAGTTTGTCCATTGTCTCCAGGCTGTGAATTTCGATGGAATCGTTTCGGAGCAGCGCAAACACCTGAGCCCCGTCCAGGACTGGACGGAGCAGAGTTCAAAGATGGTCTTCAATCCACGAGCGCAGCGAGAGGCACAGATCTCCAACAGAAGCTCACCTATAGCGCGCGGATGACTTGGCCATTCGATCAGTTTGGGCGCTGGCTCCCCGTTAGATCTGACCAAGACGCCCAAGGTCTGTGACTCGGAATGACTGGTGATGAGGAACTCGCATTCTTTCAGAGCCTGGTGCTCAGCATGTAAAGGCCTCTCAGCTTCCTCTGAGGCTTCCTGGCACGCCTCCTGGCCAACCAGGATACCAGATCGCAGATGAAGGAAAGGAAAGGCGTGGATCTTCATTCATCCCGATCATAGCGTGGGGCGCTCTTGCCGCATGTTGTCTGCATTTCAAACAGAATGAGAACTCTCATATACAGCGAGCTTGAGGTGCTTGCCCCGATGAAGAACTTTCGGAAATGCTGTCAGTGAACGATAGTCTGACTCCGAAGCTGTGGTGATGTTTCGTCAGTAGAAGAGCGTGGGTATCGTCGCGCAGCCGCTCCCACGTCCCCTTCTCCTCCTCGTCGCATTCCGATTCCTCCTCAGACCCTGAGTCGAGGTCGTCGTCGAAGCTATTCTCGGTGTCTTCATCGCTGCTGGCCGGCGTTAGGGACGGTGTCTCATGCACTGCGACGTTGTCGCCTATCCGTCTCCGTTTGGACGAGGGTGAGTTCTCGGTCGAAGGCGGATTCGATGCGGGTGGAGAGGAGAGACTTCTGGCGAATGTCCCTCCTACACTCGACCCTGTAGGCTGTTGCTGATCGCACAGTGAACTTGAAGAGCTTACGGCCGGTCCTCCAGTTGCTCCTGAGCCCTCGGTCCTGGGTCGCGAGTCTTTGCCGCTTGCGCTTCGTTCCCCTTGCGATGACGCCTTGCGCCGCCGGACGTTCTTGCCTTGGTCTGGCTTGACTCCTAGTTTTTCCAGCATGCTCTTGATGGCGTTGGTGTTCGCCATGAAGAGATGGTAGAAGGAGAGCAGCGCCTGTTTGTATTTGCACGACTAGAGTCAGCACACACTCGGGCGCTTCAGGGGCCAGATTGCCCTGGGACGGACGCGTGAACTTACCGACAGATGTAGCATGCAGTTTTGTTGTTCCGAGAGACCGTGACATTTCAGCGGCGTCACCTGTTGCTCGTGCAACACTTGTTCTTTCCAGAGCTCCTTGAGATCGTCCTCGTGTGGGATCTTGCGCACTTTATACAGGGACGGGCAGGGAGGGTCAAAGCCGGCCAACTCGTCGTAAGAGACCGGCGGACCAAGGATATAGCACTGTTGCCGAAGGAACCAGATTGTCCTACGTTTATCGAATCTAGAGGGGCAGGATCATATGGAGTCTCTGTGAGGAAATCTGACCGGACCAGGTTTTCTTGTAAAGGACAGACTCACATATCGTGCAAAGTCGGGCTGAAGAAGATGCCGTTCGAGGGGTCGTCCAACGTTGTCTTCAGAATTGCTGGCTGTTGCGGTTCCTGGCGCAAGTAGAACAGCGGTGGAGGTGTCGTGAGATCCTTCCTAGGTGATTCTGAGCCAAACAGCAACCTCAAGGCCGTATCCACAAGGTCGAATTTGAGGGACCTTGGAATGATGTGAGCCGCTTCCCTTGCGTCGTAGGAGCCAGTAATTGGACAGACTTTAGGAGAGACCTTCCACCTGAAAAGTGTATCTCTCGATAGCGGGGGCGAGTATTGATCGTGATTGAGCAGCGGCAGCAGCTGTTGGCAATCGGACGACTGAGAGCTTGTTATGACAGGCTTGATGTGGATGATGACGGACGAGTTATGCTGTGGCTGCACAAAGTTCCAGACCGTGCCGGCGAGGTCTTGAGGGGTAAGCTCCGTTGCTGTCATCGCAAAGTCGGTTGGTAGTATCAGAGGGATACGGACGACCTCGATGCCCGCGACTTTGGCCTTGTCGGGCCACAAGTATCTGTCTTGGTTGGCGTTCAGCTCGAGTTTCAAATGGATTCCCAGAATCAGCAGAGGCATTTCGAGGAGGGTCCGTAGGTCGAGCATCCTCGCGGTAGCGGAGCACAGCTGGCTAGCTATTGTCGATTCTGCCGCGCCTTTCAGATGCACGATGTTCTGTCCAGAACCAGGCTTGATCGATATTGGAATCCTTGCGTAGGAATGAGAGTTCAAGAAGTCGACCATCGTTGTTGTCAGGTCGGCTGTTTTGCCTGCCCTTAGGGACCTCGCGTATGCGAATTGTTGATACGTATCCGCAAAGCTCGAGGTTCCCATCGTGACATGAAGTAAGGTATCGTCCCTTCGAAGACGATCATCCAGTGTGATGCTAGGAGGACAATCACCCGAGGTGGTGCCAGCACCCTTTGGGAGTGTCTGATTCATGATTCAGACGTCGGATGTGTGCTGAGGGTGGCAGAGGCGCAGGTTGATTTGGTAGTAAGGAGGTGAATGGGAGATGGTGGTAACAGCCTGTACATACTGTTATTTAACATACAGTACTTATTCGGCCAAATAATTGATGCCAGTGTTAGCCCACGGAAGTAAGTCAAGAGACCCCCGTTGGGTTGGGCAGATGATGGGTCTCCTCATGGTCCTCAGAGTCTTGGACAGGAGAAACCCTTGACATACTCAGATTCTCAGAGTAACAAGGTCAGGGAGTGTGGCCGCCTCCTTCTGCCAGCAGGGGCGCGTCGGTCCTTCATCAGCTTGCTCGCGTGGGACAGCAAGGTGGATGGTGCCACCTCCAACAGCTCCCAGTCTCCAAGAGCCAGCTTCCAGAGTCTCTGGACAAGCCTTGCAGCCGAAGCGGAGCCTGCGCCACCAATGTTGGCACGTCGGACTGAGATGTTGCTCGCTTCGATCACCTCACAGCGGTTCTCCATGAACATGACAGCAAACCTCTGATTGTATTCCTAGGGCAACCGAAGTAGGAAACTCACTGAAGCGCCGCGAGCCCGTTGTTGCCAGGACTGTCGACGATCGGGACGGTCCTCGATGCAAAGGCGGACGCGCTCTTCTCCCGCCCGACTCGGTCGGCCCGAGACTGCTGATCGTTCTCCATCTTCCCAGCCGTGATCTTCCCAGCCTCCGCCACCTGCCCTCGCTCGTCGCTCACGTTCCCATTCGGGCTAGACCCGACCACGCGTCGACCGTCGCCAACACTCGAGCTACCGCCTTTCGACATCGCTCCCCATACCGTCTCTGCGACCTCCAAGTTCTGTGACAATGACAGCGCCTTCACAATCTGAGCTTCTTTCCTCCGATGGTATTGCTCGGTCAGGTGCCGACGGAGGAATACCTGCAACCCGCTCGAGTTCAGCTTCCACTCCTCGGACAGGTCACGCAAGGTGGACGTGAGATCGAGTTGAACCGATTGCGCATCGAGAAGGACGCTGATCTGTTCTCTCACGGCGGGACTGTACGTCGTGAGACAAGATTGGTCAGCATCAGATGTGCAGACATGTTTTCAGCCAGCGTCTTCACTTACTCGTCTTGTCTCGCCAAAAGTCTGCGTTGGAGAAGGAAGAGGAATTCGCTCAATGAGAGCCAGTTCACCTACGTTCGGTGGTCGATTGATACTCACTCAGTCACAGTCTCCATTGCGCCACCTTGGTCACCTTTCTTCAAGAGCAGTCCCGCAAGCATGCCGTATTGACCGGAATCCCTCAGCGCTCGTTCGACCTCTGCGACCAAGGACTCGTTACCCGGCTCGTTCATGATAGCCAGCAACTCGTCAAGGTCACCCAAGGCCGCATACACCTTGGCCAGGACGACATCGATGATCTGACGTGGAGATAACAGGACGTTCGTCAGTGACGGCCAGTCCCGTGTTCAATCGTGACTACCTTTCGTCCCTCACCATTCCAACTCGGCGCCACGTCAACTCGTCCATGCCCAGGCGGCCTTCCCTCTGCTCGGCCTTTCTCCGCTGCCTGCAGTCCACAAGAAAGCCCCGGAGCAGATCGTGCTTCGCCCGGTTCAAGAGGCGATCCGCCAGCCTCTGCATGATTGGAGATGTTTCGTAATCGAGCGCACCGTAATTTTGTTCCAGGTTGGCTCGGACTGTAGACATACTCATTTAGAAAGAGAGTCCTTTTCCCCAATATCAAACGCTGCAACTCACCTATAGATTCGACAGACTTCAAGCTCCTTACATTCTCCAGCAGTCCAGCCCGCACTCCACTCGCGTTGGCCTCGTCCTCTTCATCAAGCACGTCTCGTCTGATATCTTGGAAGGTGCCTATCAACGCTCGAGGATCGAATCTGCCACGAGACAGGTAACGTCGGGCCATTGCAAAGTTGGCTGCTTCCATGAAGCGCAAGCCGACTTCTTGGTTGACCCTTCGCAAGTCCTTGATGTGTGCCTGCTCCAGAAATGAAAGTTGATCCCTTTTGAGCGGGCCAGAGAATCGATTGGTGAGTCTTCGCAGCGTGGGGGGCCCACTCACATTCCGCTCCATCTCGACCTGCTTGCTGTGGATCTCAAAGTCGTACCGCGTCCTGTTATCCTTGTCCCACGCCAAATCGGCCACTTTCCTCAACTCTTCCCACTCCTCCCGATCGAAGAACCAACGAGCCCGCTTGATGAAAGGCATCTCTCCGACCTGGTGAACTGCATTCTTGCAGCAGAGCCACGCCCGAGGAGAATATGAAAAGGACGTGGCCGGCGATGAGGTCAGAAAGCGAGGTTCCAAGGAGGAAGAGAGTTTCAGAGTGTCGAGTTTGTCCATTGTCTCCAGGCTGTGAATTTCGATGGAATCGTTTCGGAGCAGCGCAAACACCTGAGCTCCGTCCAGGACTGGACGGAGCAGAGTTCAAAGATGGTCTTCAATCCACGAGCGCAGCGAGAGGCACAGATCTCCAACAGAAGCTCACCTATAGCGCGCGGATGACTTGGCCATTCGATCAGTTTGGGCGCTGGCTCCCCGTTAGCTCTGACAAAGACGCCCAAGGTCTGTGACTCGGAATGACTGGTGATGAGGAACTCGCATTCTTTCAGGCCTTCCGATCTGCCATGATTTCGATCTTTGGTGTGAGAGACATCGACGATCGACAGGATCGATGGTCTGACTGAAGCCGAGGGTGAGTCTGTCGTTTGACTGATCGGCAGACCCAAGGGTAGTACGGTCGCGTCAGACAGGTTGACCAGACTGTATGCAGATGTAGTCGCAATGCAGAGCTGATCCCTGTATCTTCTGGCAATGCTCGCCCCTCCCGGTAGTGGGATCTCCTGAAGATTGTGCGGTTAGGGTCAGATCTGTCAGGGTGCGGTACATGATGCACAGTGACGACGCACCTTGACATGTAACCATTGCTCTCGCGACAATCTTGCCAAGATGATTTGTTTGCGCTTGATGATACAGATACCGGCCAAGCCATCTGGACTCCTTTTGAGTGGGGTTTCGGCATCATCCGAGACGATGGTCGCGACAGCCTTGATGTTTGGTAAGATGGACGGAGCAATTGGTTGGAATGCTGGGAGTCCGAAGAACGAGACCACCGATTCTGGTGCACCATGAAGCGAGCACACGGATGTGGTGATGACATCAGCTGGTGCTCACGTCCGACGCGGATGGCATGAGACTCACCGCATAGCACAGCAGCTACAGAAACCGTGGGAAGAAGGATGACTTTTTCGACCGGTTTAGAGCCCGATCCGATCGGAATGCTTGCGTTCAGCTGGTAGGATGTGGTCTACAGCGCACGGGCGGAGATCAGTCGGCTGTGCTCTGGGTGAGTGAGCATGTCGACGGAATATTGTACTGACTTGGGTAGATGTGCCCTCATTGGCGAGCGTGTACCACAGAACGTGACCTTCCGAGTTGCCAATGTAAAGGTGGGCTCCTGAATGGCCTCGAAGCAATCTCTTTGGTTTAGCTCAGCGCGTCCTACCTTTTTGACTGTTCATCCATACAGAAGCTCACCGTAGGCCTCGGTGCATCGCACGTTGGCGGCGGAGCCAGCAGGGACTGCCGGCTCAAGGATGGGAGCTACCTCAAACGGCGGCAGGGACTGATCATGACCCTTGTTCGCTTCATCCACGTAGTGGCCGAAGCCGTTGAGTGCAAAGCCATAGGCAGGCACTGGGGACGGCAGCGGCGTGGCCATGTTTCCCGCGCCCAGTCTCTTGCTCTTCGTGGGTCTGTGTCTATCGGGCTTCAGCGCGGGACTGAATCCAGAGAGATCTTGTGCGGGAGCATGATGAACCACACGCTCGGGGCCTTCTGGTGTTGCGACTCGGCCGAGACATGCAATGTTGTGGCGCAGATCGGCGCTTTTCTGTGCATACAGCCTGCCTCGACAAATCCTCACACTGAACCAGCGGACGCCCTCGACTGGTGGTAAGCAGCATACAGTCAGGTGATTCGGAGGCAGTGATGAGAACAGTTGGCCGGAAGCGCGATGGTGCTGAAGGCCTGCCTTGGGTCAGGACAGGCGGGATTGCATAGCTGTAGTTTCATGACCATTTAACGCAGACAAAGCCGCGACTAAAGTTGGATTAGAACTTGTGTGAGGAGAAGCCCTTGCCCGCACCTAGGCAGGACTCAGGAGCGGTTGTGAGGTGCTCGTAGACGTGGGAGCCCACTCTCGGGGTTGGAACGGCGCGTTGACGATAGCAACATCTTCGAACTTCCTTCCTGAGGCATCTGTTGCAAACACGCGTGAAGCGCTCGTCGCGCGGAGGTCAGCCAGCCAGCCAGCCAGCCCGGGAAATTCAGCGATTCGAACGAGTGGAGGCGCGCACTGCTGGGGGCAGATCGCAGCAAAAGCTGAGGAGCCAGGAAACCAACACCCTCCCTCACCCAAGAGCAACCATCACCAACCCCGCTCTGTCGCTGACACCCACCCGCACCGCACCGTCCAAACACCTCCCTCCGCCCTCTGATCGAGAGCAGGCGAGTCTGTGCGTGTAGAGGTGCGCGTGTGTGTCGGACCTCAACACTCTCCCCCGTACGGCCTGGCCTGCCTCCGCTCACTTCGGTGCGTCTGAGAGCAGCAGACCCAAGACACCATCTCCCACCCGCACACACCCAAGCCGAACTCGGGAACAGGACCGCTGGTCGATGAAGATGGCCAACAGTGACCCTCGCACAGCCTCTTCTACATCCTCACCGTCCGCAACCTCACCTCAGGCAACTACCACCAATCGACGCAACAGCGGCACACCTTTCTCTCCAATCTCAGTCTCGTCAGCCGGGCAGGCCAGCTCACCTACAGTAGCCTCCTCGTCGCCAGGCTCGACTCCAGTCTCTGCAGGAGCAGGACCACAGTCGCCTCACGCTCCCAACCAGAAGCATACCACCTTCAGTACCGACTCAGCGCTTTCTTCCATCACCGCAAGCACGAGCAGCGGTAGCCGTCAAAACAACACCACATCTCAGGACACCTTCCCGTCCTCGGCATCTACTGCCACTTCTTCTTCTTATTCTCCCTCCACCCCCGCGAACCCCAATCCCATCACAAACAACAGCAACAGCAGCACAAACGACCTCAGAGAGTGGTACAGAAGAGAACGCACTTCCAGCGGTGCCGGCACGGGCTCTTCCTCCAATCTGGGCACTGTACCGATCACCTCCCCAGTTCCCTCCGCTTTCTCAGCCAACCCCGTCAGACGCAAGGATCGAGAGTCGCGCACATCGGACTCCAAGCCTCGCAGACCCAGCAGTGTCTTTGACCTTGCGGGGAGCATGCTAGATCGCTTCAAGGGCAGGATATCAGCATCAAACTCTTCACATTCTCGAGGCGAATCTTTGGCCAACACAGCTTCTTCCTCCTCCTCAAAGCCTGGCCTGCCAGCTCTCTCGATCGCCAGTGTCGACCCCTTTGCGAAAGAAGAAGATATCAGTCCCAGTCCCGTTGGTCCTGATGTAAGTCTTTGCTCGCGTATGCGATCACGGAAATCGACGCTGACCTGCAAGCTATAATCCTCTCCCCTTCCGCAGTCACCAAGTATAGCAGGCTCGGGATCAAACGCATCGGTTCACTCCCTCAGACCAGATAGACTTGTAGAGCCTGAAGCTGTAGAAGTTCTGCATTCACCCGTCTCCCCACGTCCTTCGTCTCGCTTGTTCTCATCGTCCTCCAACAACTCTCACTACGATTCAGCACTGGAGTACGAGCGCGATCGTCTGAGCGTCAGCGTCAGCAGTCAAGGAGCAGCTTCTTCCAGCTCAAGAGGAACAGTCGGCATGCGTCGCACGTCAAGCGCGATGGATCGCGTCTACATCCAGGTCACCGACGACAACGAAAGATTTGCTGTCGTCGATGTGTCTGGTCTGTCTTCAGCCAAAGCGATAAAGGAGCTCATGTTCCGCAAATTGAGACTGGTCGACGATTCGCAAGTAGACTACGACGCTTTCCAAGTCTATCGCACCGAGATCGGCGTCGAGGAGGGCAGACGCGCGACGCAGCCTTACATCGATGACGACTCCCTGTTGGCTCTGTGCCTTCAATTCGGTGATGACAAAGGATCGCTCAAATTTCTTGTCAAGCCAGTCCGACCTGTCAGTTCCGCGAGTCGCTCCTCGAGCGGCGCCCCCGCCTCGATGGTAGCATCACCCCACCAGCTACCTCAGGCAATCTGGAATGAGAGATCCTCGTCCGGGACTCAACACGCTTCACATCGGTCCAATGCGGGCAGCATGTCTTCAGTGAATGATCCCTCGGGCAGTGGACTGCATCGTGCGCGTGCTCATGTGAAGCGCCATGGCCACTCCACAAGCACCTCAACTGACGATTCTGGGGGTCTTTCTCCGTCGTCTACCGGAGGAACCAGTGCGTTACCATACATACAGTCTGGTCGCCACGCGTCGCAATCCGAGTCGTCTCCCACATCCCATCAACAGCAGTATCAGGGTGTCGGAGCCTCTTCAGCTCAGTCGGCTCGGATGACACCAACGCGAACAGGCTCAGATGTCCAGGAAGGCCGCTCCACTAGTGGGCGACCCGAGCCGATTTCCGAGGACGGAAGACCTTCAAATGCACGCTCATCATCGTTTTCGACACAGTCGGCGAATGCGCAAGCTGCGCGTGAAGCAGTTCTGTCCAACGCGCCATCACGGTCCCATTCAGCCACCGTTGCATCCTACGGCAACGCGTCGGGAAGCACAGCGTTCCAGCCCCAGACTCCGTCTCCCTCGAGGGAGATCGGGCCGCTCTATGAGCAGTCCTCATCAGCCATGCACAACACGCAGTCGCACTATGGTGGGCCTTCCTCTGGACCGATGCAGCCGCCGCCCTTAAATCGCAACACGTCACAGCCGACTATGAGCTCCGGCCATCCGGCTTGGGCGCCGCCAAGTTCTGCGTCGCAACCGGCTAGCAGTGTGACCTCTCCTCAGATGGGCCCAATGGGATCTCACGGCTATCAGGGCTTCACAGGCTTACAGTCGCCCCAGCATCCGCAGCAGCAGCAGCAGCAGCAGCAGCAACACCAACCACAGCAGCAGCATCCCCCAGGCTTGAGGCCTGCCAATGGAATCACGATTCATTCGGCAAAGAGTATGGACGACATCCGAATGCGCATGCCTCACATGGGTCACCCCGGCTCCGTTCCTCCCATACCCACCCCACAGGCGAGACCACCTACAGCGCAATACCCTCACAATCATCCGCCCGGGGTAGGACCTGATGGACGACCGATCAACTATCCAATGGTTGCGGTAACACGAGCGGGCCCCAATGGCAACCCAGTAGCGCTTGCGCCATTTGATGGACGCATAAGCCACAGTCCAGCCCCAAGCCCTCAGATTAGAGCTACAGCATGGAGTCCATCGCAAGGCGGTGCTGGTGGGCCAGGTCCGGGCCAGATGCAGTATCATCCTACCGACCCAAGATATCGCTCGCCGTCCGTGGGAGCAGTGAACAGGGTGTCGCACTACGACCCCAGATATCCCCCTCCACCGCTGCCTGCGGGCTATCCTGTGCAACGACATCCGATGGGGCACCACCCACATCCACCTCCTGGGCAACTACATGGTATGATGGGTGCCCCACAGAGACCAATGTCTGCGGTACCGATAGGTCAAGGATACGGCCGTCCGCCCCCGCTCCCTCCGCAGGGCAACTACGCCACTCCTCCCCCACCTCGTCCCTCGATGCCAAGACCACCCGGGCCTGGACAGCCACCACAGTACGCGAACGAATTCGGCGGCAGAATGTATACTCCAGACGGTCGGCCGGCCGTGAATCCAGGCGGTGCTGTTTTCCCGACACGCCCACACACGTACCATGACACACCACAACAGCACGGATATCGCCCTGGGCCTGGCGGACATGCTGCACCAAACCCGATCGTGGTGCGCGAAGACCCTTTCACCAGTGCCGCATTCCCCAATTCGAGCTTGAGACAGGTCACTCAATTCCAAGTTGCTCCGACCAACTTGCAGCCGGGCATGACAGTGCAGCAGTCCTTACAGTCTAGGAACCAACCTCCTCAGACACCTGGTAACTTCACGTCTGCGAACACGTCGTACGCTCAACAACAAGGTAGATCCGGTACACCAGGCAGCACTTCGTCCAGCTCGAGCACAGGACCTGCGGGGACCCAAAGCGCTTCCTCAATGCCGTCTTGGCCAATCAACGATCACGAAGATCCCTACCATCGCGCGGATACTGTGGCTCGACTGACGCATGAGGCACAACAACGTCAGCAACAGCAACAGCAACAAAGCTCATCACATCAGCGCTCCGCTACTAATCCTGGCCAGTCACAACGGACTCCGACATCTGCTACCTCCCCAAGCGATCCTCGGGCGTCTCCCCCACCGTTCTACTCTGCCCGTAATGGCTCTGGAACAACACCAGCTCTACGTGTTTCCAATCCTTCTTTGTCCACGCCTGAGTCACCCAGAGTTCCGCTCCCGCCGGTCCACGGGACACGAGTGCTCAAAGACATGGTTGCGGCGCCAGAGCGTTCTTCTGGATCAAGTTTCGTCTCTGCTGTATCAGCGTCGTCAGCGTCGGATTCATCACAACATGCTCGGGTCTTCTCCAATGGCGTTGCGGACCAGATGAGCAGATTCTCCGGGGCTGATGGAGAAGCTGAGGGAAGTACGTCGAGTGCCCCGACGTCGGCACGAAGCTCTCGGAGTGACGCCTTCAGCCCGACGAGCCAGGAAGGCCGGGACGGAGCAGCTTGGAAGGCTGTGGAGGTGGGAGGTGTGGACGGCGCTACGGCCGCCCTGTCGCCGCGAAGTCCCACGGAACCTCAGCGCTACCATGGTCACGCGGTACCTCAGGTTCTTTCTCCTGTGCAACCTCGAACTTCATCCAGACCTTCTACTGCGGGTACAACGGGCGAAGTGGGGCCGGGGGCTGACGCAGAGGCTGGAATGACGATCAGACCTGATTTGCTCCTGGGTACGGTGAAGCCGAACACATCCGAATCCACAGACGAGGACGAAGATACGCTCCGAGCCGAGAAATGGGAGACCTTGCGAAGCGTGCTCTCTCCTGCCGAGGCGGCTGCTGCTCAATCAAGGGAGCGGATGTTTCAAGAGCGGACCAATGCCCAGGCGGGGTCAAGCCAGAACGAGGCCCAGAGTGAAAGCTCAGCCACCACAGAAATTCCGCCTCCTCTTCCGGAAAAGGTCCGGACCACCACTTCTCCCATCTCTCCGGCAATTGTCCGAGCGCAGTTCCAGAGTCAAGGTGGAGAGGAAGGCACATTTGCATCCTTCGGCACTTTTGACGATGACGAAGATGATGAGGCTGGAACTTGGGCGCAGCCATTGGATGTGATTCCTCCAGCATCTGCACCAGCGACGCTGGCTCCGCTTGTGTTTGACCCCAAGGGTGTAGCAGTGTCGGACGAGGGCACAATTCAGCCGATGCGAGCATCAAATATCAGGCCCGAGTCACCAAGTGCAGGCACGGGCACGGCGAGCCCACGTCCACCGAAGCTGCGCATTCAGACCGTGCCCTCGGTTGTGCCCTCGACACCGCGACTGGACGAGTCTCGGCCTTTGTCGACGTCGCCTGCGAGCGACGAAGAGGGTTCGGATGATGGGGAGGATGAGATCACGAGCTCGGCAGCCAGCAGTAGTCTGGGCCGGACCCCTTCGTTTGCGAAGAAGAGCAATGACTGGGCATTACGACCTCCCCCAGAAGAATTGTACGATAACCTCGACGATTTCTTCCCGAAGCACGATTTGGACCGTCCTGTGGTGGATGCCACTGCGATCCCATGCAGCCCCCTGGTGGGCAGCCCCAAGGCGGAGGCGGCTCATCTCACCTCACCAAACGCGCATGCTGGTCCATCATCGCCTACTCCCTTCCCAGCGCGGTCCAGACACAAACGCTCGATCCGAATCGTCGCTGAGGACGGTAAGAAGGTGATGGAACGGAAACAGATGAGACAACGCGTCGCAGGCAGCGTGGTGGGCGCGAATGGTGTGGGTAATGGGCTCGCGAGACGGGCGAGCACAAAGTTGTGGGGCAGCAAGGTGGTTGAGATGACGCCGGGACAGGAGCCAACTTCGGCCGTGTCGGCAGCGTCGACGGAGCCGGAGTTGTCTGGCGAAGCGTCTCAGAAGGGTAAGCAGTCAGATCTGCTCTTTTCTTGTTCTGGTTTGCTTACAATTTTTTTTCGATGCTGAATGATCTTGTTCAGTCGTATTCAAATGGGTCAAAGGTGATCTCATCGGAAAAGGCACATATGGTCGTGTTTATCTAGCTCTGAACGTGACCACGGGCGAGATGATTGCTGTCAAGCAGGTCGAATTGCCACGGACCGACTCGGAGCGAGACAACGTGCGCCAAAAGTCGGTGGTCAACGCGCTCAAGGCGGAGATTCAGACCTTGAAGGACCTCGACCACCCTCACATCGTATCCTACCTTGGTTTCGAAGAGACCAAGACCCATCTGTCGATTTTCCTCGAGTACGTGCCCGGTGGTTCCGTCGGCAGCTGCATTCGCAAGTATGGCAAGTTTGAAGAGCCAGTGGTCAGCTTCTTCCTGCACCAAATCTTGGAGGGTCTGGCGTATCTGCATGACAGAGGCATCTTGCATCGGGACTTGAAGGCAGACAACATTCTGGTCGATTGGGATGGCATTTGCAAGATTTCTGACTTCGGTACGGTGAGGAAGACGGATGACATATACAACAATCAGGAAATGTCGCTCCAAGGTTCGATCTTTTGGATGGCGCCTGAGGTGGTGAACATGACGGGGGGCGGATACAGCGCCAAGGTGGACATCTGGTCGTTGGGCTGTGTGGTATTGGAGATGTTGGCGGGTCGAAGACCCTGGTCGGAGCAGGAGGCGGTCCAAGCCATGTTGAAGGTAAGTACACATGATTGTGCCTGATTGCATCAACCGCTTCCAGGCTCTGACTTTGATGGCATGTTTGATCTTCTTCAGATTGGCTCCAAGAAGCAGACCCCGCCCATCCCGAACGACGTCAAACTTTCGATCCAAGCGCAACACTTCCTGGATCACGCCTTTGAGATCGACCCGACAACGCGACCTACTGCACTAAAGCTGCTCACCCACGTCTTTTGCTACGTCCCGCCGGAGTTTCATTTTGAGCAATCCTCCCTGCACGCAGCCATGTCACGCGCAAGACGACTCACCTGAGAAGATACCTACATGCTTTTCCTTTTCAACAATTTCCTCTACTACATCTGGCAACCAGGACAACCTGTTCTCAACACATACACAAGAATTCAACGTACTCTTCTCCCAGTTTATGTCTCAAAAACTTCGAGGCCAAATTCAAAAGCGAGGAATCGCGACGTCGTCACAAGCGATCGGTCTGGGAGGCGAAACTCGATTCTTTTCTTTCATTCTCTGAATTCGGGTTCCCTTTGGATCTCTCCCTTCCCGCATCAGACTCCTGCCGAAAGCTTCCCAATGTCTGGACTATACCTCCCTTCCCCTCCTTTTCTCCTTCCTCTTCATTCTCGTTCCCCACCTTTTATCGTGCATGCCGGCTTCACAACATTCTCTTTACTAGATTCCTGTCTCTTCAAGCGATGTTCATCCAACGGTAGACAGACATCTTGTTCTAGTTCTTCATCTCGGATCTCGGGTCCCAGGGTGTCCATACAATCTCTGGTCGTTCATTTGTGACTCGTTTCATCATCTCAAGTTACTTGAGCCGGATTGTTTCTTCTAACGACAGACAAAGGACGTCCTGGACCGGGCCTGTAGCGCCTGGGTTGTCAATTGTGATTCTCTATTCGGTCTTCCAACTTTATTCAGACTTTGAAGAAGGTGGCTACCAGGTCAGTCGGTGTGTGGCGACTGCCGTTCATACGAGCCGGGTGGGGCAAGAGCGCCGGCGCTCAACGTCCATCAGCGTTCCCTCAGCGCTTCGCTGAGGATCTAGTTCGAATCCATGATCTCTGCTGGCTTGGCCTTGCCCTCGACCACCTTCTTGACCTCGTCTCGGATGACTGTCCAGTCCTTGAAGAGCTTGAAAGGGATCTCGTTCCTGCGGCAGTAGGCAGCCAAGTCGTTATCCTTCTGGTCCTTGACGAAGAGTACGTCCGCATGACGAGCTGCTGACATGTCCGATCTGCAAGTGTAAGTTCAGGCTGGAGTATCAGCCTTTGCTTTTGAGCGCGAGAGGGACGGGGCGACTCACACTCCGTCGCCAGCGAAGAAGATTGTTGGTCTCTGGGAGAGTTCTCTGTATGGCTTGATGGAGAGAGACTTGTCATGTCCAAAAGGGCTAAATCAACAGAAGATGGTCAGCTCTCTGCGCTACTCTCTCTGCTTCAGCTGGGCAGGATACTTACTTGTCAGGATGACGGAACACAATCTCCCAGCTTGTACCTTTACCCTCAGGGTCTGTGTACTTGACATCATTGGAAACAATGTCAATCTGAGCGGCGTCCTCTTCGCCGACCAGGTTTCCCATGATCGAGCGAATTATGGGCTCCATTCCTGAGCTGACGATGACCACGGGGACGTTGGCCTCCTTGGCCCACTTGAAGAATTCCTTGAAGCCAGGGTCGAGGCCGATGGCGGCGGTGGCCTTCTCGGTCAGCTCGTCAAAGGGAGCATGCACAGAGTCGAGCATGGTGCGGAAGCCATCCCGGAAGCCGAGCTCCTCCTTAAGGATGAGATCGTTCAACTTCCGGCGCTCGGTGTAGCCCATGCCGAGGGTATCGACCATGAAGTCATTGCTGTCCCTGAGTGTGATGGTCCCGTCGAAGTCGGTGATCATCAAGAAGCTGCGGAAGAAGGAGGCGCTTGTGTGAGAGCATGATCTGGATCCCTGCGCAGCTCCTCTCCGCGCACTCACGGTGCATTCTGGTACTTGACGTTTGTGTGAGCCATGCTGGACAGGGTCAGAAATGTTTGAACAACGAGTTTGAGTGATGTTGGACGCTCTCCTGCAGCCCGCCGTCATGGCAGAGTGGTGTTGGGAACGTTTCTTCTTCTCGGCCGAGACGGCCTTTTTCGGCTCCGGCTACTTCAGAACTCGGTCGGCGAGATTGAGACGTGTCAGAATTCAGACTCTGACCAGACGTCTTTACCCTTTCTTCAGTCTCACGACGAGTGTTGACCAAGGATTGGGAGGCGACTTTCTGATGATCTGATTTCTAGGAAGCTATCTACGACATGGGTGCCTCTTTATATGTTCTGCAGTGAGGGGTCTGTTTGGTGCGGAGCACTCCTCTTCCCTGCAAGCAGGAACTGTTGGGGATTCGAGAGCCAATTGAGACATGAGATGAAGGTGTCACCTCGAGTGGGGAGATGATGCGCGAGAGCACCACGTGAGCCTGAGACTTTGCAAGCAGTGACCTCGGAGTGACCTCGGTCATGCGCATACATTGCCCATCTCTTGACACGCCCTCCTGCTCCGAGTATCATTCCACCACACCGAGTAGACGATTGGCCGCCTTGATCGCTGCAGCAGGCTTCGCCTTGGTGAGGTAGTCTGCAATGTTCTTGTCGCCTTCGATCCACTGCACATTGATGACTCGTTGACCATGCCAATACCGAACAAGATGGTGATGCACTTGGATGTGCTTTGTTCTCGAATGTTTTGATGGATGTTCGCTCATTGCCAGTGCTCCAGTCGAGTCGGTAAACACGTCAATTGGCCGTAAAATTTGTACTGACATCTCCTCCAGCACTTGCTTCAAGTAGATCGCTTCTCGTGTTGCCGCTGACAGTGCTATGTATTCTGCCTCTGCGCTCGACACTGATATCGTTTCTTGCAACTTGCTTCTCCACGAGATCGTGTTCCCCTGGTGTTGGAAGACATAGGCCGAGACCGAACGTCGTGAGTGGATATCGGATGCGTGGTCTGCATCCGAGTAACCTTCTAACACCGATTGTTTTCCCGACTTGTATTTCAGTGCATGCTCTTTTGTCGCAGCCAGGTACTGGACCACACGCTGTGCTGCTTTCCAATGGTCCGTTGTCGGGCACGACATAAATCTTGACAGATGACTCGTAATGAATGCGATGTCTGGCCTCGTTCCCTGAGCAATCCACAGAAGTGAACCAACAAGCGCCGCGTATTTTCCGACTCCGTCCACGGCCAAGGCTTCTCCGTCGTTTTTGGCCGGTGGCCCATCACTCTGGACGGGGGATGTGATTTTTCGATTGTTAGGCGGAGGATATTCGACCACGAGCTTGTCGATGTATGCGGTCTGCGAGAGCGTTATAGATTCATGGGACGTTTCGACTTTGATGCCAAGGACGTAAGTCAGTTTCCCATTGTCCGTCATGCTGAACCATTCACTGAGATCCCTTCTGACTCGGTCTCCTGTTTGCTCATCACAAGCAGCAATCACGATATCGTCGACGTATAAGGTGAGGACCGCAATGACCGATCCTGCTCGTTTGAGAACGAAAATGCAATTCTCCGATTGCAGTTGTTCGTAACCGTTGCTGACCAGCTTCTCTTTCAACGTGACGAACCAGGCTCGACCTGCCTGCTTTAGACCGTACAACGACTTGAGCAAAAGCAACACGCGACCGGAGCCGTCGTCAAACTCGGGCGGCTGTTCCATGTACACGACCAGGTCGAGTTTCCCGTTCAGGTAAGCCGATTTTACGTCCATGCACAGCAACAACCATCCACGCGTGTGGGCCAGACTGATCACGAGCCGGAAGCTGCTCAACCGAGCGACAGGCGCGAAGGTCTCTTCGAAATCGATTCCGTTGACTTGTGAGTAGCCTTTTGCTACGAGACGTGCCTTGCGCTTTATCATGTGACCTCTACCGTCCGTCTTCACTTTCAAGACCCATTTGCATCCAACGACGGGACGATCCTTTGGTCGGTCGACCATCTTCCAGGTTCCCATGGCCAGCAACGACTCCATCTCGGCATCCATTGCCCGCTTCCACTCGGTCCATTCCTCAGGTGATCGCTGCTTGGCCTCTTTGATTGTCTTCGGCTCGAGCATCACTCCGTCTTTGGTGAGTCCGATACCGGCAGCAGCAGATCCTCCTTCTTCTGCCTCTCGAAGGGCCAGGGTTACCGAGGTCCATGCTGCTGTTGCGGCTGGATCGCTCGACCTCAAGAGTCGCGGACTTCGGCGTGGTTTTCTTTGGCTGGCTGGCTCGTGTTCTCTGGGGGTCTCATGCTGCGGCTGAAGCAGATCGATGGCAGGCTCGGCATCAGGCTCGACAATCGCTTGGCCCTGGTTACGGAGTTCTTCCATGTAGTCTTCAGCACTTGGTGAGTGGCTGGTCGCCTCGGGCTGGGGCGAAGACTCTTCTGTCTCGACGACATCCGGAGGCTGACTGATTGGCTCTGTCTCTACCTTTGGCAGCGCCGGCTCTCCCTCTTCTAGATCCTTTGGCTCGACCAGGACGACATCTTCCCAGGACAGCGCAACTGGATCCTCTTCCTCGGCGCCTGGCGTTGCCGCAGATTCGGGGAGTTCCACGTCGATCTCCTCGGTGAGTCTGGGGCTAATGGTCTGGACAGCCTCTAGGTTGAATGACTGATCGTATACTCGCTTCTCATCGAAGATGACCGTTCGGCTCCACCGGAACGCATTTGTTGGTGTAGACGGGCAGAAGATCAACCAAGCCTTTCGATCGTCGGCGCAACCGATAAAGATGCCGCGAATTGCTCGTGCTGACAGCTTGCCCTTGCGTCTTTGCTCTGGGAAGACGTATGCGAAGGCCAAACAGCCAAAGGTACGCAGCATCTTGAGACTGACGGGGGCTCCTGACCATTTGGCTTGTGGCAGTCTTCCACTAACTGCAGACGACGGCGACCGATTCAAGACGTAACATGCATGGTAGAAGGCAAACGGCCAAAAGGTTGCCGGCAGACGCGACTGAAGGAGGAAGGCCCTTGCCTTCTCTTGGATCAGGCCGTTGTGTCGTTCGACGACGCCGTTTTGCGCTGACGAGTAGGGTGCGGTCCATGTCCAGAAGATGCCCTTCTCCTGAGCCCAAGTCTGCGTTCCTGCGGCTGCGAACTCGAGTCCATTATCGGTATGTACGTGCTTGATCTTTTGATCGGTCTCCTTCTCAACCTGATTCGCCCATCTCTGCAGACACGATACCACCATGGCCGACGACCGATTGGGGAGCGGGATGATCCATGTTTTCCTGGACCATTCATCGACGAGGGTGAGCACGTAGCTGTACATGACGCTACCCTGGAAGGGCCCCATGATGTCGACAAAGATCCGCTCTAACCGTTGACCTGCTTTGTCGAATTTCTGAGTCGAGTATGGAGCTTCTTTGAGGTTTGCCGTGACGCAGACATCGCATACTGATCCAGACTTGGCAAAGGCGTCGATATCTTCTGGCTTCAGCTGACCCAGATCCTTAGCATCACCCGACCTCACGAGCTCCTTCAGGCCACTCGCGGAGAGATGTCCGCATCGCCAATGCTGCAGCCGTGCACGATCGGGATCCGCCGTCGCCGACAGTGCGACGCCCTCAGTAGGTGAGTCTGGTGAGAGGTCTAGGAACCGTGAGTTGGTCCTGACGTCTGTCTCCGCTACGACAACACGCCCTCCTGGACCGACCAGAATCGAAGCTGGTCCAGTTGTAACGGTGACCCATCCGTCTCGAGCAAGCTTGGTAGTCGAGAGCAGGTTCAAGCCAGAAGCGATCTCAGGGACGACCAAGACATCGGTGAGTGTGAGGCTGATGAGCTCGTCGGTACCGTGGATCTTCATGTGAGCCGATCCTCTTTTGATTGCCTTGGCCAGTTTCCCATTCGCAACCTTGATCATGATGTGGCCTCCTCCTTCATCTTTCCCCACGACGTCCATCCTTGCCGTCATGTGGTGGGTCGCCCCGGAGTCGAGGAGCCATTTCGACTTTGCTGAACCCTCTCGCTTCTCCTGGCTACCTCCCGGATCGAATACTAGTGGCGACGTGGTCGCATGACCAGCCGCCGCGAGTTCCTATTGGGTGAGCTCGAGGATTGCCAGGGAGGCCGCGGCTTCATCAAATTGCGCTGCGTCGTGGAAAACCTCGGCTTCTCCATCATAGTCCTCCTCAGTCGCCCACATAGCCTGATACTTGGTGAGTTCCTCGCGCGATACACTCCCTGCATCGATATCCCGCTTGAGTTTGTAACAATCTTTGGCTCTATGGCCCTTTTGATGACAGTAACGACAGAATCCCTTGATCCTGACCGTCGGTTTGGAGTTGCCCGGGAAGCTGGCGGCATTGGCCGCCTGATCGGTGGGCGCGGCAGCAGGAACCTCGAACTCAGCCAGAGGTGGGGGAGGAGACGAGCTCAGCGATCGAGCAAGGTGAGTAGCTGCTCGAGCTTGTGATATCGTGGAAGGGAGCGAGAGACGTGAGGTCGGGAGGATGCTGGTTGCTGACGTCAATCCTTGCAGCTGCATCTCTTCTTCAATAGTCTGGAATGTCGCCACGACTGACGAGAGGGTGTGACTGGCATACGCGCCTGTGACACGGAGCGCAGCAACGTAGACGCGGTAGGATGGGCGAAGGCCGTTCAAAAACTGGGTAACCTTGTCCTCCTCGTTCAGGTGATTGCCTCCGATCTCGGTCAGTCGATTGTACAAGGCTTGGAGCCGACCGACATATGCTGACACCGTCTCCTGAGGCTGCTGACGGGTATTACGCAGTTGTTCCTTCACCAGGTTTCGCTGCGATGGCGTCTCACGGAGGAAATACTGCTTTAGGCTCAGGAAGTACAGGGTCCCGGACCGTTTCCCTTGCTCCCGGAGAGGAGAAATGACCGCATTTTCGATTGTAGACGAGATGGTGAGCACGATCAGACCACCGAGCTGCTGATCCAGAGTTCGATTATAGCTGATTGTTTGTACATCGGGTCGACCGGGATTGATACCAAGGCCGTGCTCTTGCAGAGTCAAATGCTCCACTGCTCCAGGCGTCGATTCGACATAGGCAAACAAACGTTTACGCCACGTATCAAAATTTGTGCTGGTGAGTTCCGGGATCCGGTTGAACGAGGCGCTCGCAATCACATTGTTCTTGCTGAACAGCTGACCGGATTCTGTTTCTGTGCTAGTGTTACCACGGACCGTACGTTGTTCGCGACCTGTGAAGATCTCTGGAGCGATGTCGGACAGTTGATCAATTGCATACATCCTCGTACGAACTCGATTCTGGACTACCTCGTATTGGTCGGTCCCGGGAGCTTCCGGCATTTCCTTTCTGACTTCAGCCCAGGTCCTCCGCCAAAGGTTGTCTCGGAGGCTGGACCCTCGTTGCATTGTGGGTGTCGCATCGAGTCGCAGCTTGTGAACCTTCTTGTCTTTGCTAATGGAGTTGTCTTCCATGATCATTGATAGAGGCGCGTGATCAATCTCGGCGGCTGATGGCAAGACCGGTTTGATCGAGGCAGGCGTGCTTTCTCCCACACCACCAACAAGGCGGCGAGAGGCGGACTTCTCTGGACGAGCCGGCGGAGGCGGAAGAAAGAACTCGGAAGCGCTGGTGGGTTGCGGCGGTTGCGAGAGGGAAGGGGACGGGACCGATGCTGACTCGTCTGGGCTTGGGGATTGATCGCGTTTGACAGAGGGCCGTTGAAGGATTTTGGTGAGGTCCTTCTTGAACTTCTGTTGTCTTTGCATGAACGCAGCCAATAACTCGTTTGTCTCTTCTAGGTCACGTTCGATCAGCTCAACCGCTGTACGCCAAGGTGATCGTGGGCGTTCGACCGGACTTGAGGACCTTTCGACCCCCTTTCCTTTGGACTCGCCTTCGGATGCTGCCGGAGGCTCTTCCATCTCGCTGGACACGCGACTTGGCGGACCGGGGACATTTGACCCTTCCGCCGCTTGGGATCGGGTAGTTGGCATTTGTGGAGTCACTCCAGCTGTGAGTACTGAAGGGAAAGACTAGGACAAGGCGAAGCTACCATGTCAGAATTCAGACTCTGACCAGACGTCTTTACCCTTTCTTCAGTCTCACGACGAGTGTTGACCAAGGATTGGGAGGCGACTTTCTGATGATCTGATTTCTAGGAAGCTATCTACGACATGGGTGCCTCTTTATATGTTCTGCAGTGAGGGGTCTGTTTGGTGCGGAGCACTCCTCTTCCCTGCAAGCAGGAACTGTTGGGGATTCGAGAGCCAATTGAGACATGAGATGAAGGTGTCACCTCGAGTGGGGAGATGATGCGCGAGAGCACCACGTGAGCCTGAGACTTTGCAAGCAGTGACCTCGGAGTGACCTCGGTCATGCGCATACATTGCCCATCTCTTGACAAGACGTTCTTCGGCAGCCAGAGGATGGATCTCGATGAACCTCACCGTGCGTGAATGCTCAGGTTGGCTCACTTTGTTCACGTCAGTTCACTTGTTGGCTGAGGCAACGGACAGAAAAGCAGTTGCCATCAGATTGGTGATGAGGCGTGCTGAAGAGAGAGAGTGTGCGCGCATGTGTGTGGTGTGCCTTGGGCCGCGAGAAAGACAAGTTTCAATGGAGCATCCCTTCCACCGGCTTGGGGGCTCCGAGCTCGGCACCCTGATCATGTCGGGCGCGCTGAGTCGGCAGCAGTGGTGTGCAAGGTGGCTGTGCCGCTTGGTCGTCCATCCTCACCAGCGTTCCTGCTCTGAACCAGGAGGCGACCCAAGCATTCGCCAGCCATTAATCATCAACCGGTCGCGCTCCGAGCATCACTCCCACCACCACCATCATCATCACGACGAACGCCAACAACTAAGGTTTTCCTTACCTGGCAGGTCGTTTCTCAACTCGCTGCCCTCATCGGACGAAGGTGTCGCTGATTGACAGCATTCACACTAAAGATGGCTGTGCTATCCCAAATAAGCGATGCTTACGCATCCCTTGGGGTCTATCGTTATTTTGTCCTCGCCCCTCTGCTTGTTGTGCTCCTTCCCTTCCTGATCGCGCTCGGCTTGCTCCTGCATTTTGCTTCACTCATCGTGCGAAGAGTCGTGGAACGGCATGTGCTCGGCACCGACTTCTACCGCTTCCTTCCCCAACCCAAGCTCACCTCCCCTTGGTGGCCAATCGTGGGACATGTCGACCACATTGTCAAAGCACCCCCGGCCGATGGCCACCTCGACTTCATGAACGAGGTCGGCACCCCTGTCTTTTCCTATCGCTTCATCAATTACGATGCCAGACTTGTCATTGCAGACCCGGTCGCCGTTGCATACATCCTCAGCTCGGCGCATAGCTACGATTACCCCAAGCCATTTCAAACTCGTCGGTTCCTGGCCAATTTGCTGGGAGAAGGCTTGCTCACCGCAGAGGGTACGTGATTTGCCACGATTTTTATAGGTCTGTGATGACAACCAGTCAGCTGGCTCACAAAGTCGACGAAACTCCCTTGGCAGGCGATGATCATCGCAGAGCCCGTAGGGTCCTTCAACCGGCCTTCAATCTCTCCAACATTCGTAACCTCACACCGATCTTTTTCCGTTTCGCAAATCTCCTCACCTCCAAGCTCGCCGCAAAGGTCGATGCGACGGAAGGGCCGGCTCCACAGTCATTCATGCCTGGACAGAGTGATCTGGCAGCCCAGAAGAGCGAAAAGCAGCGTCCGGTCATTGATGTCATGTACTGGCTCGGTCTCACCACGATGGACGTGATTGGTGAGCACATCCGCATCAAGATCTGTCCTCCTCAACAGCTGCGCTGACCAGCACCAATCACATAAAACTTCAGGTGTCGCGGGATTCGGCCACAATTTCAACGCGCTGGAGAAGATTGAAGAAGACGGATTGAAGAAGGATGTGATCGCAAACGCCTTCACCACTCTCATGAGTGCCAGTACCGATCCAGGAATCTTCCAGTTCATTCTGTTTGTGCTCTCCCGATATCCGGCCTTCAGCTGGGTGGACAAGATCCCGACCCGCCGCCAAATGGTCATGAAGAAGACTTACAACATGCTTCATCAGACATCCACCCAGATCATCAATCAGAAAAAGGCAGACGTGCTGGAGGAGATCCGACTCGCGAAAGGTTCGAGCAGCGGCGACGCCAAGACGGGCGCCACCAAGGAATTCTTCGAGGAAATGACGGATGCTGGAGCGCCAAAGGACCTGATTCACCTGATGCTGCGCGCTAACCTCGCCGACGACCTTCCTGACAATCTGAAGCTGCACGACCACGAACTCCTCGGCCAGATCACGACCTTGATCCTCGCAGGGCAGGAAACGACATCAACCCAGCTGACCTGGGTTCTCTGGACCCTTGGCCAGCCCAGGAACCAAAAGATCCAAGAACGCCTGAGGCAAGAAGTTCGAGAGCTGTTCGCCGGAAGAGATGAGCTTCGATACGATGAACTGCAGAATGCCACCTTCCTCAACAAAGTTACCTTGGAGATCATGCGTAAGTCCTGCCAGCGAACAGACGCTTCATGAAAGGAAAGCACGGAGGAGCTGACGTTGTCTTCCTCGCCACTCAGGTCTGCTCGCTGCGGTGCCGTCGACCGCTCGCGTGGCCAGGAAGGACGACGTGGTGCCATTGAGCAAGGCTTACCCTCGCGCCGACGGAAAGGGAACCTTTGACCGCGTGCCCATCAAGAAGGGCAAAGAGATTTTCATCTTCATTCAGTTGATGAACAGATCGCCCTACATCTGGGGCGATGACGCCGACGAGTTCAACCCAGACCGTTGGGACGACCCCCCGCAGGCGATCAAGGATCTTTCGTCGGAAGTCGGAGCGGCAGGCGGTGCGCCATCGAATGGTCTCTGGACCTTCATCTCTGGTCCTCGAGGCTGTATCGGCAAGGCATTTGCGATTGCAGAGTTCAAGGCCATCCTTGCCGTGCTCCTGCGCGACCTGCAGTTCGACACGGTGGAGGGCTGGGAGGTCGAGCGTAAGCAGGGTATCGTTCTCCGCCCTCGCATCAAGGACCAAAAAGAGCTCGGCATGCAAATGCCACTCTACATCTCCAGAGCCCATTGATTTTTCCCATCGTTGCTGTCTGTATCTATGACCATTTGTGTCCTGCTGTCCGTAAATATTCATCGCGAATGGAAAGTGTTGGACTGGGTTTAGATAGCCGGGCACGGCGTTTGACTGGACGCGTATCAGAAAACGCGTCGCGTCGCGTTCAACCAGGCTGTGGAAAGTACAGTAACGTGTGTTGGACTCCATGTCCGACAAGCACCAGCTGTGTCCAACCATCAGCCTCCTGCCTGTCAAGATCTTCCTCCGGTACTATCAACATGGCGGCACCTTCAGTCTTCTCTGGCATCATGCCTGAGCCCCTCGGCCGTGCTCCATTGCATCTGACCACCGACTTGCGACGCGTCATCGTCAAGATCTTCACACGCAAGTACAACTTGCAACTGCACACATCCGCCCTGAACTTCATTGCGTCCACACTTGAAGCACACGGCTTGCTTGAGCAGCCGGAGGAATGGGAGGACGCTTTAGAAGCTCTTGCCAAGGAGCTTGTAGATGGCGAAGCAGGTGATGGTGGTGAGCAGAGCTGCCGAAAATACCGTGCTTGCAACGATTGTGAAGGGCGGACCTGACACTTTGCATTCATTGCCTTCTTGCACAGGATCTTCTTCCATGGTCACTCAAAGCGCGCTGGAGCGCGTCTATGCCCGTCTCGTCGCACAAGAGACGTCCGCCAGCAACCTGACCGCTCACGATCCTCTCACAGAAGGCGAGAAGGTAGATCCCGCCAGATACTTTAGCGTGATTGATGCATTCAAGATGCCCAAAATCAAGTTTGATCAACATCGGAAAGTCTTTGAGCGGTGAGTCTCAAAGCCTCTTGCTGAGCCTGTATCCAGGGCACCGTTCCTCCGCCTGCCGCTGTTCCATAACTGACTGTCTGTCTGTGTGTGAGCAGAGATCCAATTCCGCCCTCAATCCTGCCAACGGCGGTGTCGAAACCAAGATGCCTACGCGAGCGTCTGAATGTGATCAAGAATGTGGTTCTCAGAAATGAGCACTTCCTTCCCTCGCTCCTGACGAGTCAAGGGACTAGCGAACGGGACAGCTTCATGAAGGTGAGCATATGCGTCTGGATTCGGGCCCGGCTCATCTATTACATCTGAGGCTGATCGTGTGCTCCCTCTTGCCACTTGTTAAGCTGACCTCGACCAAAAACCTTCTAGGAAGGCAAGGCCAAAGGTTTCTCCTGTTGGGCATGCTCTGTACCGCTCAGGATGGAAGATATTGCCTCGAGGACGCAGACGGGAGTGTGGGCTTGGACCTGCAGGACGCGGTGAGTTTCCATCTTCAGGAAGTCGCTTCGTTGCTCTGTCTGTCATGAGTGTAGGCGCTGAAGTTCACTGTCTTCCGCATACGCCCGCATAGATTCCAGGAGAGGGTATCTTCACGGAAGGGTGCATTGCACTTGTGGAAGGCGAATACACAGAGCAGGAGCGCATTCGTGTGTTTGCACTGGGCCACCCTCCTAGCGAAAGCAGGACCGACGCGAAACGCCACTGCGGGCATATCGACTTCCTAGGCGTCGGCGCCATCTCTGTCGAGGACGAAGCGGTGCTCCGGACTCACGAGTACGCGCACGAAGACTTGTGCTTTGTGATCATTTCGGATCTTCACTTGGATCAGGCAAAAACGCTGATGAATCTGCGGGCAATCTTGCAAGGTTATGTGGACGCCGAGTTCATTCCGATGGCTTTCATCCTGTGCGGCGACTTCTGCAGCACGACGGTGTCGCCGAGTGAGATGGTGACAAAATACCAATGTGAGTTTTGAGGACCGGGTTGCTTCATGAAGGCCTCGATGAATGCTGACTCGTTCTCGATGTTGAATTCACTCCCCGCCAGTTTTGTTCAACCAACTGGCCGACGTGATTTCATCGTTCCCTGCCATCCGGAACACGTCGCATTTCATCTTTGTCCCAGGCCCAACTGATCCGTTCACGACGCCGATGCTACCCCGGCCAGGTTTGCCATCCTCATTGACGACCAAGCTTGCGGCCCGTCTGGGCAGTCGGGCACATTTTGCAAGCAACCCTTGCCGAATCCGCTATTTTGGACAGGAGATTGTGGTGATGAGAGACAACATCATGGGCCGTGCGCTGCGGAACACGATCCGGCTGAAGGACGAGGTGGAAGAAAGCGCACTGAAGCGATATGTGAGTAGGGGGGTAGGGGCAAACGGGGAGCGTCAGTTGCAGGGATCCTCTGGCTTTGTGGAGATGCTGAAAGTGTGAGGGGTTGTTCTGTGCATCTTTTGGATATTCTTTCCAACAGCTGGTGTCGACGATTCTGGATCAAGCGCACCTGTGCCCCTTTGCTCAGCACATACGGCCCACATTCTGGGAATATGAGCATGCCCTGCGGCTCTACCCGATGCCAACAGCGGTGAGTCTCGCAGATACAGGAGCAAGGGCACACAGTTGGTGGGCTGACACTGCGATGTTCCGAAACACTTGTCCTTGAACTTTTCCCATTCAGGTCATCTTGGCGGACAAGTATGATCGATTCGAGCTGACGTACGAGGGCTGTCATGTGTTCAATCCTGGCTCTTTCCGGGGCAGTGCCTTTGGCTGGGCGACGTATTACCCTGCCACCGGACGAGCAGAACGAAGGTGAGCGGGCTCGTTTGAATCTTGGGCAGTGATCGGGTTCGGTGATTTGGGGATTGACCTGAACCCTTTGTTGTGTCAGTGAGCTGCCGAATCATTGATCAGGCACCCGATGGCGATGAGCGAGCGAAACCGAGGTCGACGCGGATGGGGGCAATGATATCCATTCTGACCGAGACAGTACTGTGGGACGCATTGAGCGGGGCATGGGACATGATACAAATGAGTGAGACAGGCGGCCCACACTTGTCGGTGAGCTTTGTTGATCTGTGGGTGACCGACAGCCACACTCTGCGAGGCCCAGGCGATCGGGCCCGATGGCTCGGGATTGGGACCTGCATTTGCAGAAAGACCGATTCAGTTGATTCAGCTTAAGGCGCCTTTGATCCATGAGGATCTGGAATCTGGGCCTCTGGACTTGCAAGGGGATTGCTGGCTCGACTCCCTTGTCCCGAGAGATGATGGCTGACCCAGGTGAACATCGTTTCTGACGAGGGATCAGGCAGCGAGATGAAATGGAAAGATGTCGGCTCTGGTGCGGAGTCTGCGGGGGAGCTTTGTTTTCGGCCTCCTGAGCAACACCTCCTTGGGACAGGCAGCCTCCTGATTATTGTTGCATGTCTACAGAGAGACTACTGAGTCTAAACTCTCTTCGGTCCGACAGCAAGCTGGACGGCGGGAGTATGGAGTTCAGGCAGGTGAGCAGTGAGCACGATCTCCCTTTGGATGTGCCGTTCGCTTACCTGATGGGAGGAGAGCAGGTCGGCATCAACCTTGTTGCCGTTGCACTGCACCGCGTCTGTGTGAGAGACCAACGACCCACAGTGTTTGTTTGGACGGTCCCCTTGCCTGAACCAGATTGGGTCCCGTTCACCCTTGTGCACTCGTACCTGCAGGCAGGCAGCACGGCCCCTCTTGCAGCCATGGTGTCTTCATCACCCTGCGGTGCCTGATCAAGTTGGGAACACCTGCTGTCCACAAACTTTCTCTCCCTCCTCGGCCCTTTTGACTATGTACTGTAGGATGTTGGCACCAGTGTCCCAGGGTTCAGCTTAGCATGCCTCTCCTTCTCATCCGGGGACTCTGCCTGGCCCTGAGGAGAAAGTACAGGCTGGCTCGCGCTCCTTCGAACACAGCCCAAACCTTGACCGCCCCTCCCCATTGAACATCGCTTCTCACGTCTGGGAGTTGGACCTGCAGCAGCCTGCAGCATGCAGGTGCGAGGCAGAAACTCAGAGGGATTGGCCAAGAGCGCAGTGGTATCAGAAATCCCCACCCCCATCCTCCGCTCTGTTTGGCTCAGCGGTGCCCTGCAGTCCTGATCAGCCCATCCATCACACTGGACGGTTTGGCTCGGTGCCCGTCCCCTTGTTGATCTCATTCACAGGAACGTTAGCTGACGGGCCTAGGTCAATCCACCTTTTAGTGACCTCCTTACTTTTAAAGGCCTGTTCGTTCACCACTTCCTTTCCTTCCTTCTTCGTGTCGCCACTTCTCAACCTTGGCCAACCCCTCTCCCGCCACGGACAAGACCTTGGATCGGCTGCTTCTTTCCTGCCCTCGACTGAAGCCCGGCCAAGTCCCTTCTCTCCCAAACAGTGCCTACTGTTTGCGCAACCGAGATTTCAAGGGCAGCCTTTCTGGCCTAAAGAAGGGGAGCGTGCTCCAATCTTACGCTCTCCACATAAGACGGAACGCTCGTCTTCTTGCCTTGTGCAATACATCGCATCCATAGGCTCCAGTCTAACCCTCTTTCTGCTTCAAACGCACCAAACACGGCACCGATAGTAGTAGCTGCCTACCGAGCTCTGTTTTCCCCTCGTTCGTTCAAATCCCGAAGCAGATCTTGGACGACCTCTTTCCACGGTTCGTATAAAGACGTGCAGGGAAGCATTGCCCGGTCTTCGTCCATCACATGTCTGAAGAGTCTGCACCTTTCCACTGCATTTAGATCCTGCTCTGCCTGTGGCAACACCTGTCTGCTCTGCTGCCCGCCTCAGTCCGCATCAAATAGAACATGCCGAATTGGTCAGATCCCGTGAGTCAAAATCCACAAAGGCATCGCGAAGAATGTCAATGCCTTAAACGGAAATTTGTCTCAATCTTTGCCATCGACAGCTCGAGGCCCAGAAAGACTTCGAGATCGCTCTCGTCCTCTTCTGGCTCTCCGTCGGTTTCATCGTCCGGGAGCAATTTTCGACGGCCAGGTTCGAGTGGGACGTCATCACCGGCAAGCGACAGCGGCGATGGCCTCAATTCTTCTACTTGGCAGTCAAGATTGCATGGTGGGCTTACGTGGCCGTCAATGTCCTTCTTGTCTACACACCGCACAAAATCGACTGTCAGGCATCTGTGAGTGTCCTTCCTGATTTGCCACAAACTTTTGCATCATTCGGATGGTGATTGACTTGTGGCATGCTCATCAGATGTACACAATCGAGGCCCTGATGGGAATCATCACCCTCTGCTCATCGGTGTTGCTCGCATGTCGAACAATATGCGTTTACCAAGATCGAGCTCGGATCATTGTGGTCAGCATTGTTGCTCTGATGGCCTGTGGTCTGGCAGCAGCATGGGGTCAAGGCGTAATGTCGGTGAGCGCCATCTGGGTCCCAGGCGGTGGTAAGCCATGGACAGACGGAGGATGCGCCTTCACGAGTGTGTCTACCGACTATTCGGTCAAATACATCATTGTGAGTGTTCTGGCTTTCCATTTTTCACGGGAGAGACGTAACGCTGACGCGCTTATTCGTTCATAGACGATGATCTTTGACTTTGTCGTACTCATGCTCACCGTCTACGGCGTGTTCAGACTCGAAGGCTCAGACACCAAGATCGGATACACCCTGATTCGGCAGGGCATCTTCTACTTCCTCGTCACCTTTGTCGTCAATGCCTTGATCACCGCATTCACCATCGCACAATTGAACCCTGTCATGTCGCTCATCCTCGCCATCCCAACATCCGCAATCGCCATCACTGCCTCCACTCGACTGTACATGGAGCTCGCCGAAGAAACACGGCCGATGAAGAATCGCGAAGTGACCTTCTCTCGGGAGAATGAAGAGTCCTACTTTGGCACAGTCAGCGGAACGAGTACGGACAGCAGGAAGCGCAAGTTCTCGCTCTTCCGCCGGAATTCCAACATGGACCTGGAGAAGCTGCCTCATGTCCTCAGCCTGGGCCCTATCCCGAACTCACCATTGGTCGAGATCCATGCTCCCACACCTTCGCAGTCGGCTGACGGCAGCAGACTCGTCATGTTCCAGCAGCAACAGCAGCAGCAGCACGCTGGCTCGGAGGAGGCACCAGAGACGCTCGCGGAGCACGTCGCTGAGCCTGTTTCCAGAGCAGCTTCGACCCGGATGCCTCGCTCCTCGACGGACGCCCACGCCTCGGGTGTCGTCACCCCACATCGGATACACAGGAAGCAACCAAGCCTGACCGTCCTTCCATCCGCGGCGGCAGCGGCGGCGAATCTGAGGATTGAAGAGAGCAGGACGATCACGACGGAAGACATGCCGGTGCATCTGCTCGGTTACGCCTTTGCCGCCCACTCGCGCTCTCAAGAGGAAGCTGTGCTCAACGCCTACCCAAGTCTCAGCCGAAGCGGTCACAGCTCTAGTCATGGCCACGGTCCCTCGTCCCAAGACCATCATAACAGCCAATGACGGGTTCCAGTAAGACTCCCGTCACATTGGAATTCCCTCTGCCTTTTACATTTACTTGATCACAGGCCAAATCGCGGCCTGTTGCACAACCCATTCCCGTCGCTCGGCGCCCTTCCCGTTCGCCCGTTCACTTGATACCAGTCACCATTCGAGTCTGCATTCTTTCCCACCCTTGTACTCTGGATCCACCCATGTAGTCTCCCATCGCGGTTTTGCAAAGTAAAATGGAAAATAGTACATCGATATCCATTATGAGCGCATGAAGTCATAGCAAGGACTCGGGGACCTGTATCATGGCATGCTTTCAGCTAGTCGGCGCGGGAGACGTACAATGGCATCTGCATGCCAAGCTTCTCTTGACCTTTGACGCGAGGCCGAAGTACGACACCCTTAGAAGGTCAGAGGAGAGGAGGGACGTCAATCGTCGGAAGGGAAAATGTAAGTTACTCTTTGAAAAAAGAAAGAAGGCGCGCGTACTGCTACGCACCTGTCGTCGGACAATCTCCCAATCAGGGATGAGATCGAATTGCAAGTCTCGCATGAGCACGGCCAAGATGGCCTTGTACTCAGCCATCGCAAATGCCTTACCGATACATCCTCGTGGGCCCGCAATGAACGTCCACAACCCGTGCGCGGGCACACCACCGGAGACTCCGTTCGCCTCTTTCAGCTCTCGGATCGTCTGCGGTGGATCGTCCCATCGGTCAGGTTTGAACTCGTCTGCGTCATCGCCCCAGATCAAAGGTGAGCGGTTGAGCATCTGGATGAAGATGAAGATCTCCGAGCCTTTTTGAATGCGGACGTGGTCAAAGGTGCCCTTGCCGTCCTTGCGTGGGTAGGCTTTACTCAATGGGATGATGTCGTCCTTCAACGCAACGCGAGTGGTAGATGGTACCGCTGACAGAAGTCCTGCGTGAGAGGCAAATTGTTTTTTTTTTTTTGGTGTTTTCTCAACTTCAGACTTCCTTCCAGTCTCAACTTCGGGAACTTGGAGGCCGAAGTGACTCACTCATGCTTTCGAGGGTCACCTTTTCCAGCAGTCTCGAGCTTTGAAGCTCCTCGTACCCCAGCTCGTCCCTACCTGCAAACAGATCACGCATTTCCTGCCTAAGCTTGAGTCGAAGCTCTCGATGCTGAGGCTGCGCCAAAGTCCAGAGCGTCCAAGTCAATTGAGTCGACGTGGTTTCCTGTCCGGCAAGGATGAGGGTGGTGATCTGTCCTGTGAGCTCGTGGTCATGAAGTCGGAGGTGGTCGGGCAGGTCGGAAGCCATATTTGCCCTCAGTATCAGATGAATCAGATCTTTTGGCGCCCCGCTGGGCAAGAGATCCTCGAAGAATCTTTTGGTGCCGCCAGCCTGTTGCTGATCAGTGTCGACTAGATTGGCCATCTTCATCTCTTTCAGCACTTCTGCCTTCTTGCGCGTGATGATTTCTTGCGAAGTGGCCTCGAGCAGCTTGTAGGTGCGGATCGCCATGATGCGGCGCCGAGTCGGGATCTTGTCGACCCACTGGAAGCAGGGATACCGATTCAAGACGAACAAGATCTTTTGGAACAGGGTCGAGTCCATTCGAAGACCCAAGGCTGCACGGAACGCGCTGGCCATGGCATCCTCCTTCAGACCGTCGGACTCGATAGTGGCAAGGGCGTTGAAGTGATGACCAAATCCAGCATCTCCTGCGTGGAAGACAGGTGCAGAACAGATGAGCTATTGACATGTTTTGAGGTCGGAGGAGGGTTTTGGATTGCGGGTCGCTCACCGATGATATCCATGGTAGCCATGCCGAGCCAAGCCTGGCAATCGACCGCAGGCTGACCCTTGCGACTCACCCGGGCCGAGGGGCCGCTCTGGGCCGGCAGGAATGCTGTGTGGGATGGACCCTGGGTATGATCGATGCCCTCGCCCAGCTTGGCACTCAGCAAGTTGGCATACTTGAAGAAAGTTGGAGTAAGATTGCGGACTGAAGAGAGGTTGAATGCAGGCTGTAGGACTCTCCTGGCGCGCCGGTGGTCGTGGCCTTTGAAGAGAGCGAGAGGTCGTGGTAGATCAGCCGCGATGTGAGAAATGTCTCCTGATTGGGGTTTTCACTCACCTTCGGCGCTGATCAGGCCCTTTCCAAGAATAGAGGTGAGATAGCGACGGGTGAATGCGGCCTTGGGGTAGTCGTAGCTATGTGCGGAGCTCAGCAAGTATGCGATTGCCACAGGGTCGGATATGCATAAACGAGCCTCAAATTTGAGAGTGTGGTAGAGGAAGACGGGGATACCGATTTCGTTGAGGAAGTCTAGATATGCGTCGGAAGGCGGCTTCTTGCCGATGTGGTCCGAGTTTCCGACGAGGGGCCACCATCTGGAAGTGTAGCGGGGCGAACGGAGGTGGCGGTAGGAGTCGATGCCGAAGACGTGTCGTTCAAGGATTCTCCAGAAAATCTGAGCTGCAAAGACGAGACTGACTGCGGTAAGGATGGCAAAGGGGAAGAGAAGGATGAGGAGGGTGGGGAGGATGATGGAGTGCGCAAGGGTAGATGCGAGAAAGCTGGTGCTAAGAAAGTGGTGAGGTATGACGGCGGTCAGCATGGTGGGAAAGAGGGAGTCAGCTCGAATGTATGCTGGGGGAGGAGCGAGAGGCGGTGTGGTTGGGATGGAGGGGGAAAAGGAGTGCATATAAGCCGGGAGGAAGGAGAACGGCAATGTTTGTGCGAGTTCGTGTTGAACCACATGGGTCTGGGCAAAGGCAAGGTGAAGGAAGATATGTACATCCTGATCAGATACATACCAACCGGAGATGGATGTGGCGATGATGCAGGATGAGGCTGATAGGGAAGAATCGCGCGAGTGTTGATCAGGATCCGCTCAGCGGTTGCTGGCTGGGGCCTGCCGCACTTCCATGGGCGTCGGCTGCTACAGTAGCATGATATGTACGAAGCAAGGTTGAAACTTTGCATGAGCCACACACATCCTGGTCCGCTGCTGTGGTGGTCGACTGACAGACTACTGTAGCGGGAAACCCGCGTGTTTCGTCCGGCTCATCTTCTTCTTTTCAGATGACATCAAGTCCGCATGGTTCATCCCCGCTCGCCAGCCAGCCAGCCAGCCAGCCAGCCACCGCCTTCGCCGCAGATGCAAGGCTGGGTCATCTGCGAACTCGGCGTGCTCCGAGGGTGCAGCTCCTGCTGGACACAGTCACACGACTTGGGCTCAACTACAGACAGACATGTGGGCCAGCAGGAAGGGGCCAGAGTCAGTCTGCTGAGTGAGAGTGACCTCGAGCGGAAAGGCTCCGATGAGGCGGATGAGTTGGGACAAAGGGACACACAGCATTCCCCTCTCTCCTCAGCGCAGGCTCATCTCCACGCACCCACAGTCTGACTACATCCTCTATCGTACACTTGCCACCACCACCACAGAACTGCCTTGGAACGATGGCAGCTACAGCCGCCCAGCTCAATGGCCTGCCATTCGACGCAGCATCGCCCATTTGGGCAGACGTCAAACCCATCCCTCAGTCCGATACAGACTCACCCCTCTGTCCCATCCTCTACAATCCCGAATGTAAGCCCGAGTAACTCCTATCTGCAGGAGAGAAAGGCGGCCAGAACTGAAAAACCCCATGTCTGGACCCCCATCTACAGATTCGACCGCAATGGATCTGTTGCGCGCCCTAAGGTCATCACAAGAGCACTCTGACCGCGCACTTGCCCTGACCGAACATCTCGTCCGACTCAACCCTTCCAACTTTACCGTCTGGGACTACCGAGCACATATCCTCATCAACAGCACTCACTTCTCAGACGCAAACAATCGGACACAAGCCCTCAACGCAGAGCTTGATCTCCTCGACGAAATGGCAACAAGAAGTATGAAGAATTACCAAATTTGGTGAGGTTTGAAGCCAGATATGCTGTAATGAGGAAGGATTTTTCTTCGTTCGAAAGCTCAACACCGTCCCGAATTCTTCTGGTATGAGCCAGGCAACAACGGAAGAGAATCGTCGTCGCCCTGGATGACCCTTCGCGCGAACTTGCTTTTACAGCCCGGATATTGGACATTGATTCCAAGAATTATCATACCTGGGTCTACCGTCAATGGGTGCTCTGTCGCTTCGGAGGGTTGCCTTTCTCTTCGGCGCTTAGAGGCACAGCGACTGCTGCTGATGTCTCTCTTCCGCCTTTGTCATCGAACGACGAGGCAAAGACAAACCCTGCTCAACGATGTAGCTTTCCCGAGCTCTGGTCGGGTGAACTAGCCTACACCGAGCAACTGCTCGACGAGGACGTCCGGAATAATAGCGCGTGGAACCATCGTTTCTTTGTCTTGTTCGCCTCCGGACGGGCCAAAGCCGGTCAAGCAGACTCGGACAAGACGGACGAGGCTGGATGGGTGCGCCGGGAGATTGGGTAGGTTCCACCAGGACCAACACGAACGACCCTTGGCAACGAGATTCTCACATTGCTTGCCCCCCCCCCCTCCTTTTGTTGTCCTTTCGAACGGGACATATTTCCACCGGTTTTTTTTCTTCCCAATTCCTCAACGCGACCGGCAGCTTCACAAGGGCCAAGATTGCGATGACACCCAACAATGCAAGCGCATGGAATTACCTCCGTGGCGTCTCCCGGCTCAACCCGACCCAATCATCCTCCATCCTCCGCCCCAATGCGTCCTTTGCGCTCAGTCTCGTCCCGTCCCATGCGGAAGCGCGCACCAACCCGTCGATGGACAGCGGTGGGTTGACCTCGTGGCATGCGCTTGAGTGGCTGCTCGATTGTGAACAGGAAGCTGCGCAGGAGCTGCTGGGCCAATCATCCCGTGACGATCAAGACCCTACCATATCCCAGCCGGAGTCCTCTAAACTGCGGATCGAAGATCAGACGCGGCTGGTGAGTTGAACAAGTGTCTGTTGGACCATGTCTCCCTGCGCTCCTTTGGAAGGAATTTGTGTTGAACTCCTGTCCAATTTTTGTGGTGCAGATTCTCGCGAGGCTCTTGGTTGCGGACCCCATGAGGAAGCGCTACTGGCACTACAAAGCCGAAAGGATCCTGGCGATTCTAGAACGCATCTGAGTTTTGCCCAAAAAAGGGAATTAAAGAATTTAGTTGTCTAGGGGGGGAAGAGGGGAAAATCCAGTCCTATACCTAGGGAGGGGATGATATGGAAAGGGGTTTGAAATGAAAAGAGTGGGAAGGGAGATTGTCCTTGCAGGATAAGTGTGTGTGTGTGTGTGTGTTGGGGGTCCTTGGAAAGGACCTCCCTAATGCCCATTATCCAGGGCCTAGGGCGGGACATTCTTCTCATGGCGCTGCTCTTGACACCCTCAGAGGCATCTGCTTCTTCAGATGCTCTTGGCCCTTGATCCTCGATCCAAGCACGACGTCCTGTTTGGCCTCAATCTCCCAATCCGGAATGATATCAAACTCCAAATCCCGGATCACTGTCGCCAGGATGGCTTTGAATTCGGCAATCGCAAACGTCCGGCCGATGCAGCCCCTAGGTCCGGCTAGGAAGGTCCACAGACCTTGAGAGGGGGAGCCTGAGGACCAGTCGGGCGAGAGCGAGGTGATCGTGTCCGGCAAGTTTTCCCATCTGTCTGGGTTGAATTGGTCCACGTCGGGGCCCCAGAGGAAAGGGGAGCGGTTGAGAGCTTGGATGAAGATGAAGAGGTCTTGGCCCTTCTTGATAGGTATGCGGTCAAACGTGCTCTTGCCGTCGCGAGTCAGGTAGGCCTGGCTCAGGGGTAGGACATGATCGGATTTGGGAACCCGGAGCGACGATGGTACTGCCGATCGTAGACCTAAGGGGACGTGGGAGCGCAACATGTGTCAGCTTCCCGGACAGGGTAAAACAACACAATCGGGTGCTAGTTTCCAAGAACTTACGCATGATCTCCAGTGTGATGTGATCGAGGAGGTGCATGGACTGGAGTTCGTCATGCCGGACCTCATCCCTGCCGCCAAACACATCACGGACCTCTTGTCTCAATGCCGTCTGGAAATGCTTGTTCTCAGGTCTGGCGAGCTCGGCCAAGCACCACGTGAGCTGTGTGCTTGTCGTCTCTTGGCCTTGATGACGAGCGCAGATTATTATTATTATTTTTGGGTCAGAGGGGCCTCGCGAGGCCAGTCAGCTTTGATGAGGTCGTGCATTACATTGGATGAGGAAAGAAAGGCTCACCTGCTAGGAGCAATGTGGTGATCTGAGGAAGCATCTCGTCGTCCTTGAGCTTGAGGGCCTCGGGAAGATCCTTTGACAGATTTGCGCGCAACATCTGGTGAATGATATCCCGTGGTCGTTCGGTTCCATCATTGAGCTCATCAAACATCTGCTTGGTCGCCGACACGGAAAGTACTTGGGGATCCTTGTTGCTCTCTTCCTGCTGTTGAGTGAACCCATACCTCCTCGAAGAAGCGGAGCGAAGAGCCTCGATCTCCTCTTTGGCCTCTGCCTTCTTTTTGGAGATGATCTCCTGACTGATATCGCGCAGAAGCGCGTATTGTCTGGCAATCCGTCTTGATCGCTTGGTGGGCAATCTCTGGAAGAAGGAGAGGCCGGTGATCCGGGCTGCGATTATGGTGATGATATCGATAATCTTGGGAGACTCGGAGGCGGCGGTGATGCTGACAAAGGCGCGTTTGATGACGTCCTCTGCGGCGTATGGGTTGGAGGTCCCCTGGAGAGACTTGAACTCGTGTCCGAATCCAGCTTCGCCTGTGTGGGGGGAGGAAAGAAATCAAGATGAGGATGAGTGTTGAATGGAGTGAAGATGTGGAAGTGGAATCATGCGCGCGCACCAATGATGTCCATGGTGGCGAGACCGAGCCAGATGGCCACGTTGAGAACGGGTTTTGCTTTACTGCTGACAGTGGCACTAATGTCGCTCTGTCCGGGCAGAAATGCTCTGCTGGCAGGACCTTCGGTCTTGTCTACGCAGTCCAGCCAGCTTTTGCGTAGTTGGAGGGCATACTTGAAAAAGACGGGTGTTAGAGCGCGGATGGTGGATAGGGTGAATGCGGGTTGAAGGACGCGTCTTGCCCTCCGATGGGTCTCACCCTCGGAGACGAGGACGCCGCCACCGAGGACATTGGTGAGAAAATCTCTGACAAACTTGGGTTTCTCAAAGTCGTACGAGTTTTGTGAGGAGAGAATGTATGCGATGGCTTTTGGGTCTCCGATGAAGACGCGGTCCGCAAAGAGGTAGGTTCGGTAGGTGTAGATGGGGCAGTCGAGCTGGCGCATCCATGCGAGATGGGCCTCGGAGGGGGGCATGCGGAGGATGGCTCTGAGGTGACCGATGAAATGATATTGCCATTTGGGCGAGGGAGGGTCTGGGACTTTGAGGTGGTTGTAGATGTCGAGCTTGAGTTGGAAGCGGAGCCATCGTTGGAACCAGCGGAAGAAGACGTAGGTGAAGAAGAGGATGGTGAGGAGCAGCGCGGAAGCGGCAAGATAGAGGGGCGATCTGAGGATATGTCTGCCCCAGTGAATGTTGGCGGTCGAGGGCCATGAGGATGTGGGTGCGAGCATGTTGGGTCCGTGAATTTATTTTCGTTTCGCCCTTGTGCTTCCCTCTTTGATGCTGGCTCACAGTCGAGGCCTGGCTGCCCGAAGTGAAGCTTTCTCTCCAGGAAAGGTCTCTCTCTGAAGAAGAACTGCAGATGGCAGCGCTCTCTGGTGTCAGCCTGGGTCTGTCTGGAGTCAAATGTGGAAGCCTGCTAGAAAGCAAGCGGGGCCCCTTGTGTTCTGCTGTGAATGAGATCTAGGGATGGGGAAGGACAAGGAGAAGATCAGCAACAGTGTGTGTGTGTGTGATAGAGATGGAAAGAGAGGGAGAGAGAGAGAGAGAGAGAAAGAGAGAGAGAGAGGAACTGAATTATAAAGAGATGCGTCTTACTCTCTGTGTGCGTGATCCTGAGAGGGCTCATTCATGACACGCTGTAAAGAGACGAGTGTATGCGCATGGTATGGTGGCTGACTTGTGGTATGAGAAAGGATGGCTGCAACAAGGTTCATCCATTGATGGCCTCTCCGTGCTGTTGTGCCTGTCCTGTCCTATCCCTGTCCTGGTACTGAATATGTAATGCTAACGAACAGAGGCTCTGTCTGGGGCGGGGGAAAGTGACATCTGATAATGGTGGCTGTAGATGCATGCATGCAGTTCCATTCGTGTGTAGATATGGACCATGGAATCTTCTTGCTTTCTCTGCGCCCTGCCTCTCTCGCATGGCGGATGGAATTGCGAGATTGGATAAGCTATGTACCATCTCTCATCCAGACGGGAGAGAGAGAGTGTGAGAGAGAGAGTTGCTCTCCGGACCCGAGTTTGGAAACGGACCTGTTGAGCTCGGAGGGCAGGAAGCGTCCGTCCGCCAGCCATTTGCGGGGAAAGGAGTCGCTCCATGTGGCGCTCGACAGAGGCGGATCTCGAGACAAGACGCCTGGTTTTTCCGGTGCCTCGGTCGCGACCCCGCCTTGAACCCGCCTCCGAGCACCCTTCCGAGCGAGGACGAAGGAAAAGGCGAGGCAAGGCAAGGCAAGGCAAGGCACAGTGGCGGCCAGCTTCGGGAGCGATGGAACTCCCGAAACTTTGAGTGGGAAGCCCCTGGACTGAGCAACAGTCGGCACTGGCACTGGCTGTGGATGTGGATGTTCTGCAACTTGGCTATCTACATTTTTCTCTCTCTGTCTCTCTCTCTGTTCAATCCAACAATACATCTGCACATTGATTCTCTCACACACCTGTCACAGTCGCCAGCGTCAAGGCAGCGAAACCCCATCTTGTCTCAATACTACTACTACTACTTTCGGCACAAATACAGATGGTCAGATAGCGAAGCGGGCGGGGCGGGCGAGCGTTGGGAAATGGGGGGGGGGGGGGGGGCGTAACACATCTGTCACAGGGTAGAACAAACTCAGGCCCTCTGTCACTCGCCGTCTTGCAAGATGCCCTTCTTGATCAGATCCTCCTTCTCGGGCCGGGTTCCAATCGAGTTCTCCAACCGGTCCTCCAGCTGGGCTCGCTCCAGTTCCGCAGCCTTGGCCTGCAGTGCAGGTGCCAAATTGCCCTCCTTGATGATCCCTCGTCGGATCAGGTCCTCCCGCTCTGGTCGGCGTTCGAGAGAGCCCTCGAGCTGGGCAAGTTCAGATTGGGAGGCACATGGCAAAGGAAAAGAGAGGAGGAGAGGGTTATTGCTCCATAGCATTGGCAGCCATACGTGTGCATACAACGACATACCCTGTCCTCGATCCGGTGTTTTTGGAGTTCGGCCTGAGCAGCCTGAAGCGCAGGTGCAATGTTCGAGCCTGCAGGTGGCGAAGGGGATAGCCCGCGAGCAAGTCAGTCAGTCAGTCAGTCGGTCGGAATGAGCAGCGGCGCATTTAGCAGAAGCGGAATCTCCCCCCTTCTCAACCCACTCTTCAAGATGTTGTGGTCCTGCAACGTCTGTGCATCGGACCGGTTCTTGAGCAGCTTCTCCAGCTTTTGCGAATTTGCCTCGGCATCGATGTGGGACTCGTCCACCTGCTTGGTCAGGCGCGCATCGAGGTCGGCGGGCGCGGCAGCAGCGGCGGCATCGTTGATTGCGGCCACAGTCTCGGTTGGGATCGATGCTGGTTGGCGACAGACTGGGGGTGAGTCTACCAGGGCCAAAGGCGTATTGGGGAATAGGGCATGTTTGCGTATACTCACCCATGATGTTAGTTCAGAGTCGAGCTTACGGTTGCCTGTGTTGAGTGAATGCGGGATGTGTGGTTTCCTTCATCCATCCATCCAGTTGAGGGGCTCCACTTGACAACAACACCTGTGCACGGACCACCTTGGCTTCTCAGGGCCGGATGTGAGATGGGGGACCACGTGACCTGTGCGAGGTCGGCATTACATCTGGGCTGAACAACGTGGGTCCCAGATCTGAGACCCGATTCGGCCCCGCAGTTTGGAAGATTGTTGCTACATCGCAAAGAAATCCTTGACTCAAAGGCTCCGAGAAGCCAGCTGCATGCTCGACCTGTCAATGTACAGTGCTGGACTACTCGTACATAACTAACTGGAGGTGGGCCCCATCCTCGGCCGCGCCCCTCGTTTCCTTCATAAGCACGCCCCCGCCATCGCCATCGCCCGCTCTCTCCTTCCCATCATCCCCACCACACCATCAATCAACCATGAGCTACCTCAACCCACTCGGCCTCCTTCAGGAAGGCGCTCCCAACCTCTCCCTCCTCGCCATCCTCGGCGCTCTCGGTCTCGCCGCCTTGCGTACGTAGTCCTCACTATCACACAGACGACCGCTATATTCCTGCTAACCGCGTTCTCCTCGTCGTGCTCCGTGCTGCTGCCCTTTTGGCCAACACCTCGATCAGCCCACTGGTGAGTTCGCTTCTTTCACACCACTCACACTCCCCGAGCTGAACGGCGGCACTTCGTGACAGGTACACCATCTACCTCGCCGAATCCAACAAGATCAACGGCGGCTGGTCCAACGTCAACCCCCGTGTCTTCGTCCTCCAGCTCGCCAACAAGGCCAGTGCCGGCGGCAAGCTCACCCCGCTCGAGGCCAAGATCCTCCGTGGACAATCGGTAAGGCCTTCTCATCTCTTTCTCGATCCGAATCCCGCACAGCATCATTGCTCACCTGCTCCTCGTCTGCCTGCTTGCCTCTCCCCAGGCACAAGGTATGCTGCCCCAATCAACAACGATCTCAACACGCACTTGAAGCTGACTCTCTCTCTATCCTCCGCACTCGTTCCGTTTTGGAAAAAAAAAAAAAAAAGCTAACGGCTTCGAGAATGCGGTATGTAATCTAGATCCTCTGAGTCGCATGCATTTTCCTCCAGGAAGAGCTACCCTTTCCTGAACTCGATCTTCGCTCACCCCCCGCCCTTGTTCCCTACTGTCCAAACACCTGATATGTTCTCCACCACACAGCCTCTCTTCGGTCTGATCATGCTGATCGGCACCTACGCCAAGCTGCCCTCGCACACCCTCAACCGCACCGCAGCCTTCTACCTGGTCGGACGTATCGCTTACAACCACGTGAGTGGGGCCCCCTCCGGCCGAGAATCCTGACCATGCCGATTTCGACAAATGAAAACAACTTGCTGACATCTTCTCCCTCGATCTCCTTGCCCACTGTCCTTCTTTCTTCCCTGTGCGGATTTTTTTGGTTTGTTGCAGCTCTATGTGACCACTGCCTCAAAGAAAAACAGCTACTGGCGCACGCTCGTCTTCAACGCCGGCATCGTGGCCCTCCTTCGCATCGTCGTTCTCTCCACCCTGGCAATCAACGGACTTTGAAAATTGTCAACGCCTTCTTATAGACTGGTTCTTGTTTTTGCTTCTCGCCCCAAATCATAATCACGAGGATCTCTACTCAGCAGTTGACACTGTCCTGGACACTCTGCCATCCTAGGCGCGCGTCAGGCTGATATTTTCCTTCACACCTTACAAACGAAAGCTTGGTGCGAAGAAAATTGGTTTCATGTCAAGTGTCCTGAGGATCTCGCAGTGGTGTTACTGCCGGGCGGGTATAGAACGGCCCCACCAGATCCGACAGCGACTGGCGAACTTTGCACCTTGGTCAGCCCTCGGCCGTCCTTCTCCGTCCCTTCCCTTTTCCCTTGGCCTTGTCCTTGGCCGTGCGCTCGCTCTTTCTCTCGCGACTCGTCTCTTCTTCTGACCGAGGCGCAATCTGGCTGCTCTCGACGGGTGCCGGTCCAAAATCCTGACCCTGATCCTCATCCCGATCCTGATCCTCTACACTGCTCGGAGCAGCAGCAGCAGCAGCAGCAGCAGAAGCCCGCTGCCGTCTCCTCGCCTCCTTCCGCGCCATCCTTCTCGCCCTGATCGTGTTCATCCGCCCAATCAGCTCCTCCTCCCTCTGTCTCCGCCTCTTCACCCACGGAAGCACCGCCGTCGCCGCCGCACCTGGCAATCCATGCCTAGCTTCTGACTCCTCCTCCTCGCGTGAAGGGATCGCCGCTGCCCGTAAGGCCGCCTCTTGATCTACGATCCACTTGCGCAGCCTCTCCTCTTGCTCGCCCGTGTCGTGTCCGGGAAAGCATACATCCTCACGCGCCAATCGGCGCGCTTCGTTGTACATCTCCTCCGTGTCGTCCAAGGCAGCGGCGGCGACGGTGCGCGCAGCAGAGGCCGACGATGAGCATCCTCCTCCTCCTCCTCCTTCGCCCCCGTCATCCTCGTGAAGGGAGAAATGACAGGACACAACAGTCTCCTCGTCGTTGTGGCTATCGACAAATTTCTGGCCGGTGAGGAAATCGAGTGCGCCGACTACGCCTTCCTTGGTCAACAAGCGCAAGCGCGTCGCCAGCTCGTCCTCGTCTTCACTGTCGTCGTCGTCATCATCCGAATCGCTCTCGTGGCGGTAGACTTTGGCTCCTGATCTGTGAGACGACTTGCGGGCCGTCTGGCCGTGTTCCAGATCAGTACTGCCGTACGCGCTGACTCCGTTGGAACCTTCGTCGTCCTCTTGTAGCAGAGGTGCATAGCCTCGTCTTCTTGAGTGTCGCTTTGAATGAACGACGAGAGCAGATTCTCGACATCAGCGTTCTCGATGTAACGCGTACCCTAGTGGATCTCGCGTGAAAAAAAAACTGACCTTTTTCGTCCATCCCCTGATTACATCGTATGGAGTGCGTAATACGGACCCGACTTGCCCCATCAATGTGACAGCAGGTGGCTGTGGTTGACCGGCCCGGCCTGAATCTCCAACAAAGAGATCAGCATGCATGCACACCAAGAACGCACCGCGGAAGAGCTTCGAGACCGGGTGGGGCAAAACACTCACCTCCCTTGTCATCTCCTTCTTCATCGTCATACTGGTCCTGGAGTTCGCTGTAGCGGTGCCTCATACCGCCCTTTATAGTGTCGACAGCATCCGACATCATGTCATAGACTCCCAGCGAGTCCCGGAGCGCGTACTTGACTGGGAGACGAGCCTGGTAGTAGCTCAAGCGTTCTATGTAGTCTCTCGGTGAGAAGGCGTAGAGATGACCGATGGCAAAGAAGGGCATTTCCAAGCAGATCAGAATGCTGGGAAAGGCGAAAAATGACATGCGAGACTGCATCAGCAAACCAAATTGTAGAGCAAAGAATGACAGTGTGGAGAGCGCGTAGTTCTCACTCTGTGATCGCTATCGAGAGATATTGAGAGTCCGCAACAGGGCCGACTGCAAAAAGGGATGCGTCAGAAATCAAGGCAGTCACACGATTGTTCCGATCGGAGAAGTTGAGGCTCCATCTTACTTCGTGTGATCCAGCCGAGGGCGACTACGATGGACACCGCAAGTCCTTGCCAGAAGCTGAAGAAAATGATGCTGGAAGAGCAGAATTTTTTTTTTTTTGAGATGGACAACTGAGACCACGTCAGCCAATCTCCTGGAGACTTGGACGGCCCCTTGCTTCTCGCGGTAAGAGTTCCCCTTACCCTTTGATACAGATGAACTTTGGCGTAACGCGGAAGGCAGCCAGATCGGGCGAGAGGCAAGACCAGAACATTGCCAGGCAGTAGAGTGAAAGGAAGACCGAGAAATCTATTGGGAAAGTGTGGTCGAGTTTCGAGTGAGTGAGAGGCACGGTGGTCGATCTTTTCCAGGGTCACAGATAGAAGATTCATCAAGAACGGGCTATCGGGGAATTCAAAGCACTTACTGTAGATGATCTGCTCGAGAGTGTAATAGTTGAAGCCGAGCTTGCCCTCGTGGTAGGTTCCCGTCAGTTTGGTTGCGATGGTGGCAATGGCGAGGACGGGTTTGATCTGGACGTATTGCAGCACACCTCGCTTAATGGCCAGGAAAGTATGGGGATTACTTACGTCCAGGGGTGGATACTGTTGACCTCCAAGCCAGGAGTTTGAGGTCTCAGTCGTCCAGGCCCCCCGTTCTTCTGCCCATGAAACAAACTCACAAAGAGACGGACTGGCCAAGGATGAGGAACGGGCTTGCGACCGTGGGCGAGAACGAGGATGGAGCGTTCGCCTCCGAGATAGCCGATCATCAAGTTGAAAAGCGACAAGAGGGTGACAGCCTCGTAGAGATCCCTGAGCACGTCGACCACAAAGGCCGACTTGAGGGAGAAGAGCGAGGTGAGGGAGGCAATGGCGTAGATGGGGACCATGCCGAGGATACGGACAGTGTACCGCTGCAAGGTAGGCTTGTAGTATGCGTGCAGCTGGGCATAGATGGAGTAGAGCGAGAGCAAGGTTGCAAACACGGAGCATCCTGCTGCGGTTGCGAGGAGGGGGAAAGGTAAGGAGCGGCCCGAGCCTCCACCCTCGAGGGGCGGTGGCGGCTGTGGGTCGGCAAGGCGGTGGTACATCTGAACAGGCTGCCTCACACACTGGGCTTTTCTATCAATGGTGGGACCACCGCATCTTCGACGGGCAAGGTTGCAAGCCTGATCCACAGCAACTTGCTCTTCATCCAGCAACTTGGACTGCGGGAGGACCGCCCCCCCCCCCCCCGTCATCACGTGTGGGAAACTGCGGCCCGACTGGAGCGAGAACAAAGGGAAACAGCGACAATTCAGTCGTTCATCACATGATCCTGACTCAGATCATCCACGGCCAGCGGTGGCGGTGGGGAACACAGGCTCCGGTAACAGTGTATCTGATCCAGACGCCGAGCAACCTCCTCGCCTCATTGACCAGATCCGAGAGTGGAATGACTCAGTTACTGATATCAGAAAGGGGAACGAAGACACAAAAGCGTTGGAATTCAGGGGGAGGAAAACGGAAGGTTGAGGAGTTGTGGAAATATATGTGAGGCGAGTGAGGAGGGGGATGGGGCTTGAAAGGTTGGTGTGTGTGTGTGTGTGTGTGTGCTGGGTACCTGTTCCAAGAGCATTGTTCTTGAGGGGAAAAGCGGAGACGAGAGAGGAAAGTAGACCATGAGAGCATCGAGGAAAACTGGGAAGAAAAGGAGCAGGAAGAACTAGCTAGGTAGTCGAACTTTCCCAACCAGTACCGCATAGGGAACGAGAAGCAAAGAAAAACCCAGGTATCAACGTTCGCGAAAGAAGTAGGGACGGGGATGAGGGGGGGGGGAAGCGGAGATCCGATCGTGTGTGTGTGTACCTCATCACAACCCGCCATCAAGCACCGTCCGAACATCGTCGACCGCGCTCAAGTCGCGCAAGAACTCGCACAAGTCGACAAGCTCCGTATCATGCGGATCATTGAACCAGGAGCTGATTGGGACCGCATTGTTCGGGTTGAAGATGTAACTCGCCGGCGAGTTGTCCAAAATCAAAGTCTCGCCAATCTCCCTACCCAACTGGCTCAAGTCTTTGACATAGTTGCCCTTGTGGTTGTAGCAACTCTCGCGAAACAGGCGGTGGCGCACGACGCGGTGGATGTCGAGAATGTCCAGGACCGGGTCCGCATATTTGGAAAGGGAGGCGGTGAAGATGACGACTTCGTAGATCTCGCCCATCTTCCGCATGAACTCGTCGACTCCGGGCCTTTTGATCACATATACATTGTGGAAATGGCCCTCGATCTCGACCGGCACGATAAAGTCGGCATTTTGGATCATCTGTAATTTCATACACGCACGCACACACACACACACACATATAGAGCAGATGTTCAGCATGACGAGTTTTCTTGAAACAACGGAAAAACAGGGGAAAGGGGAAGGCTCACCTTGAAACTACTGTGAACCAGTGTCTCATCCAAATCCAGCACAAGACACTTGCGTCCTGCATCCTTCTCGATGATGGGTGTCAAGAGCGGGTGCGGGTTGCCGTCTTCATCCACCGGAATCCCGTTACCGCCCTGGGCAATCAAGCGCTGCTCCTCGAGTGCCTCCTCACTCAGCTCATAATCGTCCTCCATCTCTTCATCGTCCTCGGACTCGTGGTGTTGGCTGGATTCGTCGTGCGGTTGGGGAGACAGGATGGCTGCGGCTGCCGCGTCTGCGTCGACGCTGCTGCTGCTGCTGCTGTCGAGGGTCTCTTTGGCGTCGTTTGCTGCCAGCGCGGCGCCGGCGGCTACTGCGGCCGTAGCGATGGAGACATCGGCACCACCACCACCACCACCACCACTGGCAAGTGGATGTTGTCGCAAGGGAGTGTGGCTTCCCGCCGGCGTTCGATCACCTGCGGCCACCGCCTCGGCTTCCTCGAGGGCTCCGGCTAGCGATGGGACGCCGTCGACTGCACTGGCGCGCCTGACCATGTTGACCGGGGTGCTGCCCTCGGAGGCGGCACCAGCGCCTACGTAAGAGGCACCTGGTGGGACGACGGCACCGGAGAGGACGTCGCCTGTCTCTTCGCGGGGTAGCCGGGTTCCTCCTGCGATCGTAGAGGGAGAGGGCGAGGGAGGATGGGCTGCTGCTGCTGCTGCTGTGGTGGTAGAAGACGAAGAAGGGGTCACTCGGCCATTGGAACTGGGCACTGCGAGGGTGTTGTTTGTGTGAGCTTGAGTCGTGGTCTGAGGAACGGTGGACTTTTGCTTGACAGGCGTGACGGGTGCCAAGGCTGTGTTGTTGGCAGGAGTGGTCGCTGTCGCGGTTGCTTTGGCCTTCTCAGAGAGATCCTGCTTCTCAATGGTCTCGTAGCTGGCCTTCTTCTCATTGTTGGTGGTGGTGGTAGAGGATCCGGCCAGAGTCCGGCCAGAGTCTTCGGAAGGGTGTTGGATGTGGGTTGGGGATGAGCAGGTGATGATGGCGATGATGCGTTTGAAGAATTTGGGCTTGGGGGAAGCAGCAGTTGTTGCCTGCTTTTGGGCTGCAGATTGGGAGGATTGTGCTGCCTTTGTGGTGGTGGGTGCTGGTGCTGTTGCTGTCGCGGTTGCTGCGGTGGGGGTGGGGGTGGTGGTAGCTGGAGTAGTGGATGATTTGGGTGCAGTGGTGGTATATGCTTGAGATCTCGAGGTGGGGGGTGCGGCAGGTGGAGCTGGGGGTGCAGTACCAGGAGTGGTACCGGTAGCGGTTGAGGTGGAGGTGGATCGTGGTTGCTGTTGACCGGCTGGGGTGGTGGTGGTGGTGGTGGATGGCTTGCGTTGTTGCTTTGATGTTGTCCTTGGTGGGGCGAGGGCTGCTTGTTGGGCCTGTGTTCGTTGCGCTGCTGCAGCTGCTGCTTCTGCGGGTGAGAGGGCCTTGCGAGGGGTCGATTGTGACTGTGAGGATGTTGTTGCTGTTGTCGCTGCTGCTTTCTTGGGAGTGTCTGTGACTGTGGTGACTGCGGCTGGTGGTGGTGTTTGGTCATCGGGGGATGCTGCAGATGGAGAGGTGGTGGCGGTGGTCTTCTTCTTCTTTACCTTGACTGGTCTTGCTGCGCCTGATGCGATGGCTGGGTTGTTGGCTGTGGACTGGGGCACCTGAGTGATGATGTCGGCCAAGGGCGAGGCCCCTGCTCCTGCGGATGGTTGGTTTGACATCGTGTCTCTCTCTCTGGGGATATCGGATGAGGAATGGGAAAGGAGGAGGGAGAGAGAGAGAGAGAGAGAGGAGAGTAAGGGTAGGATGCAGTAAGGTATGTGAGATGAAGGTGAAGGTGAGAGGGGTATGTATAAGAGAGAGATAGAGAGAGAGTCGACGTGCTCCCGCGCGGTGTCCGGCTGGCCTTGCTTCGGGGTATGAGTGAGTGGTCTCAACTGAGACAAGTGCGGGATGGATCGACAACAACTCACAACAATGGGAAACGCCACACAACACACGTCTTTTGCTGATCATTGGGCCAGCACGTGATCACTCCTCCTCTCTCCTCACCAAATCAATTCATTCAGCCGTTCAGGCCAGCACATGAGCCAGACCTCCACATCGATTCCCACGCATACATAGCACCACACAGTCCTATCAAGAAGATCGATACGGGTACAGAAGCATCATTCACTCAGTAACCAAGATGTCAGCACTCACCTCAACAACAACAGCTCCTGCTGCTGCTAGCCGAGACTCTAGCAAGAAGCGCAAACACGCAGATGCTGCCACTGCCCCTGCCCCGACATCAGCAGCAGCACCTCCTTCAGCCGAAGACCCAGATGCCATTGATGATGATGATGACGACGACGACGACGACGACGACAATCCACCAGCCTCCATCAACGTAGATTTCGCATTTCTCACCCCAGACCCGGCCGTAGACCACCAGGCACTCCGCAGGCTGCTCCAACAGCTCTTCTACACTCACTCCCCTTCACTCAACCTCCACGCTCTCGCAGATCTCGCCCTCTCCCAAGCAGCCCTGCTCGGACTCGGCACCGTCGTCAAGCTCGACCTGCCTCCCACACCAGACGAGGAGCCAGACCCGTATGCGATCATGAGCGTAGTCCCAGCAGCTGCTGTCCCCGCCGATCTCAGCTCATATGTTCATGCCAGACTCACCCCCAACCAAGCCTTCCTCTCCGCCCTCCGATCCTCCTCAGCCTCCACTCTCTACCTCTTCCACGAACGCATGGTTAATCTTCCAGCTCTGCTCGCTCCTCCTCTCTACCGAATCCTTCTCTCCGAACTCGCGCCCCTCCTCTCGGCAGCAGCAGCAGCAGGTGCCAAGCTCGAGGCAGAAGCGATCAAAGTCGCACAGCCATTCCAACAACTCGCATCTTCACCGTCCTCGCTCAAAAACATCCAAGTCCTCTTCTTCACCCGCCTCTACTCGGAAGCGTCCTTCTCCGACGATGAGGATGAGGAGATGGAAGACCAGGATCAGGCAAGCGAGAAGAACAAGAAGCCCGCATTCGCGCAGCGAAGAGCTCAGAATAAGAAGAGGAGAAAACAGGCCGAGCAAAGGTCGGCCGCAGCTTCAGGCCAGGAAGGTCCAGATTTGCACTACTTCCACCCCGAAGATGAGATCCTTATCAAGGTCAGTTCCATTGTTTGCCCTCCCCCCAAAGTCCCTGGCCAAGGCCTTTCCTGATTTGGCTGAACAATCATCCATTCATCCCGTCTGCCCAGCACGCAACACACACCCAGACCTTCCGCTTCCCTCCGCCTCCCTCGGCCGTATCCACATTCGAAGCACCCATCTTTGGACGGCTCTTCCTCCTCCCGCTCTCGGCACTGATCTCGAATCTGCAAGAAGCAAGCACCGGTCAAGCCGAGGTCGAGCTCGGCCCTGCGCTCAAAGAACTCGACGCCGTCCTGTCCTCATCCTCATAGATTTTACTACAATTTGCAAATGTTTTCTTCGTTCCTTTTCGTTTGGATTACACATCAGCTTGGGGCCTGAATGTTCCCCCTCCCCCCCCTTTCATCAGAATGTCTTTGCCGCTCCTCGCCAGTTGGCCTTCCACAAGGCCCAGGTGAGCCTCCATCCTGTCGGCTCCTGCATCAGCTGTGGATGGAAGGGATCAAACTGGACCCGCTCCAGGGAGTCGAGATAGACCTTGGCCGGGATGGCACCCATCAAGACCGGATCTAGCAGCTTTGGCGGTTTCCTTTTCTTCCGCCTCGTCGCCGCCGCCGTCTTCTGGACAGAACGATCGCCCTCGTCCTCGCCAAAAGCGCGCCGCAGGGCAGAGCGTGCCGAGATGAGGTAATCGTTTGCCCGGGTGGCTGTGTCAAAGACTGCGTCTTTCAAACCCTGCGCATCGGATCCCTTCCGATACACTTCCTCCTCCACCACCTTGTGAGCGAGCAGATACTCCTGTGGGAGCATCAGTCTTCTCGCTCTCGACGTGAGCAACGGTTGTCTGGGCGATGGGTTCTTCGCTGCGATCATGTTGGCATGGAACGGCACCGACGCAAGCGCGGTGGTCAGACCGCGCGCTTTGCCAATGTGCGAGCATACTTCGTCCATCGCTGCATCTCGGATGCCCAGCAGATCGAGCTCGAGGTAGGCGAGTCGCGAGGCCGTGCGCTCTGCATAGATCTCCATCTGCTCGAGCGTTGATGTGTTGGAGGAGGAGGAGGAGGAGAGGAGGTCGTCTTCGCGTGCAGAGATCAGGGCTTGGAAGTGGTGCTCGGAATGCAAGAGGCCCTGGGTGGGCGTGTTTCGAAGGAAGGGATCGGAAAGGACAGCATGCAGGGCTTGAAGCACTGGTTGGCCCTTTGCGGACGCGGGCGGAGCTTGGCCGTGTTCGATGGAGGCATACAGCGCCCGGATCGAATCCCTCCACCAGCCGAAGCGGATCTTGCCGAGGAGATCATTCGACACACTCTCGGGGATCGTAGCTAACTCGGCATTGAGCGAGCGGATGGCGAGGTATGCGAGTCGGTGAGGTCGCTGCTCGTACGAGTGTGAGAGCAGGTACGAGGGACGATCCGTGCGTTGGAGTAGGTTGTAGAGGTATGGAGTCGGCTCGGCTCCGGGAGCAGCAAAGGTCGAGGACGAGCTCGAGACGTGTCTGACGCCGACCGCGACTGAGTTGAGCGCAAGCTCTGCCGTCCTTCTCCTGCCTGTCATCGTCTCCTCCTGGCCTGTGACTGTCTGTCTGTCAGCGAACGAGGAGAGGAAGGTGGTGTTGGTTGATCTTCCTGACTGGATTCGTTGCGCAACGATGACCTTCTTCTGGGTTGCAACCTCGTCCGCGGCAAGCACAGGCCAGAGCTCGGCGGTGGACCACAACATCCCGTCGTCATGGTCGGTCGCAGAGGTACAGCTGCTGCGGCAGAGGAGGAGCCGCGTTCAAGGCGGAATCGCATTCCCACGTTCAAAGCAACCCAAGAACAACCCGAATCATCCTCATCCTCATCCTCGAAGAAGGGAAGGGTCTCCACTCCCGTTCTGCCTCCATCAGTCAGCTCCGAAAGAGCCTCGCGCTCGAAAGTTCTATCTGCTGCTGCTTCCACGTCCTCGCCATACAAGCCCAAGATTGACCAAGGCAGCAACGCTCCCGGGGATGGCGACGATGATGATGATGACCAAGACGAACACACTCGGAAGCGGAATCTCAGGCTCTCGAAGAACGAAAGTTCTCCTTCTTCTTCCGGCCACAGAGGTAGGGTGCCCATCAGGAATCCAAGCAGTCCCAGATCCAGAGCGCCCGTAGTCGAGATCAGCTCTGTCCGCAGTGGAAAGCTGCGAGCGGGCAATCCTGGACGGATTTCACCCTCTCCCTCGCCGAGCGCAAGCCCAGCTCGAGGGAGGAGGTCGCTAGCAACCCAAGGACAGGAGCAGAATCAGGTGGCAGAGAAGGAGCAGGTACTCACTCCCGGTCCACTAGCCCCCAAACCCAGCACACCAACCCACAAGGGCAAAGCACGAGCACTAAATGACGAAGCCGATCCCCGTCCTGCTCCCTCAACTGCCGCAACCACTCCCACTCAGAGAACGAAGCGGAAAGCTCCATCCTCGGCCCAATCGTCACAGGCGTCCAAAAGAGCAAAGGCTGCTCTCAATCCTCCCGTGATATCTCCGCAACAGCTCCGACAGTTAGCGTTGGGCAAAGGAACTGCCTCTTCTTCTGCGCAGTCTCCAACTTCCACAACGAAATCAACAAAGGGAGCAGCTATTCCAGGAGGTAGTTCCAGCAGCAAGGTCTCTCCAGTTCAGAAAAACAGGGCCGCAGTGCATTCGGAGGGCATTCCTATGGCGGCAACTTCAGACAGGCGCAAGAAAGGTACGACTACGCTGGCCACGGCGGCTGTCACACCCACAAAGAACCGGCTCCGAGCCGATTTGCTCAACAGTGGAAGTGGGACGAGGATGGTGCACGGGTCGAGTCCGCTCCGCGGTACTCCTAAGAGCGCAGCACGTCAGAAGAAGGTCAAGGTGGATGAAGAAGAGTTCAGCGAAGACGAGGACGCGCTGCCGAGCACGCCTACAGGAAATCGAGACCGACGTCAGAACGGGGCTACTATCGAGGCCGAATTGCGAGGCTCTCAGCAGCAGCAGCAGCTGCAGCAGCTCCAGAAAGGACTCTCAAATCTGATCTCCCCATCGTCTTCAGCAACCCGCGATCGCACTACAGCTGCCCTCATCGAGAACTCGTCCTCAGACGCCTTCTTTGAAGCTTACTCACCCTCGCGCAAGAGTCGGACGCCGAAGCCAGGAACAAGTCCGGAGTCTACTCCGAAACACAAGAGGCAAAAGAAACGGGCTCGGCTCGCTGATGGGATCGATGCGCTGGACAGGGACAACGTAGGGCAGGAAAATGGCGGAGCATCGATGTCATCTACGGCAGCTTTGAAGTTGCAGAATTTGCAAGATCGGGGCACTGGATTGGAGATCCTGAGCCATCGATCAGGTCTGATGAGGAAGGACACCATCGAGGGCCTCTTCCCATTTCGAAAGGCCGGAGGAGGTGGTGGTGGTGGTGGAGAGGAAGAAGAAGCGGCAGACGAAGACGAGGAGGGATTGGACATTTGGGAGCAATGGAAGCAGAAGTGGGGAAGTGTCAATTTGCCTCATCGGCCCGCTGTCGTACCGGAACGAGCGCGGCAGGAGGCCGCCGGGTGGGAAGAGGACGATGCTGCGCCGGCTCATAGAAAGCGCACAGCAACGGCTTCTCCTGCTCGACAAGGACGATCGGGCAGACCTCATCAGCCATCTGCGGCTGATCAAACGACCGTGCTGATCCCTCCATTTGCGACCCACACGCTTCAAGCATTGACAATGTCTCATTTCCGCGGCACACCTTCTACACTCATCCGACCCAACAAACATCAACCTAGTGCTTCAAGGCAAGCTGGGCCCAGCTCGTCAAATGACGCAAGCCCCACGAACGCGCCAAATTCCAAGTTCGCCATGTGGCTTGCTCAGTTGCACGCCGGGTTCTCGCTCGTGTTCTGGGGTGTCGGGATCGGCGTCTTGCCAGAGTCACTCGCCGATCCTCCTCCCGAGCTCTTTCCTCCCTGCCACATCAAGTCGGTGTCTGCGTCGATGAAGCAGCAGCAGCAGCAGCGACGTTCAGGGTTGGGGACAGGCTCGACGCATTTGTTGAACACGTTTATTCGAGATGTGTGCGCGTCTGGACATGGGTGTGCCTGGATTGGGCATGGATTGGCCGCTGCCGCAGTTCATCCAGCGGCCGCCGGCGCTCGAGCTGGCTCCACCTCTTCCGTCAGACGAGCGACGGGTGCGGGTACGAGTATGAATGGAGGTTTAAGGATCGAGGATGTGCTCGCCGGCTGTGAGGGTGCGGTGTGCGATGCGTGGAAGTATGGCGACGGCGATGAGGAAGAGGATGCCGCCTACGGAACTGAGCTTCCGGCGCTTGACGAGTCTGGATTCAGCTCTCAGAGTCAACGACTCGAAGCGCGTGCTCGGAGACTGGCTGCCCTCTTCTCTGGACCTGTCGGAGAGCCAGGACGAGAGGAATCGAAAAGGGAGGACGAAGAAGGACAACGCTTTGACTCTGCCTTGCATACGCCCGCCAAGACTGCGCAAAGACGCGAAGCATGCGCACTGCCTCCGGCACTGTTCATTCTGATCCATTCGTTGGATGCGTCCCCGAACATGGTCTCGCCTACGGCTCAACACATTCTCACTGTGCTTGGATCAGCGAGCAGGATCCATCTGCTGGGCACGGTGAGGAACGTGAATGCTGCGCTCGCCGTGCCATTCGGGACTGGGTCGGGTGCTGCTGCTACACCGTCCTCAGGAAGAGGGCGTGAGAACGTGGAGGCCGGTCCGGATGCAGAAGAGGGACGAAACCGAAGTGGATGCTCGGAAGATCAGAATCGACTTCGCTGGGTGTGGCACTGCATCAGCACGTTTGTACCCTCGCTGCCCGAAGCATACACGGGCCGACACGGCGCGCTTGTGGGGGGTGTACCTGCCCAGCTCGACTTTACCGGTTGTGGTGGACTCGGTCCGACGGTGGCTGCCATCCGAACGGCGTTGGGCCACGATCAAGATGCGCTGGCTGCATATTCACGCTATCATGAGCAGCTCTCGGCTGCGGCACGCCGCCGTCGGGGCGGCGGAGCTACGGATGGGCTGCCGACGTTTGCAGAGGTGGAGGCTGGGCTGGAACACGTCTTGCGCAGCGTGGCTCCGCGAGTCCGAACTCTGTTCCTAATCCTTGCGTGGGAGCAGCTACAGACATGCCCGGCAGCTGAAGATGGGGATCATCAAGACGGCTTAGGTGACGAGGACGAGGACAGGGACGACAGCAGGGGAGCGGCAGGGCGGGGAGTGACGATCAATCGGATCGTCGAGCTGGGCTCACGCGCGATCATGGGCTTGAAGATGGGCGAGGTGCAGCCGTTGCTAAACGAGTTTGAGACCCATCACATGCTGGAGTGGCGACATCATCGGAGTGGAGGCGATCGGGCGGCTATGATCCGACTGTCTCGGGCCGTGCTGAAGGGCTACGTGGACAGGCTGGATCGAGGAGCGATGGGCCCAGTGAATCTTCGAGTGGAGAGCCTGGAGGCTGCGAAGAGACGGGAAAAGAAGGCGTGATTGATCGGCCCAGACGGCTCCATGTGAGGTCATAGAAGGTCATCACCAACACAGCTTGCAGAAGCTCTCCGCAGAGCATCTTCTCTGGCCTTTGACCCTACAAGCTGTCCATGTTTGACCTTGATCCACCTTCGAAAGGTTGTGGCAGGGGACCAAGGTTGAGATACTCAGAACAAGCTTGGAACGGGATCGTCTGTGCGGGTACCGTTCCGTCATGAGGCAGCCACGTGATGTCGTGCTCGGAGCCTTTTCCCCTTCGTGTTGGAGGTCGCTTCCCAAAGATTTTTGGGGATTTGGGCGCGAACAGGAAGAAGAACGACAAACCGCATTCATTCGTCCCCAAAGATGCCCAAGTCCAAGTTCCGGATCAGCAAGACGGCAAGGCATGATCCGCTGGCTCGCCCGGCGGCAGGCTCGGGCAAGGCAGCAGCCAAGTCAGCACCGCCTTCCACCACCGCCTCAGCAGCAGCAGCAGGCGCCGATCCATCTTCACCTGCCTTCGCCGTCTCGCTCCTCACAAAGCTCTCGCTCCCTTCGACCCCATCCACCTCGGTCCTCCCGCTCACAGAAGCCATCTGGACCCTCTCCGCTCTCGGCTCACACATCGGCTCAAAACCAATACGAACAGCCTTGCTCCACCCAGACCACAAGCTCGGCCCACGCATCCTCCATGCCCTCCACCCTGCCACCTACGCCCATCTGTCGGGCGAGGAAGATGCCGAAGATAGACTGGCCGTCCTCACCCAGGCCTCCGGCGTCCTCCGCAACCTCTGCATCGATGCACCATGGGGTGTGCGCGACAACCTCGGCCGTCAAGGTCTCTTCCACATCTGCATCTCCGTCCTTCAGCTCGTCATCTACGGTCAAGCACAGGAAGGTGACGCTGCCAGACCAGCACCGTCAGCTGCAGCGGCTATCCAGAAACCAGCAGATCAGATGAACCGAAAGGAGAAGAGGCACGCTGCCAAAGCAGCAGCAGCAGCAGCCACCGCTCCTGCCGGGACAACACCTCCCACCCCGGTCACCAACGGGTTCGAGACGGGTCATACTCAGGCCCAGCTCACAGAACAAAGGTCGATCTCAAATCCCATTTCTCCCGACTTTCTCGCCGCCAGTCCACATACCCTCTCTCTCCTGGACAACATCCTCACCCTCATCTGGTGCCTGGCCGAATCATCTTCCGACGCACTGCTCTCCGTCATTGACTCCCATCACCTCGTCTCCAGCACCTTGGACGAAGAGCATGCCCGCGCCCAGCTGAGCTCGCTCATTCTTGCAGATGTCCTTCTCGCTTCTCTCCAAGTGGGTCTCGAACACACAGTACCTGGCCCCAGCAAACCGCCCGTCTCCAAACCGAATACTGCGACTGGTTTGCTGAGGTATCTGGTCTCCTCACCGAAGCGCAAGACGAACCCAGCTCCGGGTCTGCGCCAGCTGGCGATCAGCTCCGCAAATGCCCTCTGTGCGCTCACAGACGAATGTCCAGGCTTTGTGCGCACCTTGCTCGCCATCGTCGTCGCCCCATCGTCAGCGGAAGTCGGGTCTGATGCCGCGACCGATGCCCAAGCCATCGTCCGAAGCCTCTCGGCACGTCGTCTCAGCAACGCACTCGCAACCGGAGTCGACGCGCTCACAAACTCTCTCAAGGCGACAGCCGCAGCACTCTCACCGGAGGATCACGTCGCACGTACGCTCGGAGCTTTGTGCGCAGCTGTCACACGCAATGTGATCCACTGCGCCTCCAGGTCAACTCGGGTGCTTGCACTCAAGCCGAAGAAATCCCATGCATTGGACCCCGATGCCTCCGGCCCAAAGGGAGGCCCTGCATTGGACGCAAAGTTTGCCGACGCGGCACGGGACAGTGCGGAGATTGCGGCTGCGAAGGACGCGCTCCGACACATGGTAAAACAGGAGCAGGAGAGAAATGTGGCAGTGATGCTTCAGTACCTCGAGCTCGAAGCCGAGATCGCATCCGGCGGCGCAACAGGCTGGATCAACCTCGTCCAGTCCGCGTTGAGTACAGCACCTAGCGGTAGCGATATGGCCACAGACTCTACTCAGGCTGATTCAGCTCACAGTCTCAGTGCCCGCCGCGCGCAAGAGCGTGTCCAGACTGTGCAACTTGCACTGGAGACGTTGGCCGAAATCGCATCGGCCGCATCAGCAGTCGCATCCGCTGAAGACGCTGCGGAGCAGGATAGGACTGCCGGACTCGACGACATGGACTTTGATGAGGAGCGACCGAGGGAGCATCAGCAGAACGGAGAAGCTGACGTAGCAGGCGGTGAAGACGACGATGACATGGATTTTGAAGGTCTGGTTGAGGAGGACGTTGAGAGCGACGATGGAGAGCAGGACGCCATGGAGACGGACAAGCCTACAACGGCGGCCAACGGCAAGGTCGCCGACGCCGTGCCTTTCGTCTTTGCCCTCACCTCAGAACAGAGACTGCCTTCGAGGCTACTGTCGATCGCTCGGGCAATCCTGGCTGCGGGCTCGGCACAGATGTTCCCGTCATCAGCGGGAGAGGGAAGCACACCCTTCTCCGCTGATAACGCTGTCCCCACCACTCTTCGAGCCCTCGTTTTAAGATCTCTAGCCGCTGCCGCCAATGCCCTTCTCAGTATCGCTGCGGAGTCACCACCAACTCCCAGTGAACCCAAGTACCTTGTCGACTTGGACTGGAGCAAGCTGACCAAGTCCAAGGGCAAAGCAACAAAGGAGCGTTTCTTGGTCTGGGCCGACTCGCTGGTTCACAAGGCTGGTGCTGTATCACAATCCGGACCTGGAGGATATTCAGTTCTCGCGGATCTCTGGACAGAGACGTGGACGATTGCGACCGGGCTGGCGGAAATCCCCGTCGTCGCGGGCCCGGCGACCGATTTCGGCTCGAATTCGGACAAGGAAGGCGAAGAAGGCGCGGACGGCCGGGTCTGCCTCGAGGCGTGCCTCTCCACACTCTGGGCTATTTCGCGGGCGTTTGAACCCGTGCTGGGCTATACGTCCTCGACGCCGCTCTTTGCATCCGACAACACATCTCCGTACCGCGCCGAGCCGAGCTCTACCGTCATCCCAGCGCTGCAAGCGGCGTATCTATCAGCGCAGTCGGATTCGATACGAGTACGGTGTCTAGGCACCATGGGTGGACTGGGACGCGTCCCTCGATCTGCGGCTGGTCAAAGTGACAGCCAAGAGCTGATCGAGAGGAATCGGGCGGTGGGAGAGACGCTCCTGGCAGTGCTAGAAGCTTTGCCTGCAGAAGGCGCATCATCTTCATCCTCGTCGTCGGCGTCAAGCGGTAAGAAGAAAGGCAACGCAAGAGCCGCAAACGCATCAAATTTGTCATCAGCCGCGTCTTCTTCAAACCCGACTCTTCCGGTCACGAGCCCAGAATGCATGGTAGCAGCATTGAACGCGGTCATCGACTTGTATGCAGATGAGCGTGCTGTATGGGACGTGCCCGTCTTCCGACAAAGTGACTTTTTGCAACGGCTCCGAAAGATGGTCTCACGCGTTCGTGCAGGGGTACGTTCTCCAAAATGTGCCGCCTCACCAGACGGTACTCGATACCTGGCTGACTCTCGTTCTTGCGTCTCTTACTTTCAGACCCGAGCTATTGACAAGCGCACCGATCCTAGTTTGCGTGCGCGCGCCGATGAGACCTCATCCAACTATCGCGGCTTTGTTGAGTTTAGAGAGACGGTGAAGTGAAATCCAAAACTTTTCATACCTCTGACCGAAAGGCCTTGCATCGACGTGATGGACTGATCGGTCCTCGCGGCTCGCTTGTTTGGTCGGGCCGGGGTCCAGTCACTTCTCATTTGACCTTACCGAGTCCGGTCCTTGACGCTTTGATCCCATCGAATAGACTCCACTGACTCATCACCTCGCAGATGTCACGACGATTCTTTCGTGGTTCGCGCACGAGAACCTCCGAGTGGGCGACGCCGACGTCTCAACCTCGCTTGTTAATCCAGATCGTTTTGCCTCTGCGCTGACTTGGACTTCATCGGCCGAACAGCTTCTCATCACTGACTTGCTTTGGCCTCATCTCATTCCCCCTTTTCCTTCATGACGCCTCATGGCGCAAGGAGCCAGGGTGCTTGCGCGAACTGGAAATCTTGCGAGCACTTAGGTCATGCCGATGTGTCAGGGGGCGCAGCATCTTCCAGTTCTGAATGGAAAAGGACTCGATGCAAATCCTGCTTTGGATTGGCATGGTTTCGCACATACGGTCTAACACAGGACGATTTTGGTCTGCAGCCTGAGCTTGTGGTCAGGAACTTGGCTCATCTCGATCCATTGTTTTCTTCCCTTCTCTAGAAGGCAAGGCACGATTGTCCTTTCCTCGCAACCGGAACGATGCGCGGCAACTCCCAGCCTCTTTTCCTTCGTCCAACATGCATCGTCTTGCTCTGCGAAAGATCAAAATCAGTCTGGAGCTGGCCGACGCCGACTTTCCCTTCGTTGCACTCGTGATCTCCTTCTGCTCTGCCGGCATCATCTACAGCCTTTCCGTCTTGTACGCCTGCAACTGTGCTGCGAAGGATTCCAGGTCCCTGAGGATATCGGTGCGTGATTCCCTTACATCCTTCGCGCGCTGATACAGAGCTTACAACGAAGGTATGGTCGTTTTTGTTACCAGGTGGCTACATGTGTGCTTTGCAAGTAAGTGATTTCGACTTCCCTCCCGCCGCCTTCGAGTCCTTACCGCGCGCTGACATACAGCGCATTTCTTCCTCTGTACAGCACCATCGCAGTCTGCCTACGAGCCTACCGCGCGCACGCCTACACACTCGGTGACTGGGTGTTGAGAGTGGCCCATCTGCAGTGGGACTTTCTCGTCTACCTCATCATCTTTGCGCCCGTTCGAACCATAACTCAAGTGTACTTTGGGCGACGAGCATGGATCCTACACGCGGGTGGTGGAGAACGCGATCAGAAGATCAAAATCGTCGGAATCAGTATCATCGTGGCGGAACTGCTCGTCGAACTCGCTCTACCGGTGCTCATGCTGGTCATCTGCCGGAACGAGGAGCCGGGCATGGTTCATAGTCGTCCCGCTTTGAAGATGATCCAGGCTCTGTTCATCTTGAGCAAGTCCTTCACTTTGGTGTACCAAGTTGCGGTCGCCTGGCTGTTCGCCTCGTCCTTGCGGAAGATGCATACGGCCATGAAGACGTCGAGGAGGATGGTGACGATGCTGACCAGAATGCAATTAGGCAAGTAGCGGGCCGTCACGCAGCGAGACAGATGAGCGATCTGAAGCTGTCGCTAACCAGCTTTCGAATTCCACACGACAGCATCAGCCATTTCATTTTGTGTATTGAGTGTCGTCAGCATCTGGGCTTTCCTATGGTTCAGCCTGCCCTCTGGTGGCTTCACGGATTTATACATCTTGCCGCTCAACGTGATGGAAGATCTATTTGGTGAGTACACTCTAGCGTAGCTACAGCGTGCGTGAGACGTCCGTAACTGATTCAGAGTTCATTTTCTTGTGCGGTCGCGGTCTTCACAGCAATCTGGTTCTTGCTCACCCTGCTAGTACGCGAGAAGGTCCGAAATGCGATGACCATCACACTCACTTCCGACATTCTTTCACCGGAAGCCGACTTGCTGTCCATTTCAGACGCTGGTCACCGCCCTTTCCCACGGTCTTATACTTGGCCAGCTGCTCGCACAAGTCCATGGCCTTTATTGTCTGCTCGGACTGAATGTGGTCTAGCGGTCGTCGCCCGGCGCAGCTTGAGCCTTCCGGACTGTCTCGTAGATCGCCGTGAAGGGGCCCGATGTGCTGCGGCTCTTGAGCTGGCCTGCCTCAGCACGGACACTCGTCGTGTGTATGCCAAAGCTCTGCCTTCCCACCTTCCGGCATCGACCACGCTTGCCAGTCCTGGCCAAAGGACTGTCAACAGGCTCTAAGCGCTCAGCCACGAGCAGCATGTGCCAGTGCTCCCAGCTGCACCAAAGATGTCCCACTTCCCCCAATATATCCTGTTACGGACCTTGTCTCGGTGATCGAATTCCGAACGGACTTTCGCTTCCTCTTCAAAGTCATGATGTCTATTGGTCTGCATCTTGTCGACCATGCGCAGGTCATGTTGCATCAATGAGGCTGCGGTCAGGGAGATGAGCCACACAGATCAATCCGTCGACACAACCATGTGGCAGCGCCATTTTACGTGCGCGACATGGAGGTGTCTCTCGATGAGGAGCAAGCCCCACGCAGGAAGAGGAAGAAGGGGGCAGAGAGAGAAGAGACTGACCCCCCTCCAGGGGGTCGAGCCACTCCTCGCACTCTGACCTCCCAGTCGATCAGGGAGACGGGGCGCAGAGTGGTCGACAGAGTGATCCGACTGGGAAGGACAAGGTTGAGCCCCCGATATTCCCTCCAGTCCTGGGACAGCCTACACAGAAACAAGGTCAGCAGCTTACCACACATACCCACAGACCCAATCGACCATCCAGCAGCAATCATTTGACCCGCTTCCGGCAAGATGGGGATGGGCCCAAGGAATTCTAGCGATCGAGGAAGGTAGACACCATGTGGGCCCCCTCTGGGGTGCGAGGAGGGGGAGCAACGAGTAGGAGATGTAGGTCGAGCGCGTAGTTGGGACGAGGTCGGAGAGGGAGGCGATGTCGGAAGAGGTTGAGGTCGTCCCACATGGTATCGGGCCTCTTCCGTCCCCGTAGAAGCCTTGGACACTAACCCCTCGCGGAATTTGCCGCTGGTGTTGGATGTCCGTGTGCGTGTGTGTGTGTGTTCATGAGGGGAAAGGGGAAAGAAAGATAAAAGATAGAGAAGAAGAAGAAAAAAAAAGATGACGAGGTCATGATAGGGGAGGAAGTGGGCGAGAACCTGATGAGGGGAGGGGAAGGGGGAAGGGGACTGGATGGGGCCTTGAGAGGGCTTTTTTTATACCTGCTGGGAGCTCTAGAAGGGAGAGAGAGGGAATGCTCACGGCGGCAGATGTAGCATGTAGAGGAGCAGACTGAGGAAGTGCCTTGGCTGCGCCGCCTGCCTGGAAACCATGCACTACAGCACAGCAAGGCGAGTTGAAGCTGCATACCGGAGGCAATTCACTCACAGGGAAGTTCATTTGGTTTGTGGACCGTTGTTCTGGTGCAGTGTTGCTTTGAACCTCTGTTTGTTCAGTGTTCCTAAGGGTGGGGCTAGTTGGAATGCCTGACTCCGGATGCTTCCGTTCTCCGGATGTCTCCTGTGCCATCGGCACGAATCGTTGGCAGGGGCGCAAAGAGTGCACAGTATTGCTACAGGAGCTGAGAGGAGGCGGTCGATCGTCGCGCATGACCTGCCAGCTGGCCAATTGCACACAGCCTGGAGGGAGGGAGGGTTGGTTGGAGCTGTGCGTTGTGTGAACACGACCTCCTTTGACACCCTCACCGGCAACAAGATGGATCACTCCTCACGGATCCGACCAGTTCCCGTCGTTTGGACTGTGCGAGAGGAGACAGAAGAGACGGCACACGGATGCAATGAAATTTCAGCTTCCTGTGATGCAATGGTTCAGTAACACTTCCACACACAAACGCAACGCCAAGAAATGGCAGGGGTGCGAGCGAGGTCACAGCTCCCTGGAGACCACATGGTCGGTCGCTAGTACGGACATTGCGCTCGAATAGAGCATTATGGGATGCGTGTGGTGACTGTCCCGAGGAATTGGATCTTGTTGATAAGCATTGCAAGCAGGATGTGTAGGCCTCCCATGGAGGAAGCAGCGAGCAATGCACCTGTGCCCTGCAGGGTGTTGACACCGGATGAGAACGTCCCAAGGATCATCAACAGCTGGACGACCTCGGTGCATTGGGAGGGTGATAAGATCGATCTGCTGAGCAGCCTGTGAAACGTTCAGGGGTTGCATGTTGTCGTGCAGAGCGACAACAACGGCTGGCACCGAGTCTCAGGCTTTTGTTTGCTTCACTTCCACCCATCGCGCGCACAGCACGACACTTCAGCACTCGGAGGGACCACGAGCTCAGGCTCGACCTCCTAGACCGAGCAAGTCTGTTCACTCAGGCAGGAGAGAGGCGCCGAGTCCTCGCTGACATTGATGCAAGCATCCCCTGCGCCTCACGCTAAAAGCCGCACAGAAGGAGCTCCGCAGTCTCATCCCACCCCTCCTTGTTGACGACAACCATCGCGGACGGCAACCACGCCACACTGGATGCAGTACAGGCACCAGCCCGCTTTTCCCAGGGGCAAAGTCACTGGGACGTGTTCCCATGCGAACGCAGTTCATCAGTCGTCAAGAAGCCAGAAGTCACCACGTCCTGGTTGTCGCAAAAGATAGGAAAAGTGGTAGCCAGCCAGAGTAGACAACATGTGCACATGACCTCGTTCAGCAGTTTACACTGCGAAGATTCGATTGTCAGACTGACCTTTCTCACCGTCAAGGTCCTGATCCTGTCCCCTCTCGTCCACCACCTCTTCCGCTTCGCATTATCACATCAGCCCCAGACATGATTCCTCCCCTGAGAGTCGCCATCGACGCCATTGAGCTACTTCCGTGCCTGGCCTCTCTGAGCCTCGTCACCTACTACATCATCCTGCCTCTCATCCGTCTCGCTCGGGCACCCTACGCCAGTACTGCGACAGCATTGAAGGGCCCGCCGACCAAACACTGGCTGTTCGGCTCCTTTGACAGTGACGCATACACTCAGAGGAAGTTTGATCAGTACGTGGTGGAGACCAGTGAGTGTACTTCGCGGAAACCGAGCATGTCTGCACTGATCGTGCCCTCTCTGACGAGACTTTCCCGGCTACCAGTCGAGGAATACGGACCGGTATGCTCCATCACGGCCATGGCACGACAACCGATGCTGATTGTATGCGACTTCCGAGCGATCAATCACGTCCTCCTTCATCGCCCGTACGACAGGATCCAGTGCGGCGTTGATCTCCTCAGGCGTCACGTAGGGCGAGGACTACTGACCGAGTCTGGCCCGACCCATCGCCGTCAGCGTCGTGTCGCGGGCCCGGCCTTCTCCAATGCTGCCGTGTTTGGTATGAGCGCCATCTTGAGGCAGAAAGCAGACGCGATTGTTGGACGCCTTCGTCATCAGCTGGCCAGCGTTGCTCATGGTGAGCAAGGTCATCGTGTGGATATGGCGCGTCTCTTTAGTGCCTATGCGCTGGATGTGCTTGGTAGCACAGGATTGTGAGATTCTTCGGACCAATTGGCAGCCGCAGAGGGTGTCGCGACTGACTGCAGTCTCCATTCCGTTGATACAATAGCGGATACGAGTTCAATGCATTGCACGGAGTAAACGAGCACTCACCGCTCCAAGCCGCGGTTCAGAAACGGATGCGCCTGGCAACCTCAATGTCTCTCTATGCTGTCCTTCGACTACTCGGCGGGTCGCCAATCGAACGCGCGGGCCGGCTCCTCAAGATCAAGGAACAAGCTGAGCTCGATGAAGCCACTGAAGTGGTAGAACGAGTCAGTCGTGAGCTGGTGATGTATGCGCGAATGAATCTTCGCACGGATGAGAAACAAAGTCGGGATGTGCTGTCTTTGATGGTACGCGCAAACGCATCTGAGGACGTCAAACCATCTCAACGTCTGTCAGATGAGGAGCTGATGAACATGATCCCGGTCTTGATCGTAGCTGGTGAGTATCAAAGGACCGAGTTCGTCTATTGGAACGGACAAGCTTGCTGAACTCTGTGTGAAATCAGGACACGAAACGACAAGCACGACGTTAGCATGGGCAGCGTGGAATCTGATCAAGGACGAACACGCGCTGCAGATTCAGCGACGCCTGCGAGAAGAACTGGGCGAAGCCCACAACGGAGTCTGGCAAAATGATACAGCTGTGCTAGACCGACTGCCATACCTGGATGGCTTTGTGCGCGAGACGCTACGTCTCCACCCTCCCGCGGCCTCATTGGCTAGGGAGGCTCCCTTCGACGACGTCATCCCACTCGCGCGTCCCGTGCAACTTCGAGACGGTACGATAACAGACAGAGTCTGGATTTCCAAAGGACAAGCCGTCAACTTTTCCGTGATCTGGCTGAATACTAACGAGCAGACGTGGGGAGCGGATGGCAAGGTCTTCAAGCCAGAGCGGTGAGTGAAATGTGGGGCCCACATGAACTGCAAGGGTCTGCCTTGCTCAGCTGACTGATACTCTCCATGCTGCTGGACCCTCGCAGATGGCTGCCCGAGTCTCACAAGTACTTTGAGAACAAGCTCAAGTTGGACGAGAGCGTCAAAGAACTTCAGGGCGTATGGTCGCATCTGATGACGTTTGGAAGTGGCACTCAGCAGTGCATCGGTCAAAGGCGTGAGTCAGATCGTGGGACCAGCACTGCAGATCATGTAAGCTGCTCATGCTCTGGATCACGTCTTGCCCTTACCAGTCGCCATCCTGGAGATGAAGTTTGTGTTGGCTGCACTTGTGCACAACTTTGAGCTGCTTGCGCCGAATGTTCCCGGCGAGCCGTCGATCGACATCGTTCCTGTCACTCATCTGGTCACACAGCCTGTCGTCGCAACTGAGCGGGAGAAGGGATTCGCAATGCCGATCAGGCTGAGAAATCTCTCAACCTAGCAGTGCCGGAGACAGAGGAGACGCCTTTCTGGGAACGATGGGCAAGCCCTGAGCTCCTCCCCCATTTTCACCTTCAATTTGTAATTGTGCTGTGAAAAAAACGACAATCTGTCTAAGTCAAAAGAACGGCAACATCGATTCCATTGTTCGTACTGAGGCAGAGATAAATAATCTTTACATTTACGCGATGGTGCTGAACGTGTACTCCGCCTGCCACTCGTACGGGCGGTCAGGACTATAGATCGGATCGCGTCCCCACTGCGGGTTGTTGACAGCATCAATATAATCCTGCGCCTCGAGGACAACACAGCTGTGATTTTCGTAGATCTGGTTCAAGGTGCCATCTCCGCCGTGGGCAATCTTGCGTGGGAGCGAGCCCTTGGTCGGGCTGGAGAGCCCGTCGCAGGTGTAGACTTGGGCAGCCACCTGGTCGGTCGTGACCGACAGTTTGATCCCGCTCTTTGTGGACCACAGCTCGATCTGGAGAAGGGGTTCGGGTAGAAGGAAAGGGCGGATCAGAAAACCATCACACACTGACCAAGGCGCATGTTCATTTCCTTCGTTCCCTTTCTGTTCTGCAGTCTACGCACCACGGGCTCGGTTCGTTCGTGCTCGCTCATGACAAAGCAAGTATCCCATCCTTGACAGCCTGCTCCACAGACGCCCTCGGTCTGGTTGAACAAGGAACGGAACGTCTTGGCCTCCTGGAAGTCGAAAGCGGTGCCGGTGACATTGTTGATCTGACCGGTCGGGATCAAGATGGAGTCCGTGGCGATGACCTTGTCTGCCTTGGGCAGGTGGAAGTAGTGGTCCAGGATGGTCTGGCCTTCAGAGGCATTATAGCCTTCGAGCTGCCAGTACACGTGAGAGGACAGCATGATGGGCGTGGGGCCCGACGCACTCGCGTTCATCTGAATCTTCCAGACTCCCCCTTCAGCAAGTGTGTACTCGATCTGGGACTGAACTTCGTTGGGGAAGCCTTGGTTGCCGGCGGGATCGAATAGTTTGAAAGTGACAGAGGTGGCGTTGACGTCGGCGACTGTGAAAGACGAACGATCGTATCCGGGATTGCCGCCGTGGAGGGTGTCGAGGCCGTTTTCGTTCAAGGTGGTGTTGTACCGTGTTCCGTTGATTTCAAAGGTGCCGTTCTTGATGCGGTTTGCATATCTGAGGGGTCGTCGTTGATGACCAATGGTCAACAAGGAACGCAAAAGGTGATGAAGACAATGGCGACTTTGTTCTCACCTTCCTACCACTGGCGAGAAATTTGGATGAATCGTGTCGGTGCCGTAGTTGGTCTGCAGAAGCAAAAAGAAGACGCGTCAGCTCTACGGGCTGGCGAGCAAGGAGCAAAATGAGAGATTTCAGTGCACCTTGTTGTCAAAGCCGAGGACGATGTCTCGCCACTGGCCATATCGATCCTTGACCCAGAGCTCGGTCAGAGTGGCCGCATAAGGCAGGAACGTGGCTCGTATGGAATCGTCAGGGGCTCTGAGATGGATCGAGTTGTAAGGATACACGGCGGGCAGAGCAGCGCTGCAGTCCAATGCACTGCTGAAGCCGGTGTCCACGGAGTAGACGACTTGCTGGGTGGATCCGGTGTTTGGGTTGGTGTTGTTGGCGAAAGGCAGGGTACCAGTCGGGGTGGCAGATCCGGCGGCGGAGGTGTTACTACTCGTCGTCGTGCTTGCAGGGAACATGGTCGTGTTGGAAGCACTGTCTGGGTTGGACTGGTTCAGAGCCGGACCTGGACCTGGGTTGACGCCGCCGGGGATGGAGCCGCCAAAGTTGAGAGCCAGGGCTGGTGGCAAGGCGCAAGGGTAGGTGCCGACGGTGCCATTGTTGACAAAGCCGAGGGTTTGTTGACTTTGGGGACTCGAGACTGTGCTGGATGAGGATTGGGAGGTGCTTGAGGTCGCAGTCGGAGAGAGAGTGGGAGTGATCGCAGTCAGGAGCGGGACTGAGGCCGACGATGCCGATGCGGACGGGGCGCCTTGCCGACGGTCGAGGACTGGGCCCGCAGTGGAGCCGGTGCTGTGGAGGAGGGCGAGAGTGGCTGTGAGGACAAAGGTGAGTACTTTCATCTCGAACCTGGCTGCTGACAGGGAAGGTGAAGGGGGGAAGGTCAGTCAGCCGGCGAGCTCGGTGAAGAAGAGTCTGTCTGCTCTTTTATAAGCAAGGATGTGGCCTGGATCCTCCTCCCCATGGCTACTTCAGCTAGCACCGGAGAACATCCGGCACCCATCCGACGCGGAAGGGAGTAGCCAGGATGATCACCAGACCCTTTTGCCCCCCACCGCACCCTTCGTCATCCTGCAGCTCAACCCTGTGCGGCCGACGACCTCGTTCTTAGCGCCGAGCCTTTGCCCCACATCTGACTTCGCTTGCGGCTCACTGGACTGACTGGAGTCAGGTCACTCCAAGCTAAAGAAGCTAGGCACGAAAGTTTCGGAAGAACATGGCGGCTAATGGCCCTCACTGGAATGGCAGAGGAACGGGATGAACCATTCTATCGGACAGCACCTTCCCTTTGCCTTGGAACAAGCTCTGTACTGTAACAATGAGTGCAAGAAGGGCGAAGAGCATCAATCGCTCTCCTCTCCACTGCTGTCCTCCACCGACTCTGCACCCGGCCCTGTCCTGGTGTTCGAGCCAGACGCACCAGCAATCGTGCCCTCGACTATCACATTTGCCCGCCTCACATCGTTCAGCCCGGCCACCTCCCTGATCCGCGTCTTTCCGCTCCCGCCCACAATCTCCGCCGGGCTCACTCTCTTGCGAGGATATCCGCTGAGGAACAGGTCAAATGTGTACTGATGCTCGTAGGCAGAGGGATGCGATCGCGCCATCGTCTGAGCCTCCTCCGACTCGCTCTCCTCTGGAAGCCCGACTGCTGCCGTCTCGACGTATGCGAATATTCCTTCCAGATCATCGTCCAATCGGAACGATCTCTGTAGGGAACGGCCACCAGGAAGACGGAACTGGACCAGAATGTCGTGCTCGGCCGCTGCCAGAGGCTCTGCAGGCACCAGATTGGCCCGAGCCCAGATTCGCCAATGCAGCACCTTCCGCCTCTGCTCCTCCACTCGCGCTGCTTCGTCCCGCTGCCGGTTCTCCTCCTCCACCCGCTGCCGTTCGGCCTCTCTCCGAGCTTGGACTCGCGCAACGTCCGCTTGTGCGGCCCTCTCAAACGCAGCATCTTGTTCCGCTCTCAGCGCCCGCTCCGATGCCAGTCTGGCCCGCTCGCTTCGCAGCCGGGCCAGGTATGGTTGGACCCGGGGCAAGAGCAGCCCACTCAGGTGCTCTGTCAGCTGTGCAGCCGCCGAGCTGGGCGTAGGCTTGACCAAGGACTGACCCGAGTGTCGGGACAAGATGGCCAGACGCGGGGTTGAGAGCGAGGAGGAGGAAGAAGACGAGCGTGACAAGGATCCTCCACCTCGCGAAGGTTGGAGCGAGACAAAGGCGACAAACGGGAAGGAGGTGGCATCGCAGATGTCGGCCACTTGCCATGCTTCGCGCTCCCGGATATCACCGGCCCAGACGAGGAAGTCGGATCCGCTAAGAAGCTCGGCCAGCGCACTGTCGGTGAGCGTGTGTCTGCATTAGCAGCGCAGCCAGATTGGGCAAGAAAGTCCGAGGGGCTCAGCAAAGTGGGACGCGACGAAGTCGTGCATGTATGCTACGCTCTCACCTTCGGAAAGTATCACTGTCGGGGTTGTCGACACTTGTAAGAATGATGGCCAAGATCTTGAGCTCTTCCTTGGCTCGCTGACAAGCCTGCGAGTACGATCCCACGAAGAGTGGAGGATAAACCAACGAAGGCCTCGATTGAGTAGCGGCCGCTCCAGAGGAGGAGGAAGATCCTTCGTCTCCAGCGAGATCTTGTTCGAGTTCCTGGATATACCTCTCTGCTGCAGCACGAGCATCAATGGTCATTCTCGTGCCTGCAGAAGGATGAAATCGGGAAGTTCCCAGTCCGAACCCACTTCCCCCGCCCGCCCCGCCGCTTCCTGGAGGTCTGATACGCAGGAGCCGCAAGATGAAGAACAGCAGTCCTTGTGCCAGTGAGAAGGGAAGAGTCAGGGTTTGGTAAAGAATGGTCAGGATAGAAGGCCAGCCGCCGCCGCTGCCGCCGCCAGCCCCTGCTCCAGTCACCGCATTGTTGCGTCCAGGCGCCTGTAGACGGTCGTCGCCGTGGCCAAAGGGTCCGCCTGTGCCTCCGTACGAGACAGCACCTCTGTTGCTTCTCCGATACAGCTGCTGGTTTGAGCGACCAGGCCAGAGCGGCGTCTGTTCTGCACGAAGAGTCTCCCCGCTGGCTACGCCAACCTGGCTATCGTCGATCTCCATCTGCTGCAATCTTCGAGCGGTCGCTGCGTCGTCTTCGACGCTAGGACGAGCGGGACCAGCCTGGTCAGCCGGACCAGTGGCACCCGAGCTGCTTCCACTGGGATCTCCGTTCACTTGCTTGAAGAGGGCGACGGCGCGGGAGACGTTCCAATCCTCGACTGCGAGCAAGGAGCGAAGAATGTCGTCATCGTATTCCTGTGCTGGTGCCGACGAGCCTGCCTGGGAGGCTGCTGTGAGATGGGCACGCAGGGAAGCGAGCGCAGCTGCCTGTTGTCCCTCTGTTGCGGGCGCCATTCGAGCAGTTCTGATGCCTGTTCAGTCACTCTGCCGTCGTGCTGAGATGGACGTGCTGGTTGGCTCCGATGGACGAGAGAGCGAAGTGGATCACACTGCTATCGATTTTCTTTGGTAAATCCCGAGGAAGATCTTCAAGGAGCAACTGCTCCTCGATGCCAACCTTTGCTCGAGACAGCCTTCCTCGATGGCGAGGATCATAGCAGCAAGAGAAGGGTAATCGCAGATGTCTACCTCAGAGGCCATTGATGTGCTTCTGAGACGCTTCAACGCGGATGCCACGATTGCTGTCTCCGAAGACGTTCCCGGTCAGTCGTGGTTGACGAACCCCAAGGATTTGAATACTGTACCAAGGGAAAACTGACAAGTCTCCAGATCATGCTACTGGACAGCGGGACGAGGCATGGTCCTGAAGAAAGACATCGAAGTGAGCCAATCGATCTCCCAGACTTGTACTCCTTGCTCTCCCTTTGCATGTTGACAGGTCTTTTTTTTGTTTTGTACGTATCGCAGCCCAACAGCATCGTCTTCCAGGTTCCAGGAAATGCTCTTCTCAACGTCAAAACCATCGCAGGGTCTCTTCACCAAGACTTGTTGCCCACCGCCACTCGACCGTCGGCCAGACAAGGTGTCGAGGCGTCACCAAATGCGGACCAAATGCCATCATTCTCATCGAGTCGCAGCATTGCCGCTCCGCAGTCACTCGACGCTGAGCTTGAGCTGCCCCTGAGCTCGGTCCAGGCCCTGTGCTTGCTTCTCACTCTCTGGAGGAGACGGGATCTGGAAGGCGGCGTCCCTACAGAACCGGACTCAACGCCGTCTCAAGCCTTGACCGACTTTGCTCGAACCTTACCGCCTGACTTTGCCACCGTTCCCCTCCTCTGGTCCCTGATGAAGGACGTGCCCAACCAGGAAGGCACGCTCTCCAATGCACTACTCTGCTCCCTGCCAGCGCACAGCTTGCAGCGACTAGCGGATGTCAGGAACAGATTCGCGGGCGACTTTCATGTTGTGAAATCCGTCTTGGTGAGTCCGTTGTCAGCCAGCCTCCGGCCGAATCGTGTCTTACAAATGCCTCCCGCTTTCGATTCAGATCAATCGGCCTGAACTGTTACCCGGCTGGGCATCTGCGCTTGGAGAAGACGAGCTACATAGCAATCAGCTTCTGAGCTCTTTCTACTGGTCCTGGATGTGTGGTAAGTTGCTCGCAGTCAGAGTACTCCATGGCGCCTACTGACAAATGTCCTCGCATGCAGTCAACTCGTGAGCCATCTCCTTTAGAACAAAGTTCGTCTGAGTCCCCATGCTCAACCCTCGCGACTGACTTCCGCCTCAGTCGATGTTTGTATCTCCCTCTGGGTCTCAAGACACACGAAGATAATTTCACCCTGGCACGTACGTGTACTGATGCATGCAGAGAAAACTTCCCAGAAAATCTGACCCAGCTGGATCCACCGTCGCTCGCTGCTACCCTCTCTCAAAGCGGTCATTGACCTCATTAATCACACCTTCGATAAGGTGCTGGAATACAAGGTCGAGTATCCCAACACCGGCGGAATGCAGATTGTCGCACCGAAGTCGGACCGGAAAGCATTCGACCTCAAACCGGTCCGTCAAGAGAACGGAGATCTCAAGATGGAGCAAGCTTGGCAGCGAGGATGTCGAGCCTCAGACGAGATGTGCATCACCTACGGACCTCACTCAAACGAGGTGAGCCTAGTCTGCAGATTCGCTCACCACTTCGGTCGCCTCCGGAAGAAATTTTCCAACACCCTTACCCTGTCTAAATCTTCTAATGCGCTCCCGCACCTCCAGTTTCTGCTGTCCGAATACGGCTTCACTCTTCCTATCGTGCACGTGCAGGACGACGAGCTCCAGATTGCGACGAATCCGTACGCAGATGTTGTAGTAGACGACCTCGTCCTTGAGCATCTGGCAGCACAGCCGCTCGTCCAGGCCGAACTCAAGCGAGAGCTCCTCCGCGAACGTAGCTACTGGCTCGATTGGACGATCCACCCCACCGGAGAACCATCCCATCGACTCGTGTGCGCATTACGGCTCCTCGCGCTGGATCTGGCGCCATCAAAGGAACAGACTGGTGCGACTGTGGCTGCACTCGGCCACAAGAGCAGCAAACGGCTCAAGTTGCAACATCAGCCTGGAAAGCAAGCGGTCCCAGCTGGTTCCTTGCAGACGGGACCAGACTTGGCGAGCATCAATGGTTGGGAAGCCATGGTAAGCGGGTCGAGGGAGTCGGTCAGCGAGCTAAACGAACAGCAGGCGCGGGACCTGCTCATCCAGATCTGTGGAACCGTCACCGAGCGCAGTCAAGCCAAACAGACTCTGCTGGCTTCAGCATTCCAAGATTATCTCGCCGCACCAACAAGCACAGTCGCAACAGAACACGAAACGGGATCCACGCTGTCCCGCATGGGTTTGATACAGTCTTATGAGATTGTTCGGACATTACTGATAGAGCAAGAGCGCATCGCACAGGTTGTTTCATATACCACGAAATCAACAACAGAGCCATGGTAGACATTTTTACACGCATTTTCCTTATTCAACAAGTTGCCACCAAAATTTGACCCCCGAGAGCCCTTTCAAGCCAGCCAGAACTTGACCGTCTTGACCTCGAAAGCGCGGAAGTGGAGCTGGACAGTCACGTTGCCGTCTTTGTCTTGCTCGACTTCCAAGACTTCCTCCTGAGCATCATCGGCACGCTTTTTGCGGTTCTTGGCGTCGCTCGGCGACCACGACGCGAGCTCGTCCTCCAGCAGGTTGACCTTGGCTACCTTCTTGCTTGGCTTGGTGATGGTCAGGGCCGTTTTGGCGTAGGCGCCGCTCGCCTGTCATCACAAAGCAAAGAGAACCAAGACTGATCAGCTTCCACTGGACATCCTCAACATGGAGCAGTCGAGCTTTTGCTCACCTCGTACAGCCGCACTACGACTGTCCTAGCCCCACTTCCCTTCTCGCCATAGTAGTCGAAATCTTCTTCACCCCTCTTCAGCGTGTCCAGCACAACCGTAGTCTCATTGGCGTCCTCCAGGTAGATTGGCACGCTAGCCACAGCAGCCGAAAGCGTGTCCGCCTGACCTTCGCCCACAATGGCCGAGACTTGGTTCTGCTTGAGCGGGTTGCTAAACGCACGCGCAACAGGGATGACCGCGCTCTCTGCAAGCGTGCCCACATGCGGCAACAGCCCGAAGGAGAAGGTGTGTCGCTCCATGTCCTGCTTGCTGTCCGGGTACGTGGCTGCCTTCAACAGGGAGAGCCGGAGCGTGCCGCCCTCGGTCGAGAAGCCGTACTTGCTGTCTGATAGAATCGCAAGACCGTAGCGCGCCTCGGAAAGGTCGGAGAAACGGTGTCCACAGACTTCGAACTTGGCCGCTTCCCAAGTGCTGTCGATCCAAAGCAGAGTCAATGATGGCTTCAGCGTCAGCCGAATTGCCAACTAGCTCTGGAAGTCAGAAATCGTGAACTTACGTGTTCCTCGTCGTAGATCGCTTAGTAATACCAAACTGGGTCTCATACGACGCAGTGTCAGAGCGCAGCGTGCTCGGCACCTCAAACTTGAGGAATCGATGCTTCTCATGCCAATCAATGGTCGCATCGAATCTGAGCAAGCTGCGCGTGTTCTTGGCTCCCTTGAGCGAGCTGACGGCGGGAGAGAGCGCATCGAGGGAGACGTCGAGGCGGACGTTACTCTGGCCAAAGTTGGCTTCCAGAGTGAGCGTGGCTCGCCAAGGTCCGGCTTGCTTGATGTGGACCTGGTCAAACTTGATGTTCTCGGTCGTGTTGAGATGGTACAACTCCACCTCCCAGGCGTCGTACCTATCATCCTGTCATCAGTTCAGGGTTCCAAGCTTTTGAATCCCTATCAAGCTAGCGGACTCACGTTGGAGGGTAGTCTTCAGAGATGGTGAGGCCAGCGCCTTGCCCCTTCTCGATCAGCTCGCGATCAGACTCGATATCGTAGATTGACGAGATGCGCCCGTCGGACACCTTGACAGACAGGACACCGTTGTTCAGCTCAAACACGTTATGGGAGACCTCATTGACTGCAAACGAGAATACAGCGACCCAAAGTCAGTGCTCATCATCGGAACACTTGTCCTTGTTGTATGTAGCTTGTACTCACCAAAGACTGCTTGCGAATTGCGCATGATCGACGATGCGTTCTCGACAACCGAAGCCGCACCTCGTCCCAACGCGTCCTCGACAACCACAAGAGCCTCTCTTTGACTAGCGTCCGCAGTGGCAGGGCTGATCTGGACGGTCGCCGACCGGGGCAGTCGCTGAGCCTCGGATGCAGGAATGCTGACCAGCTCTCGTCGAGGAATAGCAAGCGTGTTGAAAGCCCAAACGCCAGACTCCTCGTCGTCAGCCTGGTCCCATTCGGCTGCGTCGGCAACTTTGAGCGTATGAATCGCATCGTGCAAGATCTTGTTTCCTCGCTTGCGAATGTCTGCATAGATCTTTTCGATGTCGTCGTATACCAGACGGATACTCGAGCCTGGCAGACAGTCGTGGAAGTGACAGAGCAGCAGATGCTCCCAGAGCTCGTCAATCTCCTCCTTGGGCACCTTGTAATCTGCAGTCTTAATCGACGCGAGTGTGCTCATCCACTCGATATTGTGCATCAAAATCTCCAGTGTGCGGTTGCCCTTCTTGATCGATCCGTGGCTGGTGTACACTCCTCGGTGGAATTCCAGATAGATCTCCCCGTTCCAGGTGGGCAGTCGCATACCATTCTGTGTGTTCTTGCGGACTCGGTCGTAGAAGGTGGGTACATCTTCTCCAATCGCTACCTTTGGCACCTCCTTGTATCCGTTGTTCCACAACGCCCGAATCCGTCGGAGTCTCTGCAGCATCCAATCGGTCGGACCTCCCCCACCGTCTCCAAAGCCGAACAAGAGCAGCGTCGAAGGTTGGACATCCAAGTTCTTGTTGTTCCATACGCCCTTTCGGATGTCGTCGATGCCTACTTGCGAATTGTAGTTGTCGACCGCAGTCATGGTAGCCAGGATCTGGGTGCCGTCCAGACCGGTCCACATGAAGCTGTTGTGGGGGAATTTGTCGATGTTGTTCCACGAAAGCTTTTGGGTGAAGAAGTAATCTACGCCGGCATTGCGGGCAATCTGGGGGATCTGTGCGTTGTATCCGAAGGTGTCGGGAAGCCAGAAGATGTTGCAGCGCTTTCCAAACCGAGACTTGAAGTAGCGTTGTCCGTACAGGAACTGTCTGACGAAGCCTTCACCGCTGGGCATGTTGGCATCACACTCGACCCAGGTGCCGCCAATGGGGAAGAACTTGTTGTCCTTGACGCTCGCCTGGACCCGCTTGAACAGCTCAGGGTAGAGATTCTCGAGCCAAGAGTATTGCTGAGCTGTACTGGCTGTGAATCGATGCTCTGGGAAGCGTTCCATCAGGGAGAGCTGCGTGGACCATGATCGTGCGACTTTCTGCTGCGTAGCGGTAAACGGCCAAAGCCAAGCGGTGTCGATGTGGGTATGGCCGACGGCAAACAGAGCATTGTCGCTTTTCTCGCCCTTGAGGTCGTCCCATACTTTCTCTCCTTGCTGTGCCCAGCCCTGTCCGAGGATCTCTTCGGCAATCTTGCGACCCTGTTCCCAAGTCTTTCTATCATTTTTGCGCCAGACGTCTTGGATTTCGTTGGCAGCCCAGAGAGCTTTGTTCTGGACGACGCTGTCCTTGGGCATTTGCTCTGCGAGCTGTTTGAGTGTCTCAAAGTCCCACATGAGGCCCCAGGCGAGGGTGTCCTTGACGACGATGTCGGCCGAGGCAAGCTTGAAGAAGCGATTTGGATCAGGGTCGTGGTCGAAGTTTGGGCTCAATCCAAACATGCCGTTGCAAGAGATTCTGTTGGCGAGGAGATTGGTCTAGATCAGCCCAGAGCTCGTACGAGCAGACTAGAGTTCCACGACACTCACTCTACGTAGAAGGTGTTCTTGCCCTTCTTCCATTGCTTGGAGAGGGGATAGTCGACGCGCCGATCTTCACCCCATCCCCCAGTGATTCCCTGCAATGCAATGCCATCTTCGGTGAAAATGAGAGCCTGGCGCCAACCGTGGAGAAGTATGATGTTGTCAGCTGCTGGATTCGAGTTCTAGTGCGCTCGTCTGGAGCTGGACTCACCTCACAGCCTGGGTCAAACTCGATCTGAACGTCGTCCTCGTCCCTCCAGTCCTTGGGCACCTCAAAGGTGAACTTGACCCAGTGGTTGGTCCAGCTGGGTCCGAAGGTGTCGCCCTTTTGGAGGGGCTTGTACTGCTTGTCTGAGCTAGTTGCCTCCTTGAAGCTGGGCTTGGTGCCGGGCTCTGGGTCCCAGCGAGCAAGCCTGACTGTCGGTGCAGTGTCGGCGCGGTGCTTGAAGAGGACGGAGGCGAGGTTGTAGTCTGCAAACTGTCCGCCGATGAACTCCTGCAGACGTCTCTCCTTGAGCGAGCGAATGGTCGGACCCCGGACCGGGCGGGGGGTGTCGGTGGAGAGGAGCGGGTATGCTGGGCTTGGTGTCATGGTGGATGGTTGTTGAGGGAGTGAAGGCGGGTGCTCACAGGCGCGCTCTGTGCTCGCTGCTCAACAGGGAGTCCAGAGGATCAGCACCGATGAGGTTGTGGGAAGCTTCCACCCAACCTCGCTGATCTCGTGGAGAGCGAGCGAGGGTCCATCCAGGTCCAGAGTGGCCCAAGCGCACTCGATGCGGGGGCGGATACATAAACCAGCGAAAGTCTGCTCCTTTGCTCCCAGACAGCAATGCATGCCCATGCCCATGCTTTGGGGAGGTGGGAACCCCCAGCAGGGATGACTTGCGTATGCGTCCGTTGCGGAGCCCGCCAGTCCCATCTGTATCTTCGGTACCCTCACGGAAGTGTCCTGAGTGTGCCATGTGAGGCATGTTCGAGCCCTGGAGGTGGAGCACGCGCACATGAGAGCACAACTGCGTCCTCGACTCGCACTCCCCGTCCGGCCAAACTCGCAGCGATCAAACAGAAGCAGGCCGCTGATCCTTATGTAGAGAACGACGGCCTCGTCGTCTTCCTCGACCTCCTCCTGGTCAAGCCCAGGGCGTTTCGACACCTGCTCTTCAATCGGCCTATGCTCGACCACGAAAAATTACAGTCGAACAGTGATCACGCAGCGGCCAAGAAGAAGGACGCTGACGGGATCGAATTCTGCCCGAGTATAGCTGTGCCCGACTCGGTTGCTTGGCCCAGAGCGGTGCGGAGCTTCATTGCAGTCCAACTTATCGACTCCTTTCTGCGCTGGTACTACCTTTGTGAGTAGCCAAGGCACAGGCTCCCCAAGAGAGAGACAGGCTGAGAGTTCTTTGAATTCAAAATCAGGCGCACATCTTCCCGCGACGCTGTTGGGCAGTCTTGCCACCTCCAGTGGCCCGCATCCTCTGTTGAAGAACTGGGTCAGGTCCTTTCATTCTCGCAACATCCTTCACAGCTACCTTCTCGTCTTCACCGCTGTCACTGCTGGTAAGTTCTGGAACTGTCGTTTGAGTGCGGCACCGCCTGAGATCATAAGTGTCTCCGTCACTTGTGCAGAAGCATGTACCTTCCTCGTGACTGTCACGACCATCTTGAGCCTTTACGTCGCCATTCGATCTCGATCAAGACGTTCGCGTGCGACTGCTATGGACCAAGCAGCAACTCCTGTCCCTTTCAAGTGAGTGGACTGAGGCGGGCAACAGGCCTTGATGAGGTATTCTCACGTTGCCATTCCTACAGGCCCTACCTCGTCATCAATGCGCTGCTTCTCGCCAATGTTTCGACATTATTCCTGCTCTCACTCGTACTGCTCTGGCAAGCGGGACAAAATCCAACTGAACGCACGATTACCAAAACAAGCCATCATCATCATCAGCCAATCTCAGCTTCCTCCTTCGAGATGAAGATGGGACTCGACAGTTTAGCGGAACGCTTGCTGAACTGGCAACCCGACCACGTCGTCCGCCATCTTGTTGCTGGACTCAGCTCGGGTGTCTCACTGGCCGGTGAGAATCTACGCCCCGCTCCCTCTATCAATATTTTCTGCTCTGGCGCTCACCGTTTTAGGAACCACACGCGCAATTCATCCAGTTGTCCTGCCGCGTGCACCAACCATGACGACCGCCTCTATCCTCGCCGGATGGGCCTCCAGCGCTTTGCTTCGCTCCTACACTCTGCTACCGAGCTCGAGCGGTGATGGAGCCGCTTTGACCGCAGAGGGCAGGCTTGCACGGCCCTATTTCTGTCCATCCGACGTGTATTGATTCATATCGGACCAACGCCTGCCGGGACGAGCTTACGAAAGAGATACGATTCCATAATACCCGGACAGGAAAAGTGGTCTCAGTTCTTTACAGGATGGTTGTGTTCCAGTGTGGCGCCGGGGAGCAGCTCGGATTGAGCACCAGAGGAAGAAGATGCCTCAGGCATCGACTCAAAGTCCGCAGAAGCAGCCAGATAACCGGGTGGCAGGTTGAACAGCAGTGCATTACGCTCGCGGATACGACGTCGTCTCTCTGCCTCTGTCCGATCCTCTTCCCCCAAATCGTCCTCGTCTAGGTCGAGCTCATCCGGCACACCGGCTGACGATGCATGCATTCGGTCACTCGAGCCCTTGCGTCCGCTCCATCGACCGCTCGCTCGCTCGACTTCAGCAGCTTCCTCCAACGCTTCCGTCTCCGCTCGACTCAGCTCTGGTTCTCCCCTTCCCAGCTTGGCAGCCACACACTTTGCCTTGGCCTTGCGCAGAATGTCGGCCCGAGTAGGCGACAGCTCGGCCCCGATGTCAAACTCGCTTCGGTCAGGGCAGGAACCGGTACTGGATGAAAGCCAGGGAATCAGACTGCGCTCAATCGTCTTGAACGTGTAGATTGTTCGCTTCTTCGAATGCATGCTCCGTGGGTTGTCTGGGCCCGGCTGGGCGGACTCTGGGACTGTCCAGCTGACACCGAGCTCGTACGATAGGGAGATGTGCCCTTGGCGATGTGGCCCTCCATCGAAGCCCGTTTCCCCACTTTGCTTTTTGATCGCCGGTCCAAAATTGTATTCGAAAGATGGTAGCGCTGCCGGTGCGCGGAACGTACCTGTCACCGCCGCATGGGACACCCAGTATCCTGCCACGTCAGGGTCAAGTGGTGGAAGGATGGCTTCTCGCAACTTGGAGAGAGTAGACGCGGTGTGATGAGAGTGAGCAATTCGACCACTTGCGGCTCCAGGGTCCGCTTCCGGCCCTGGACCGTCACTTTCCTCTTCCTCCTCGCCGACGATGTCCTCCAGTGCTTGATCTGTGCTTGACTGTGTGGCCGAGCCTCGATCCAGAGCCTTCCTGAGAGCCTTGATCTCGTTGATCGTCTTCCATTCCGGCAATGTCCAGCTGTATCCACGGAACATGCTGGGACTGCTTGAGACCGCTTCGGGTTGAAGTTGGACTGCGTTTCGGACAGTCACACCTGGGTCGCCACCACTAGCTCCAGAAATGCTGGGTAAATGCAGTGTGGACTCAAGATGGGAAGGGTCCCATTCGACCTCGAGCTCATCTTGACGAAAGTCAGCAGTCGAACTGTCGTCGTCAAGTGCGCAGACCACTTTCTGACCGGCGAACAGGCGAGGTTCGTACTCTGTTTTCGAATTGGACAGGGGCAGCGTGGGGAACGCGGTGCGATCAACCATGTTTGACGGCGGGGTGTGAGTATTCGGGCCGGATGACAATCGTCGACTTTGTCGTTTGCTCTGGTAAACAAGCTCCAAAAGGAAAGGCATGCGCTCCGATTCAGCCGCACCTTCGCTGCGAAACACATTGGGAAGCGTAAGTGAGATCCACAGCCTCCTCCGATCAATCAAGGTCTGTTTCAAGGTCACGATCGTGGTGGAGGAAGTCCAGAATTGTGAGTCGAACCGGAGACCTCCAGACTCGTGGGTAGGAGCAGGCCAGCGAAGGAGACGGTCGATCTTGCGCCAGTGCAGGAGGATCGGAACCTGTACTCGATCCACCCGTGGCCGTTTGACAATGGTCGATGTTCGGAGAGCCTTGGCCACGACAGAGATGTCAATCTGTAGGCCCGGCGGTAGTGCACAGCTAGGAGGCGGTTTTACTTGGATCACTTTCAACGCGTTGTCCTGTTGATCAGCTTTCCTAGGCACTGCTGCAACCGTAGTTGGCAACGTGAGCGTGACAGGAATGCTCAGAAGTCCAAGTTCGTCCGGTGTGGGCAGGGTCGAGCCGGTCGATTGCGGCCACACCTGCTGAGAGACCTTCCACAAGCGTAGTCTATCAAACTTGGGAACAACATTGCCCTGCGGCATTTGGCTGTTCACAGCTATTTCAGCAGGCTGTCGTGGTTTGCAATAGATAAGCATGTATGCACTCACACCGAGGCCCGAATTTTGGCATTCGCTGGAAAGGGAGGATTGCACGCGAAGACCAAAGTGAGTGCGCTTCAGTTGTACAAAAGTGTCAGGGGACCCTACTTGACTCACCAGTCAGACTGAGCTCGATGCTGTGATAGCATGATGCTGTAGACTTATCAACGGCGGGTGAGGCCAGAAATCTCGGGCTGATTCTGAGCTGTACTTTGACCACATCGCCAGGGAAGTAAGCACAGTGACGACCAGGCACGTCGACACGAAAGCAGGGGGTGGAGGAGAAGGCAAGGGTTCGGTCCGAGAGCGAACTCATGTCAGCGCTTACTGCAATTGAGCACAGATGAGAGAGAGTCAGTGCTCTTTCCTGTTGGAGGTATCCAGTATCCACGCACAGCCACCTCGTGTCCCACCCGCATCCAACATATACAAAGTCACAACGGTGGCAAACCTCATGCGCGACGACCCTGATGCATTAGCTCGGCCGAGTGGACCGCTGACTCGCATGGAGCACTGAGCAGCAACTTCGCTGTCCATCGCAGCCTCCAAGTCGAACGCATGCAACAGTCCTGCACGCAGGTGGATATGGCAGACCTGATCCAAATTGCCTGTAGGATCAAGTATTTTGCCGCCCGTTCATCACGAGCGGAGAAGCATGGTTTCCACATTGAGAAGCAGTGCAAGCAGAGTGCAGATGGGCTCCCCATTTCCACGCGGACCCACAAAGAGCTTGCTTGGCCAGCGCCGCAGCTGATTCGCTGACTCTTCTTTCGTCTTCTGCTCAGATAGCCCCAACTTGAGACGCTGATACCTTTTACCCTGTTGTCATCCTCTGACTCTGCCCATGTCTTTGCTGCACGCTGCCACCTGGTCTTTCTGTCGCGCCCCACCGATTTCGCCAGGCGTGCTCGGACATTCGCGCATAATGGCTGTGGTCACCTTATATTCAAGCGCACCTCATCTCAAGTGGGGGGTGCCCGGTGCACCCCAATTTGGACCAAGTCCACACATGGATCGTGCGGCAGAACCATCCACCCGGTGAGTCACTCCGGGAATCTTTGTTCTTCTTCGGTCTTCGATGACTCATGTGGCGGGCCTTCTGAACTACAGTAGCAAAGAAGAGGAAGAAGGTGGAGACCTGAAAGACATATGAGCTCAACCTCTCCCGCTCTTTGTCCCCCTTTCCTCCCCTCTTCACCAGTTCACACTCCTTTCCTCTCACCCCTAACCTCCCTCTCATCATCTACGCACATCCTTCTTCCTTCACGGCAGGGCCGGAACTGGTCACCTGGTAGGTGTGCCTCTCCTTCTTCCCGACTTCTCTCTCTAGAAGCTGACCTTCTGCCTCCCCTCTTGCATCTCAGCCACACGCTCCTCCGACTCATCCCCGTCGTCGACAAGCATCCCAACCGTCGACAAAGTCCTGCTCGCATGCCGAGAGTCTCCTGTGGGTACTTCTACGCATACATGCTCTTGACACGAACAGCGACTGACATATACATCCTGTCTTGACGCGTGCACAGGCCGGATGCAGTTCGTGTCCATCGGAAGCTCTCCTCATCATCCAACCCTGGCATCGCGGACCCTCTCTCCCTCCCTCCCCTGCTGCTACGTGAGTGTCCAATGTTTGATCTCACGACCGGCACCGCCTGGCACTGACATACCCACGATCCTTCCTCTCATCCACATCATGCAGCGAACCCAAGGTCGGCATGCTCATCGGTGCCGGCAACAGGCCTAGAGCCGCTCCGACAGATGTCGGAACAATGTTGGTGAGTACCCCTGAGCGCGCTCCCGCCTCGCCTCGCCTGTCCTTAAACCACACATCATTGCGAATGTCGAACATTGCATTGACTCCGCCGTATGATCTATAGCATTGATGAGCCTCAGCACCCTCCATCCTCCCCATCCCCTGTCGACCGCGTCTACCCTTTCCCCGTCGGGCCTTTTGCCCCATACCCCCCCCCCCCCCCTTCTTCCAACCTCAGACCCCCTGTGAAACCCCTGCGAGATCGCTCGTAAGGCCAGAGCTGCTAACATCCATGAGTGATGGGTGCTTCCCAGGCAGAGTGTCCCCCGCAGGACTGGGGGGTCGCCCGTGCTACCCTCGAGCACTTCTCCGGACACTTTGACGAGTGTCTTGCGCTCCCTAGCGGAGTGTCGACAACATGTACTAGATACTGTAAGCTTGTCTCACCCTTTTCGGAGGCTTACACCCCACCTCAAGTTTGACCACGATTGCTGCAGTGTGACAAGTGACAACCACTGCACTGGGCACGCGAAGGTCGGGGGACTGTGGTCAGACAGGGCGCGGTGCTAGCCGTGCCTCATCATGCTTTGTTCCTGGTTGTGAGTCTCTTCATCTCATTCCGGTCCAAGCTCGCTCGTGATCACAGGGCTGAGGAAGCTCATCAGGGACTTGTCTTCTCATCAGTTGCCAGATGCATGCCCGACCCCTCTTCCCTCTCTGAGTGGCTCGAGACTCTGAGCCCGTGGAAGGGTACCATCGCGATTCTTTGCGGATTTGAGATGCCGCGCATAAAGGGGTTGACATCTCAGTCTTCCTCTTTGAATAGGACAGCTCATGAACTTGGACAAGCCCCAGTCTGGCACGGTTCCCACTGCTTCGCTTTTCTAGGGCCCATACGAAGAATCTTCGATAAACATATGAGCCAAGCTGCACAGTGATGTCTGTGAAGCAAGCGCGTTCAGTCGTACTCGAATCCTGTTCAATGCCCAAGAGAGAAGTTCCCGGCTGCTTCTTTCATTTGGCCATTGTCGCATAGAGACGGCGTGTTTGGAGCTCATTTCACTTCACCTCGTTTGGACAGGCGGGAAAAGAATTGATCCTCATTCATCTCCGTATCTCCCCTGAACTGACGTTCTCGACTGATATGCCTTCTACACAGCTCCAGTGCCTGCTTATAGACCCTGTACTTGGCCACCGGACATCTGCTGAACCCTTCAAAACCTTTGCCCTGTTTGGAGCACTGTCGCTTTGACCTGCCCCCCCGAAATCATCACTCTCCGTATCGCTTCGTTCCCGCTACTGTCCCCTCTCCGAAGCGCAGGTCGGCACTGCCTCGCGCTTTGATCTTGTCTCGCCTTCTTTACGGTCTCGAGCCTGCACCCAAGGCATCCACATTCCTTACCAACAATGCCACACTCTCTCAACGTCTCGAATATGCAGTCGTTCTACCAGCAACACCAGGAGATCGATGCAGCAGGCTCTCCTCATCTTGCCAATGCGCTAGCGGAGTACCTCAACAGCTGGTCTCAGGAGACCGATCCGACCGAAAATGGCTCCCCGGATCAGGAAATCAATCGCATGTCCCAAGGCCATGGCTCCACGTCGGCATCTTCAACAACGGCACCGCCGCAATACGGTCACATGCACGTACCTCATAGCGCAGCGCCCGGATCCTCACAGAGCGCATCTCTCTCCCACTATCATTTCTCAGGAGGGCCGCATACATCCGGACAAATCGATGGATCAACCCAAGGTGCTGGCCAATTCACCTTCCGTTTGCCCTCTCAGCCCGCCAATGGCCGCATATACGTCGGCCTTCTTCCACCTGCAACGATCTCGAAGGGACCCGTCGCTTCGAAGCGGACCAAACATCGCGCGGTACGTGCGTGCAACCGATGCAGACAAGGCAAACAAAAGTGCAACGGAGAACACCCTTGCATCAAATGCATTACTCGAGGTCATGTCTGCATGTACGACGAAAGGCCGTTGAAGAAATCGGGACTTCCGGTCGCTTCCAAAAACAGAGTTCAGACAGGCTCATCTGTAACTCCAGATGCCGGCAAGAGAAAGCTAGACGCAACCTGTCCTTCCCCCAGTTCCTCAAGAGCCTGCAAGGTGGCTAAAGAAGAGCCGGAATCCTGCGTCCAACAGAACAGCGTCTATCCGCGCAATCAGTGGTCAACGTCTGGTCCGTGGGGAACCTCCAGTCAGGGCAGCTCAACCTTTACGTCCGACTATAACCCTGGATCGAGCCTCGACACAATTCACACCACAAGTTCGGCGCTGCCACCGGTTTCTGCGCCAATGACTCGCTCAGCAACGCAGGTTCCGAGCGGATTCTCATCATGCGCATCTGCAGCCTCATTTTCCTCTGCTCGTCAGCATCCGTACTCAATGCGACTCGCAGAAGCAAAGCCGTCCTCGCTCAAAGTAGTTGTGGCTCACGGAACAGGCACCTCATTGGTTAGCCCAGGCTTTCATCCAGGAACAGCTTTCGGACCCAGCTCCGCCTTGACTGGTTCTGCTGAGCAACAACAAGTCCGCAGCCATCTGCCCCACGAATGGTGGAATCATCCAGCATCTAGACCAGATCAGGCTCAGACTGCGTTTGGATTCGTGGCCGTCACCCAGCCTCATCACTTCGACTCCATCTCACCGCTGAGCACCCCCGTTGCAGACACTCCGACGTCTGACTACCATTCCGCGATGAGTGCATCGCACTCGTATTCGACAGTACACGCACATGCAGCCGTCTCGATCCAGTCACAGCAGGCTCAGTCGAACGTCGGCCCAAACCACCAGTTTCAACAACAGCAATACCCTCATCACCCACAGCTGTATGCAAGTACTGCGGCGACGCATAACGGCGTTTTTGCCATCCCGCCTCCGACAAGATGCATATCGGCGCCGATCTCAATGCATAACTCGTCCATGTTTCAGCTTGTACCCGAAGCTGCGCCAATGACGCCCAGCGCTCTGTCACACAATTCGTGCGGGGCCCCGTCGGATCATCAGCTGGCAGCGCAAGGCCCGGTTCATCCAGCGGCGACCTGGCAGCGTGGACCATCAAGCTCGCTGTACAAGATGTGTCAGAAGATCGACCCTGCTTCGAGCAGCCTCGACTCTGTGACGGCAACAGCGAGTCAGAGTACGGATGCGCCGAGCCCGTTCAGGACCGACGTCGAGAGCACTCAATCCAGCCTTCCTTCTTCCGGCCAGCAGAAGTATAGCGAGGGCATCGGAAACAGCAACAGCCAAGAACGTGCTTTCACCCAGCAAACCCGGGTAGACGCCGCTCCAGACTCGAGGCCGGAAGCAGACATGCACAACGGCCAGGCTGATCATCGTCGTCACAGAGCCGACGTGGACGTTGAGGATCACAGCACCAACGGCGGTCAGGCGACAAGGACATCAAACATTGACGTACGTGGCATCAAAGACGATGATTCCGATGCCTTGACGGACGCGGACGCCCCGGGCTCGCCTGTGGACGTAGATGTCGAGCAATGAGCCGCTCCAATATACCCTTCATACCGATTCTACGTCTTCTCTTGTCAATGCCGACCAAACCCCCCGCATCTGCATCCTATCCCGAGTTGTAGCTGCGCCGTTTCTAGCTGCGACGCTATATCCACAATGGATGGATCTCCACTGCTGATCTAGCCACAGGCTATCTTATATCGAATTTTTTTCTTCTTGAATCTGTCTTTACTCTCTTTCCTCCTTCTTCACCCTCTACTTAATCAACGGCACTTGCCGCAACAAAAACGAATCCTGATCTTGTGAATACGTATACGATGCATGCTGGACTGCGATGGATGACGAAGGTGCTGAACTGCGCTGAGCCTATGCTGTTTCCTTGTGTGCGGAAGAGCCCTTTGCTGTGTTCAGCAGCGAGAGGTAGAGGGTCCAAAGTACGCCGACCGAGGATGTGAAAGGTACGCGATACCTTAGTGGGACAAAGCGGAAATTGACCAGCTGTACGAGGGGCCACAGCTGCCAGTTGGCGAACAGGGCGGGAAAGTACATCTGCAGGATTAGCATAGAGACTTGTCAGCGCGTTCCAACTTGTGACAAAACAGGTCGCCAGATTGAATCAGCTAATTACCTCGGAGAACTTGTCTTTGATGCCGGAGAGCGAGCGGCCTTCCATGATACCCATGGTGCCTACAAACATGACCAGTCCGAACGGCGCGCTGTGAAAGTGACAGTGGAGGATTGAGCTCAGGCTGGGGAGAACTTGGACACCTGGCAATGCCCATGACTTACAATAGCCCCTGATCGATGGCGACCCGCTTTCCGAGGGCAAGTAAGCTGACTTTGCCGACACTCGCAATCTTTCCGGCGACTGGGCTTGCTGCGAGACGATCGCCCACAAGCTTGGCCTTATCAGCCAGGACATCGGCGGCAGCGCTGGACCCGGTCACCTTGGCAAAAGCCCTTGCGGCATTTGCCGATTGTTGACCGACGGTCTTGCCCGTTGAGGACGGGGTGGCGGCTGAGGAGGTTCGGAGCGGGAAGCGGTGCTCGATGAAGTGGTTCCACTCTGCGAGAATGGGAGCCATGCCGACACCAAAGGTGAGGAAGCGGGCTGAGCGTGCGAAGTCCCACCCCTGGCCATCGGTCGTTGACTCCTGCTGCTGAGTGTACGAACAGAGACTGCCAGCTCAGCAAGACAGAGGCAGGGTGGTGTTTGAGAACGGGTCGGACGTACCTTCTCTGCATTGAATCGTTCAAAGCCTTGAGCGAGGGTATCAGCGACCACACCCAGAGTTCCGTTGGCTGTGACAGAGCAACACAGCAGGGTCAGATTGACAGCTCTGGTCCCCTGGCCCGTGCTGATCAGATGGCTCACCGACGCCCAGGGTGATGTATGGATGACGCTCGAAGGAGCGTGCATAGAATGCAGAGAATCCTCGTCCAGCTGAAGCCATCTTGTTCCTCTTCCGTGAATCACACTCGGCCTCCCTCAATGGTTACTCTCATCAAGCATGCCTGTCTTGCAGCGCTTCCTCCGACATGCTTGCCTGGACAGGAACCTTCGGAGAATTTGACAAAGGGAGGCGGCAGAGGAATTCTCCGATCTGGGAAATCATGACGAGGTCCAGTGCATCATCGTCATCGTGCATACTGGTCAAGACCGAGCACGAGCTCGTCTCTGCTCTGCTCTCCTGCTCTTCACAGCCTCTCAGGTGAACATCCAACTACAAATAGATCGACCTCGCCGCGCATTCTTCTCTTCCAGCATCTCTCTCTGCATCCATACAGAACCACCCACATTCCCACTCCCACTCACAACTCCCACACCCGCACACTTGCAAACCGTAAGAACAATGGCCGCTCAAGGATCAGGACGAACCCTCACCCTCATCGCCGGTGCCGCCGTTGCCGGAGGTGTCGGCTACTACCTCTACCAGTCCAACGGCAACGTCAGCGCTGCCAAGACCGCAGTCAAGGCCGACGCTCACCGCCTCGAGGCTCGCATCTCTGGCGATGCCAAGTCTCTCGAGAAGAAGGGCCAGGCTACCTTTGAGAGCGCTGTACGTATCATCCATCTCTCAGAGTCGGCCTTTCTTTCCATCTTTGTATCCCAACCCACCACGTACTGACTGATTTCCCACCACTGCGCTCGTCCTAACCCCGAACTAGCTCTCTGACGCCAAGGTGGCTACCCGTGATCTCCAGTCGCAACTCGGCTCCCTGAGCGCCCGCACACAGAAAGAGTCTGAGGCCGCTTACAACGACATCAAGAACCAGGCCGCCGCCGCTGCCGACAAGGTCTCCGCCGAGGCTGACAAGGCTGCCACCAAGGCCAAGGGCTGGTTCAAGTGATTGTGCTCCACACATTCACAAGGGCCTCGTCGTACATGCGCGTGGTTTCCTCCCACATCTTGAAACTTCAAAGCCCGCGCTGCATCATTCGGAAAACGCAAAGAAACTCTCGAGAGGACGAACATTCATATATCTATACATCCGTCCGCAACTTTCTGTTGTACCACGCCCTGCGCTTTGCCAGGGTCAGAGATACCAAAACATAAATCATCTGGCATACGAAGACCTTCTCATCTACTGTTGGCGATGAAGCAATGTCCAGATTAAGCACAAATTTATGAAAAGGCACAGAGCGCGCTGTACAGTGCTGCCAGGATCTTAGGTCCGCCCCGCTGGAGCAGTCGCATTGGAGGACAGACCAGCCGCGGACGACGATGCTCCCGACGGAGGCTCGAGGATCTGAAACAAGCGCACCTCAGTGTCCCTCCAGATCGCGTGCGGAAGCATGGCAAACGCATATATGCTGCCCCATAGGTACGATGTGAGCCACACCTGGGACTGATCGGTCCATCGGAAAGGGCGCGTGACTGAGGGCGAAACAACTTGATCAAGTCAGAAGTGGTCCGAGGCTCGGGTGCAAGGCGCAGGGCTGGACTCACCAATCGGCGGAGCGGGAGGCAGGACTCCGGCCAAGGTCTGCTCTCGCAAGAATGCGAGCACGCGTTCATCCGCGTCGGTTCGGTTCAAGACCGTCTCACTCGCGCACAAGGCTTCGACGCGTGGTTTAAGCTCGGTCAAAGCCAGCTGAATTGTATCGAGAGGTAGCCTGCAATCATTTCCAAAGAGTCCAATCGTCAGCCGAAAGTCGCAGTCGAGTGAGCAAGTCACATGGTTTTCAACAAACTTCACCCTTTCTGCCAGCTCGTCACCCACTCCTGAGTCGGCACGAATCCATGCCGACCAACGGTCCGGGCAGCCTCGTACAGCTCTTCCTCTGTCAGGCTGAAGATGAGTTCGTCCACTTCCTCATCGTCCTCTGCTCCTCCTGTAGCACCGGAAGCCCCGCTCACACTTCTCCGGCCTCGGGGCGCTCCGGGAGTGCCATCGCCTCCAGCGCCTGCGAGCACATCGCCGAGCTCACCTCCTTCATGCGGCAAGGACAGAGAGCTCTGACGGAGTTTGCCTCTTGCTTTTTCAGACAACGTCGTGTTTCTGGTCCCGTCATCATGTCCACCGCCAGGCGTAGGTGTGGTCGGACCAGTGCCGGCGGCCGCGGATTGGAGTGACAGTGATTGTTGAGTTGCTGCTTCGAGCTCTGCCTCACGCTGGGCCAGGCGCGTCTTTTCCGTGTCCGTGTTTGCCAACACGGGCGGGTCCGAAGGTGCCGGTACCGTTTCGCCTAGCATCTTTTGCTCTGGTGATACATCCGAGGTCAGAGGAGGACTCAAGATTCCCCCTGACGGCGTCTCCGGCACACCAACACCAGGCGGAGGAATAGTGGCCGCAACAGCAGCAGCTGTTCCAGAAGCGGGAGCCGCAGAAGGTGCTAGGCCCGCCCTCGCTCTCCGTTTCCGAATCTGGGCAATCCCGCGCCTGAGCGTGAACGTCGCAAGCCCATCTACCACAGGCCCGGAACGAACGAGCGCATATGCCACATTCGCATTGTTGGCAAAGTGGTACTGCAACACAAAGCTGAGTGCTTCGAGGAGGTAGTATAAGTTGCGTGGGTTCCCTTCGTCGGCGAGGAGGTACGCGGGCGAGCTGAATGAGCGCAAGAGTTGCGAGAGACGGGTGGCAGATGTCACAGTGAGGTTGCGCCAGTAGGGTGAAGTGTTCGTCAAACTGATGACAAGCGGTGGGTAGAGCGAAGATAGCGATCCTTTTGTGGATGCTATCAGACTGTAAACCGCTTGGATCAACACGTCGGCTCCGCTTCCGTTGCCGGCCGTGGTACCCACGATGCCGAATCGAGAAGGCAGCTTGACGAGCGAGCCCGTCCCCGGCTTGGAGATTTGTAATCCGAACGACTTGTCCGAGGAGACGTCCTGCAGCATGAACACGCATAAACGGACGAGGCCGTGCCGCTGGACCTGATCCTTCCCGGACAACGCGTGGAATAGGAGGAAGTTGAGCAATACTAGCGATTTCTTGTTGCTCGCCGTACCCGCTCCTGATATACCCGAGACGGAGCCAGACAAGTGGCCGCTCGCATCGTCCTCAAGAAGAAAGGTTCGGAATTTGGAGTTGTGCAACAAGATTCGCCAGAGGAGCATCATCGCCTCAGGCACATACACGCCAGCTGCCGTCGCGGCCGCGTGAGAGGACAGCCCACCACCGGCGGCTCCTACCAGAGCATTCGGACCCACAACCAGGGGCAAGAAGGTAGACGAGGCCGCAGTCAAGGGCGCGTTCAGGATGGCTGACAAGCACGTCCAAATGTTCTGAAAGTCTTGCGCGCGGTGTAGTTTGGACAGATAGAATCGGAACAAGTTCTTCTGCTGTGAAGATGTCCCATTGAGGTCCGCGCCGCCCGCGCGAAGAGAAGTCGATGACGACGATGCGGAGGGCACGGAACCAGTCGATTGGAAAGGGCTGAGAGTCGGCCTGTTTGTGCCTCCATTGCCCGGGCTTAGACGGGAGTTTGGACCGGGGCTCGCTGAGGGCACAGCTCCGCGCGCGTGCTCGTACCCGATCAACACATTAAGGGTCTGTAACGATAGCGCCGTAAGAGCGGCCCTGACGTCTTCATTCGATCCACCCAGTAGTCGATTGTTGCTGATCCCACTCAACCAACCAGCAGCCGAGTCCGGATTCGTGCAGTGAGAGACAGTGTTGAGCAAGCTGCAGAGCAAAGGAAGCACGACCGTCCGGTCAAGTTTGCAAACCGCATAGCTGGCGAGATGGTTAGGCACGGTTCGCTGTTCAGCGATGGGTATATACATGCTCTTGGAGAGCAGGACGAGGAGCAGACGTAGGACTTCGGCACGGTGCGATTCATGTGCGCGTGTTGTTCCTTCGAGCTCTTGACTGGCGCCAACACCCGCATACCAGATGATGAGGTGGACAAAGGAGGGCTCGGCTGAAGACCCGTGTTGTGCTTGCTGTTGGTCGTCGGTCCAAGGAATAGTAAATCCGGAGCGGAAAAGCAGATTGATGCATACCTCGAGGAGCTGCTCCATGAAGCAAGGCTCTGAATTTGCATCTTGTGTAGGGGACGAAGCATCTGTTTGAGGTGGGGCAGCATTTGGTCGAGCAGGCTGTTGTAATGGATCAGATATGGAATCTGCAGGCGTCGCAAGGTCATCATCATCATCGTCGTCGTCATCATCGATGACGAATTGGTTGTCCGAGTCGGATGTTGTGAGAGGAGGCTTAGATGGGTCCGACAGACTGTCAGGCGCCACAGCCGGAGGACTCGAGTTTCGTTTCCATAGAAGCTCGTATTCCAAGGCAGAGTAGTGTTTCGGGTCGTAAGGTAGAGGTGAAGAGCTGGAAGCCGAGGGGAAGGAGGATGTAGCAGAAGACCCGCCTTCCATTACCACGGGAAGCACCCGGGTCAGGATCCTGACGCAATTGAGGGCCTCCCTGGTTCGGTCTCTGCCGTCCTTCTGAGCCGCGGAGGATGCTGAAGCTCCGCCTGCACCCGCAGAGCTTCCGATCCAACCGAGCAAATTGACTCCGCCTCCACCGCGACCGTGAAGCTGAGGTTGTGGACAGAACGCAGGGTCATCGACGAGGCTTTCCAGATGGGCAGCGACCAACCTGACGAGGGAGGTGATGTTCTCTGGTGCGGTGTCGAGCGCTCTTCGCAAGTCGGACACGCTCAGCAGCGAGAAGACGTCCGAAGGTGTGTCAAAGACGGTGGTGAAGGAGGCCCAGTAGAGATGTGCATTGTCCTCGGGCGGGCTGGGGATGTGTCTCTCCTTCCAGAGCCGGGGAATGCCTGTGGGAGAGGAGAGGAAGGCGAGCTTGTCGTCCCCGAAGAGGAGCTTGCGAGGGAATTGGAGCATGGTCGACTCGCTTGGCGTCCAGCGCGGAGGAAAGGCGGATCAGGATCAGCCGCGGAAAGGGAGACTGTTGATCGATGGCGCCAGGTTACCTCTGCTTGCTGATGCTTGCTGATGCTATATTCCGCACCTGTGATGCTCTACTGGGACTGAGGTGTTGAAGCGTGGAGACGCTGCTCGGAGCCTTTCTGTTCCTAGTGACAATCTTCTTGGAGCCGTCCTTGACGTGCTTGATCTCGACATCGATATCGACACGGCCTCACACATCATGCCTTCCCCGTCATCAATGCCAGCGGACGCACTGAAGCGCGTCGATGGCAGCAATGCCAAACGACCAGACCAAGCTGTGCCATATTCACCACCTCCGGAGTGGAGTGTGCCAACCACGGATCTGTATGGTGCCATGCTCGGATCAGCGTCGTGAGTTCATCTTTGCCCCCGTTTTGTCCAGCTGAGGCACACGGGGGCCGGAAGTGCTGATTGAAGATTCCTCCGTCAACTTCTGGCATCCTGCTCTACTCTTGCTCTTGTGATACAGGATGATGTCCGGTGCGGCGATGTTGGTCAGGCAACCTGTGGTCGCATACCTCGGTCTGATTGCGGCATTGGCCCACTTGGCTCAAAACAAGCCTCGGTCTGCGAAGATCAACTCGGACGGAACTGCTTCCCCGCTCCTCAGTTTATTGTGAGTGACTCTGTGGGCAGATATGAAGCATATAGACTGGTGCCAGGTCGATGAAAATGGGTGTCTTGGAGACGGGGACGCTGAACGGGACTTGATTGCTCCATGTAGATTTGCGCTCATGTCGATCTCTGCTCTGGCCTTCCCAAAGGTGAGTTCGGGCCCGCCTTGACCGAGATCAGCGATCTATTGCTGACCATGCCTGTGGAAACTGCATCTGTACTGGTAGCTGATGCTGGACTATGACTGGCGCCAAGCATGGAGACCGCCAACCCTTGTCTGAGCTGACTATCCGGCTGCTCACAGGGGCATCGTGCACACCATGTAGCTGTGACCTGTGCACGTATGAAGGGGAATGCTATCATTACTTCTACCCGTTGACATGCTGATGCTGCGACGGCGGCGAGCTGGTGTTGTGAGATTGACCCGTGCGTCTGCTGACTTGGTTTCAATGCGGCAAACTCGGTGAAATGGAAAAGAAAAGGGCTTGGGACGACGGCTGTGGAGCCGGGCGTGTTTATCCGATGATGGGGTGATTTTCTTCTCTTTCTGCGGTTATTATGCGAAAGAGTTGCGATCGCCTTTTGAGTTTGGGGGAACGCGGAAGGACCCAAAGCGAGGGATGAAGATGAGCACAGCTGTGACCCGCAACGATCTGATCACCACCTCCAACCACGACCAGCACGAGCACAGCACACTCACACTCACCCGCCCCTCCGTCTGCAAGGCACAGACTCGCACTCACCTCCCCCAGAGCCGGCGCCCTCTTCCCTGCTGGTATCACCCCCCTCACCCTTGCCGTCTCAGGAATAAGCTTCTCTCTCACACACATACACATACACACAAACACACCAGCAGCCCCCCCTCCCTTCCCCTCGCATCCCACACCATTCTTCTCGGCTGAATGTCACGGTAGCAATGAGTGAGGATCAGAGACCAGCACGCAAGCGCGTACGGCGCATGCCCTCACATCTAGCAGAGTCCACCTTGCTACTGCCCTCTGTCACATCGGCATCGTCGGCATTCTCGTCATCTTCAGACCTGCTCAGACTCGCGTTACCAATCGATGTCCAAGCACCACGACCGAAAGGATGGCACTCTCTCGTCCCATCCTCCTCCTCACACATGCCAATACTCACACTCGCTCAACGCGCCAGCTTCATCTTCGCTGCAGATCGCGGCTCAACCTCACTGTCTCCTCCACCACTGGATGACGATGACGAATACCCAGTGTCCAGGGCAAAAGGAAAGGGCAAAGGCAAGGAGGTCGTCCGCAAGCGATCACGTTCAAGAAAGTCGGCGTCTCTAGCAATAGACTCTAGCGACAGCGAAACCGAGTTCTCCAAACCAAAGGTCAGTATCACATCCAGCTCTTTCTCCCGTTGCGTCCACTCAGGCATCTGACAAAGCTTTCCGCCTCCCTCTTCCCCAGCCAATACGAAAGCTCATCAAGAACCAGTGTCACAACTGCAAACGTCACTTGACTGCTGTGCTCATGCGCTGCCGCTCGATCAAGGAAGGTGTGGTCTGTCCAGAGTACTATTGCCGGCGATGCATCCTCTTCGATTACAAGGGATCGATCAGGTGGGACACAGACTCGCGGTCCTTCCAGTGTCCCAAATGTCTTGGGTTCTGCAAATGCGAGTGAGTACTCTTCCTTGCCCCCCACCCTCATCCGCCTTCCCTCCTTCCGTCGACGAGGTTGCGTATTGGTGTCCCTGCCCAGGGACCCTCGGAGGCTTTATTTTTCAGAGCCGCCCACTTCGTTTCTGTTTTTCCTGGTTTATTTCTGAGATCGGGGCGTGAACCACTGACTCACATTCGCGTGTCCTCCCCACCACAGTGAATGCACCGTTGCTAGGACACTCGGCGGAGACCATCTACTGGACGGAAGATCATATGAATCGACGCGGTTCAAGAACAGACACCATTCGCCAGATCTCTACGAGCATGTATTCGAGACGTTCGACCGGGACCAGTCTCTGAGCAGCCCGAAGAAGTCATCCCTCGTCCGGTCCACGCATACAACGCCGACGAAGCGGAAGAACTTTGGCTGGAGTCGGACTGGATCCAAGACCAATGCGATAGTCATCCCTGACGACGACGATCCAGATGACGAATTCTCCATAGTCGCACCACCCTCGCGCGTAAAGACGGGCGCTGCCAACCGCAAGCGCAAGCCCGTTTCCCTCCCAGCCTCCCTTTCTCAGCCTGTCCTACCAGCCATCGCATCATTGCCACCGAGACCCCAATTACCACCGACACCAGCACCATCGGCATCGACTCCATCACAGCCTCAATCAAGATTCCAGTCCCCCACCAAACCTTCGGAGCGGATACCGCCCACCTTCTGGCGTAGCGGAAGCGAAGTCGACCCGCCCACCATTACAGCCGCTCAAAAGGCTGCCCAACAGGAAGCTCTCCGGCGCAAGACGTGTCTGAAGATACGAATCAAGCGGCCAAGCACCGGCGCATTCTCCGCTGCTTCACTACCTCCTGGCATCCTCAAACGCAAGTCTCTCTCGCCCGTCACCACGGCGGACCAGAGTTTATTCTCTACCAGCAACAGCACGGAAGCATCCTCTGCTGCCGCCTCGCCCAGTGTGAGCTCGAGCACGCTGCTCGACGCCGAGCGCAATGTGTGGGTCAAGGGTCTGGCGGACATGAGCACCGATGATGAGGGTGGCTTTGGCGCCGATGAAGGCGATCTAGGCAAGGCGTACTACGATTCAGACTGGGCGGAGGAGCTCAGAAAGAGGCGCAGTGGTGCATATCCGTGGTATGACTCCACACGAGGGGCGGGCGCGGATGAAAGGTTGCCGTTACGACATGTTCTCTTCAACAACGGCGGCGGTAGTGACGACGAAGATATCGAGGCATATGCTGCCGTGGCTCGTAGCACTGGGCTTTCCGGCTCGGAGCAACGATGGGCACGATTATCTATGGCGATTGGCGAGCAGGACCGAAAGCCGATGTACGCGGGCCTGAGCCACCTGCCCACCGGCGATTTGCATTCGAGCATTTCGACCGTGTTCGGAAACGGTGTGATCGAACGGTCCACGCACAAGCTTTCCTCCAGCTCATTTGATGCGTACGGTGAAGAAGGCATTGTGAGGATTGTTCCCGACGATGGCAGCGAAGACGGTGTACTGGCGATTCCAATTGGAGCTTCCGGGGCAGGTGTTGACGGTCCGCTTGGCGGCTCTGACCGATGGTTCGCTGCTGACCATCGCCGAGGAGAAGACGCGCTCCAACAGCTGGGCATTGGCATCGGCATGGGCCTCTCGATGGGCATTGGCCTGAGCTTGGGCCTTACGGGTGGAGTCGGTGGAGTCGTTTCGGACGAGCATGATGATGCTGCCGATTCACCTGCTGTCACAGAAGCGGAGCAGCTGCGCATAGCTGCCGACAAGCTGGAGGAGGCAGAGGCAGCTGCGGCTGCTGCATCGGCAGCCGCGGCCGCGGCCGAACCTGGAGAAGGTGCCGGACCCGATCAAGAAGACGCAAGCCTACTGCCTAGCCAGCTCTTGGAGTCATCTGTCAGTGCATCCGAGTACCCTGCGGTTCCTGCCTCAGCGGTCGCCATGTTCCAAAAACAAGAAGTGGTTCCCAACACTGTGGAAGGCGGACTTGCAATGATCGAAGGGACGGTCGCGCCTGCTGCTCCAGGCGCCCTCTCACCCGTCGATCCTCTCCCTACAGACTCGACAGTGGGTGGCGCCAATGGAAGTGTGGCTTCGCTCCCTCAGCTTTCTCCCACAGAGCGTCAATCGACAGAAATCATCATGACCGCCGATCCCCCGCTTTTTGATCCACGCGACGAGCACGAGGATGCGGCAGCAGAGTCGGGTCTGCATCGGGACACTGGAGACAAGATGGACGAAGATATTGTAAATCGAAGCCGGAGCGCCAGCGTAGGCCCAGGCCCCAGCACGAGCATGGTGACCGTCGGTACCATTGCCGAACAGAGTGGAGCTCAAGACCCAACCCTTCCGAGCGCCGCCGCGTCACCAGATACGTCCAAGCTCGTCTGCCTTGCTGAATCTGCCATCTTGGGCGAGAACGGGCTCGGGGAGGATGTGGACGGGGCGATGGCGCTCTTCCCATCTGCGCAGGAACGAAATGACCGGCATAATTCGCTGGTGGACGATGAGCACCATCGGGCTGGCGACTTCTTCTGATATCACACAAGATTTACTCTATTCGAGCTCCAATTTCGACAGCTTTTTCTTATCGAACGTCTGTTGTATTCAGCTTCGCCCAATCAAACAATTTATGCCCGCGCATCAAGGGCGAATGGAGTCTCATGGTACCCTCGTGTGGGAGCAGGGAAACTGTGCCTGTATATGCAGAGTGATGTTTTGCGCGTGGTTGCCATCACAGATGGCAGTCGTCTGCGTACAAGGAGGGGTGGGATCAGACTGCGGAGCTCCTTCTGTGCGGCTTTTAGCGTGAGTCGCCAGGGATGCTTGCATCAATGTCAGCGAGGACTCGGCGCCTCTCTCCTGCCTGAGTAAACAGCCCTGCGTGGTCTCTGAGGCTGAGCCTGAGCTCGTGGTCCCTCCGAGTGCTGAAGTGTCGTGCTGTGCGCGCGATGGGTGGAAGTGAAGCAAACAAAAGCCTGAGACTCGGTGCCAGCCGTTGTTGTCGCTCTGCACGACAACATGCAACCCATGAACGTTTCACAGGCTGCTCAGCAGATCGATCTTATCACCCTCCCAATGCACCGAGGTCGTCCAGCTGTTGATGATCCTTGGGACGTTCTCATCCGGTGTCAACACCCTGCAGGGCACAGGTGCATTGCTCGCTGCTTCCTCCATGGGAGGCCTACACATCCTGCTTGCAATGCTTATCAACAAGATCCAATTCCTCGGGACAGTCACCACACGCATCCCATAATGCTCTATTCGAGCGCAATGTCCATACTAGCGACCGACCATGTGGTCTTCAGGGAGCTGTGACCTCGCTCGCACCCCTGCCATTTCTTGGCGTTGCGTTGTGTGTGGAAGTGTTACTGAGCCATTGCATCACAGGAAGCTGACATTTCAATGCATCCGTGTGCCGTCTCTTCTGTCTCCTCTCGCACAGTCCAAACGACGGGCACTGGTCGGATCCGTGAGGAGTGATCCATCTTGTTGCCGGTGAGGGTGTCAAAGGAGGTCGTGTTCACACAACGCACAGCTCCATCCAACCCTCCCTCCCTCCCTCCAGGCTGTGTGCAACCGGCCAGCTGGCAGGTCATGCGCGACGATCGACCGCCTCCTCTCAGCTCCTGTAGCAATACTGCCTACACCTCCTGAGCCACTGCACTCTTTGCGCCCCTGCCAACGATTCGTGCCGATGGCACAGGAGACATCCGGAGAACGGAAGCATCCGCAGTCAGGCATTCCAACTGGCCCCACCCTTAGGAACACTGAACAAACAGAGGTTCAAAGCAACACTGCACCAGAACAACGGTCCACAAACCAAATGAACTTCCCTGTGAGTGAATTGCCTCCGGTATGCAGCTTCAACTCGCCTTCCTGTGCTGTAGTGCATGGTCCCCAAGCAGGCGGCGCAGCCAAGGCACTTCCTCAGTCTGCTCCTCTACATGCTACATCTGCCGCCGTGAGCATTCCCTCTCTCTCCCTTCTAGAGCCCCCAACAGGTATAAAAAAGCCCTCTCAAGGCCCCATCCAGTCCCCTTCCCCCTTCCCCTCCCCTCATCAGGTTGTCGCCCAGTTCCTCCCCTATTATGACCTCGTCATCTTTTTCTTCTTCTTCTCTCTCTTTTTCCTTTCTTACCCCTTTCCCCTCATGAACACATACACACACGCACACGGACATCCAACACCAGCGGCAAATTCCGCGATGGGGTCAGTGTCCAAGGCTTCTACGGGGACGGAAGAGGCCCGATACCATGTGGGACGACCTCGACCTCTTCCGACATCGCCTCCCTCTCCGACTTCGTCCCAACTACGCGCTCGACCTACATCTCCTACTCGTTGATCCCCCTCCTCGCACCTCAGAGGGAGCCCACATGGGAATCCTTGCTTGGGCTCATCCCCATCCTGCCGGAAGCGGGTCGAATGATTGCTTCTGGATGGCCAATTGGGTCTGTGGGTGTGCATGGTAAGCTGCTGACCTTGTTTCTGTGTAGGCTGTCCAGGACTGGAGGGAATCTCGGGGGCTCAACCTTGTCCTCCCCAGTCGGATCACTCTGTCGACCACTCTGCGCCCTGTTCCCCTCATCTGACTGGTGAACCCCTTCGGAGGCCCAGTGTCATCTTCCATAGCTGTCTTCATGCATCATGATCGTGTACTTGTTAGGTGTTTCTCTTTTTCTTTTGAGAGCTTCGAATGAGAAGGATTTGCACTCAAAATTTCCAGCTCGCTATCGGGCCTCATGAGAAGCACGTCTACCAACACGGCTTCGTGACTGCGACTCGAAAGAGCCAAGGCCGCACCAGCATCGAAGCGCCATGGGTGTTCAGGGCCTCTGGGCCCTGCTGCAGCCAGTGGCGCGGCCTATGAAGTGAGCACATCGCTGCTGTCCGTGCTTCTATGTTCGCGTAGTCAACGCGAAGTATGCTAACAAAAGTTTTCTCTGACTTCTGGCTGTCTTCTGAACAGACTGGAGACACTCGAAGGTCAACGGCTAGCCATCGACTCTTCCATTTGGCTATATCATTTTCAGAATGCCATGCGTGACAAGGAAGGCCGTACACTCTCCAATGCGCACATCCTAGGTTTCCTCTGGCGAATCCTCAAGCTGCTCTTCTACGGGATACGACCCGTCTTCGTGTTTGATGGCGGCGCTCCCGTCCTCAAGAGACGGACGTTGGCAAATCGTCGGACGAGGAAGGAAGGAGCTAGAGACACCCATGCGCGTACTGCTGAGAAGTTGTTGGCGGCTCAGCTTCGAGCAGCTGCTGTGAAGCATATAGCTGCAGGCGGGCCGAGCATCTCTGAACGGTCGAGGGGAAAGCAGAGGGCAATTGATGACGACGATGATCACGACGATGACGGAACAGGCGCTGGCTCTCAGCCTGGTCGATCCTCGAAGAGTATCGTCTATCTGGACGACCTGCGAGGAGATTCGCCTGTTCCAAATGCGCCAGGGTCATCTCGAAGCGGCTCAGACTCAAACAGTGACGACGACGAGCGCGCGAGAAGCGCTAGCATATGGTCCACGGCTACTAAGAAGCCCAAGCCTGCCACCATTCGGGAGCGCGTCGAAGCGGAGCAGAAGAAGAAACAAACGGAAGAGGAGGAAGCGGACTCCCTTGAACGGGGCGAAGCTGGTGTAAAGCGGCGGAAGAAGAATATCGATTGGCACAAAGATCAATATGACCTTCCTCCCCTCGAGCAACCTCTCGAGGTGATCGGATCGACCAAAGCGGCGGAAAAGGGGGACATACGCTTCGCTACAGACGAAGAGATTCGACAACTGCTCGCTCAGCTCGCGCCGGAAGACCTCGACACCTCCTCTGAAGCTTTCCGCTCTCTGCCCGTAGAGATGCAGTATGAGCTGGTCGGTGATGCGCGCCTGCAGAGTCGCGGGACGAGCTACAAACGTCTCCAATCTATGCTAAAGACTGCGCCAACGGCCATCGACTTCAGTCGCGCCCAAGTTGCGGGTCTCAAGACCAGAAACGAGCTCACGCAGCGCGTTCTGGAGGTCACTGACGAGATTGGGCGCGCGCACATCAGAATCGAGGGCGTATCTGGCAATAAGGGTCGCGTCGAAGGTACGCGAGGCAAGGAGTACGTCCTTCTGCGAAACGAAGGAGTCGAAGGAGGCTGGGTGCTCGGTGTGAGGACCGATGGGCGCAGCGCTGACAATGCGATCCAGATCGGGGAAGACGAGGAAGAGGAATCCCGAGTCGGTATCAGGTGGCATGAGAAAGTCGAAGAGGCGATCAGGGACGCCAAGGAACAAGAGAAGAAGGGCACAAAGCGAAAGCGGGGGGAGAGCAGAAGACCTACTATGGCAAGAGCGGATGTTGATCCCACTGCATCTTCTGTCAAAAAGCCGCCCTCAGTAGTCTCCATCTCTGATGACGAGGCTGCCAATCTGTATTTGGAGGAAGCTATCGTGGAAGCCGTTCAGCGAGAAACCAGGCCCCGCACGCCTCCTTTACGCACACGGGCGGCGGGTGAGCCATATGAAGCAGGAGATCTGCTCAAGACGCCAGGCTCGGTCGGCACATCGTCCACAGCGAGCTTGCAAGATTTCGGAGTGGACGCCTATGGTGATCTGTATGATCAAACTGACTTGCCGAACGAGGAACCAGGCATACATCCCGAAGATGATCGAGAGGACTGGGACAAGGCTTTGCGCGAGCAGGGCTCCACCGTCGCGAACGAGAAGGGGGCAGTTCGGCCAAACGATGTCCTGGAGGAAGACACAGATGAGGACACAGACCGTCGCCCCCAACGGTTATCGCAGTTCATTTTGCCGAGCGAACTGCTGATCAGAGATGACGAATCGGTAGCCGAAGTTGACGACTTTCACTTCGGATCAGATCTTGGAACCTCGCCGACTCCAGATCATGCGCCCACGGAAAAGGCCCCGTCCGTCATCGTTGTGTCAGACGACGAACCCCAGGTTGTGAAGGATGACACTCAACCCGTCGTCCCTCCACCGCCTGAAGTTGAGGAGAAGACAACGCCGCCATCATCACCGCGAAGATCTCGAACGGTGAATGCCGTGGATTTCGCTGAGCCTGTCCAACCTGCTGGACCCAAAGTCATCATTCCAGAGGCCGCAGCACCCGAGGTCACTGCGAAAGAGCGGGTCACTTTGTCCAACGGTGGCAAGGGACGGGATGACGATGCTCCACGACCACGAGCCGCTCCGGTCCACCAAGCTCCTGTTGAACGAGCTCACTCGCGACCAATCTCTGAGAGGACCGCAGCCTTTGACGAATCTGTCTCGGTACTTGGGGAGACTCCGGTGATATCTGCTCTACCATCACGTGCACCCCACGATTCGAGAGTCGACACCAGCATGTCAGATTTGGACCATAACCATTCTCACGATTCGATTGACTTGTCTCCACTTCCTTCAAATGAGGAGACCCTGGAACCCGTGCATCATCAGCCCCAAGACGATCTCTTCATCCTTCAGGCGGATGATGACATGCCAGATGCAAGTCCAGGACCAGGACGGGAGGAGACGGATGTTTCTGAAGATGCGGATCTTTCCGACAACGAGCGGCGAGGTGGCATTCAGTATGATTCGGAGCCTGATGATAGCGAAGGCGACAATAGCGCCGAACGGCTCTTCGGCCCAGATGGTGTCATTCTCCCGACTCGCGAGGAGTTGGAAGCTTTCGAGGCTGAAGATGCCGATGAGGTCCAAGGTCTGGAGCAGGATCAGGATGAGTTTGTCTCCTTCTTGAGCAAAGCGAAAGGACGAAGTCTGCTGGAGGTACAAGAGGAGGTGGAGGCAGAGGTTGCCCAGCTAAAAGCGCAGCATGCGAACACGAGACGATCACAAGAAGAGATTACTCAGCAAATGGTGCGCGAGATCCAGCTCATGCTCCGCCTCTTTGGTCTTCCTTACGTCACCGCGCCGATGGAAGCCGAAGCACAATGCGCCGAGCTCGTTCAGCGCGGTCTCGTGGACGGCATCATAACTGATGATTCGGACGTTTTTCTCTTCGGCGGGACGAGAGTGTTCAAGAACATGTTCAACCAGAACAAGATGGTCGAATGCTATCTTCTCTCAGATCTCGATCGAGAGATGGGTATCAGCCGGCAAAAGCTCGTCAGCCTTGCGTATCTGCTGGGTAGCGATTACACCGAGGGCCTACCAGGAGTCGGGCCGGTTTTGGCCATGGAGGTGCTTGCCGCCTTTTTCGATGACAAGGCCGCGGAAGCTGCTGAGCTCAAGGCGATGACGAAGCGCAAGCAGGCGATGAACGGCGTGAACGCAAACGGGACCGGTGACGGCACGAGCACTTTTGATGGCCAAGTTGGTCTGATACGCTTCCGCGACTGGTGGATGAAGGTGCAGATGGGCAAAGACTCGGCTGAACTTCCCGATACAGTTGCGCCTACTGCCGATCCCAAGCGACTCAAGTCGATCAAACAGAGGCTGCGGAATAAGGTCCATCTTTCGCGAGACTGGCCCCATCCTGCTGTGTTGGATGCGTATTATGAACCCGCCGTCGACTCCTCGGACGAACCCTTCCAGTGGGGTCTGCCCGACCTGGACAGTCTGCGAATGTTCCTGGGAGAGTATCTCAAATGGAGTGTGTCCAAAACGGACCAGTACCTTTTGCCGGTGATCCAAGCCCAGAATCGACGAGCCAAGACGAGGCAAACGACTCTTGATCAGAGCGGGTTTCTCGGAACATCTGCTGTGGGCGGGGGTAATGAGCTCTTCGCTGGCCGAGCAAGACCGCAGGTGGGCTCGAATCGCCTGCAGCAGGTTATTGATGGTTTCCGACGGGCGAAACGCATGGCTCGGGCAGGTCTGGCTCGCGAGCGAGCTGGAAGCAGCGCTGCTGATGCTCTCGAAATCTCTGAAAGCAGTGAAGAGGACGCTGCTGTCCCTGCTCCGGTCACACGTGGCAGGGGAAGAGGAAGAGGGAAAGGAAGGGGAAGGGGAGGCCGAGGAGGATCCCAGACTCAGGATCGCGCCCAATCGACTCGACCGGAAGAAGACGACTTACCGAGTAGCGCAGATGATGCTGTCGTCGAAGAAGTTGACGAATTCACCGAGACAAGTGAGGAGGAGGACGATTTCGAATCTGGGTCTCGGAAGAGGCAGAAGCAGGCTGCATTATCAAAACAGAAGAAGCAGAATGGGGAACAGCGCAGCGACGCTGAGCAAAGCTCATCGCGCGGAAAGCGCGGCAGTCGGGGTCGGGGTCGGGGTCGTGGAAGGGGCCGGGGCAGGGGAGGGGGGCTGGGGGTAGCCGACGCCAGACGGATGAATCTGGATGATGTAGACGTTTGAAGAAGTGCCGCCGACGCTCCTAATATCATAAATCTGTATTTCTACACACGCACACAAAGCGCTCATTATTCCGGGCCACGCATCTCACTGCTGATGTTCTTGTCGATCAGTTATCGGAACATCCATTGCACTTGTTGCTGCCTCTGTGTGTCTGAAAGATTGGATGTATTCAAGTGCGTGACCATAGAATCTACAAGGGAGCTCGTCCCTGGATCTATTCGCTGTCTTCTTCCTCTGAATTCTCTGCCTCCTCGGCTTCAGAGGAGCGAGCCTGTGTGAATGATGCGCGCTAAAGTGAGCAAAGCCAGCATTGACGACGAATGGGCTCGCTAAGGACTCTGATGACTTACTGGATACTCTGTGTTTCCGAGCTCGGCCTTGAGACCGTCCCGACCATACGACTATGTGGCAGCAAAGCGAGAGAGCATGAGCGAATCTACGAGCGTTCCGAGTCAGAACAGATGTTAATGACACTCACTCTGCGAACTGCAGGGGCCTCGAACTTGGTCAGGTAGACAAGTCCAGCGAAGGCAGACATGGCAAGGGCAGCAATGGAGAATTGGAAGAGAGCGCTCGAGGGTGGGATTGGCGCAGCGTCAGGCGCCCAGACGGACATGGCATCGTGCTCCTCGTGCAGCTGTGTGTTTGAAGTAGAAGAGGATCCAGAGGCGCCTGGTCAGCGTTTGTCCATTCTCCCCCAATTCGCAGCCCCCGAATTAGTCCCAGATCGAGCAGGTGGGTCGGTAACTCACAGTCTCGCCAAAGTTGCGTTTCTCCTGACCGTCCCACCAGTTCGGGCTCCATCGTCGTCGTTGCAGACTGACGTTGGGCAGATCTGGGTAGTCTCCGAGCTGTGGGTCCTTGTCCGATTGGGATCGTTGCGATGTAGAGAAGGCGCGCTGGTGTTGAGTTGCTGCTGCCGAGAGGAGAGGAGCGGAAGAAGATGCGGCGGACGAGCATGATCGCCGGGCAGAGGCGGTGGCTGCCGCAGAGAGGATAGAGCGTGTGGTGGCCATAATGACGCTGTTGCTTTCCGTTACTGACGGGGACCAGCTGCTGATTGACGACGTCGGCGTCAAGCTGGAAGCTCGTTGGGAAGAGTGCGCATGAGGGAGGGATGGAAGCTGTGGTCATCAGACGCGCCCTCGTTGGAGTCTGCGCTGCTTATCTCCGCTTGTGACCGGGCTGAATGCAGATGGAGCAAAGTCTCAAGGGGGTCTGAAGGCATGACGGGGATGATTTGCGCATGGGGCACTCCACCGGCTACGCGACCGAGGAATGAAGACAGGCTTCCCTCTCGACAACGAGCAGACGCATAGCATCGGATGGATTCATCTGGAAGCGTCTGGATGTGTGTCGGGCTGTCTGCGTGCGCGTGTTGAATGCCATCTGTTGTGTTTTCTGGCAGTTGAGATTCGAGCGGCCTCTCCTTGCGACGCCGATGGGGAGGGCCCCCCCGCCTGAATGCCACAACAGCCAACCCTTTCTTCCTACTCTTCCACCACCAACATCCCCCAGACAGTGATCATACACGGCAGGTCAGCCTACCCAGGACGAGAAGCAGACAACCGACAGCGTACATCCTCAGAACGGGCTCCTCCCGCCATCTTCTCTTCATCATCACCCGCATCTAGCCCAGCGCGAGTGCCATCTTCACTGGAGCATTTCCAGCATCCTGATCTCACACGGCATTCCAGAAGCAACACCCTCGAACACCCATACAGCACACAATGGCCGACATCCAAGAACAGGACCAATGGATCGCCACTCTGAGCGAGTGCAAGCAGCTACCCGAAGCCTCAGTAAAGAAGCTCTGTGAGAAGGCGAGAGAGATTCTTCTGGACGAGTCAAATGTTCAGCCCGTGCGATGCCCAGTCACTGTCTGTGGTGACATTCACGGTCAATTCGTGAGTGACCACGCGAACCTGTTTGGCACGATTGGTAGTCAATAGCAGAGACTGACGCCGAACGATTGATGCTCACGCGTCAAATCTAGCACGATCTCTCTGAACTCTTCCGGATCGGCGGCAATTCCCCTGACACCAACTACCTCTTCATGGGCGACTATGTCGATCGAGGTTACTACTCAGTCGAGACTGTCACCCTTCTTGTTGCTCTCAAGGTCAGATATCGTGACCGGGTAACTATCCTCCGCGGTAACCACGAGTCGAGACAGATCACCCAAGTGTACGGTTTCTACGATGAGTGTCTGCGAAAGTACGGAAACGCCAGCGTGTGGAAATACTTTACAGATCTTTTCGACTACCTTCCTCTTACCGCCCTGATCGACGACCAGGTGAGCTTTCACAGCATGTATGCTCTCATCGTGACCCGCGATGCTCATACTACTCTTCCGATCATCAGATCTTCTGTCTGCATGGTGGTCTCTCACCTTCCATCGACACCCTGGATCACATTCGCGCCATCGACCGCATTCAGGAAGTCCCACACGAAGGTCCCATGTGCGACCTTCTTTGGTCTGATCCTGATGACCGTTGTGGATGGGGTATCAGCCCTCGCGGTGCTGGCTACACGTTCGGACAAGACATCAGTGAAGAGTTTAACAGACACAATGGTCTGACACTGGTAGCGCGGGCGCATCAGGTGAGCTTCCACGACGAAGGCTTTTCCACCAATGACGAACCACTGACCTGACTTCCGCACCCTTGTCGCGCTGCGCAGCTGGTCATGGATGGTTTCAACTGGTCACAAGAGCGCAACGTCGTAACCATCTTCTCGGCACCAAATTACTGCTACCGTTGCGGAAACCAGGCTGCCATCATGGAGATTGATGAGAACCTCAAGTACACCTTGTAAGTCAAAGAACCGGCAGTCCGTCGAGCGAATGCCCGAGCCCCAATTGACTTGCATTCGCATGTTGTAGCTTGCAATTCGACCCAGCACCAAGGGCAGGGGAGCCTCTTGTTTCGAGAAGGGTGCCGGACGTGAGTAGACAGCAAAGCTCTCCACTCTAGCTTTTCGGATGCTCATGCTCTCGACCTCTCTGCTCCCATAGTACTTCCTTTGAGAATAGAAAGTGCGACAGTCACCTGACCCAGAGGTAGAAAGCAGGAAGGAAAAGCATCCCACACCCAAAAAAAAACAAAGAAAAGAGGGGCCGCATCATCCCCAGACTCATGACCGTGCGACGATCTCACGTCGACTTTTCTGTACCCATGCCGAACCCATCAAATTCAAGATACCTGGCGACCAGCTTTGCTCCTCGTTCGCCACAACAGCGCTCAGCATGCCTGTATAACCTCGCATCATCCCTGGGGCCCTTCCCGACCAGGCCTAAACATCATTGTGGGATACACCGTAGTTCCAACTGTTTCCATGCCTTGCGATCCTCTCTATTCTCTTTCCCCGCCTTTCCTATCATCCCGCCTGCTGTTCTTGTGGTCTTTGGTCCCCCCGCGTTGGTGTTGATATTCCATTGCGTCCAGCTGCGACAATCGTGGCTGTGCTTTCCTTCTGTTCCGTTTTTTTCCTCCTTCGCCCCTTCTCCAGGTGGTGCTGCAAATTCAAACCACAGTCTCATCCGCCCCTGTGTCTCGCACCTGCGTGAACATTGCTCCGTCCAAGCCAGAGAGCCTGTCTGGCTTTGCGTTGTTCTGTGCCAGCTGTGAGGGATGTCCGATGACTTGACCACGACTACGTGGGGTGAGTCATCGATGAGCTGAGCGAGGACTGTACGCGGCGACCAGTCCACCATCGCTCATTGTCCAAATCCTTCAAAAGTCGATCGGCGGGGGTCTTTGCAGTTGTGGATTTGTAAAGGGATCCGAACGAGCCTTCAACATGAGTAGTACTCAGTACAGAGGTCCCTTGCTGACCCTCATCCGGCACGGCGAGACAGAAGGGAATGTGGCACACATCATCCAAGGTCAAACCGATAGTCCCCTCTCTGCGCGAGGTCGTGCACAGGTTCTCGCTCTAGGGAAACACTGGCGACCCGAAAGGGCTTCGAATCACCAGCATGAAGAAGTCGACGGCCAGGACGGCGAGAAGGTTCGAGCAAGGATCGAAAAATGCTTGAATGGGCTTCCGATTCCCACGGCTATCATCACGTCGCCTACGGGACGGGCAAGGACAACGGCAACCTCCGTCTTTCTCGCCTGTCGTGAGCTGGCTAGCGATCCATCCTTCGCAGAAGATGGTACCATCGATCAAGCATCAGTAGTCCCCACTCTGCCACTTTCCAGCTCGGCACGATCTTCGGAGCGGCGGGACCTGCAGACCGACTCGGCTCTCACAACAAAACTGGTCCTCGATCCCCTGTTGATGGAACTCGACTTTGGCTCGCGCGAAGGGACGCGCCGCGGAATGCATGTGCCTGGCTTTCCCAAGTCGTCCTCGCCCGGAGAATCTCGAGAGGCATTTGCCAGGAGACTACGAGATGCTGGCGAATGCTGGCTCGCCGCCGCGGGCATGACTTCCAACACGGTCAACCGCTTCGGCCGACCCGTCTCTGCAGTGGCCAAGGACGGCAAGGGATCCAAAAACACAACAAAGAATGCTGGCAAAAGTCAAACCGGTAGTGGCGATGAGATCGCGCAAGCGGCCAAGGAGACAATCAAGTTGGAGAGGGAGATGCAGGGTGAATCTTTACCCGGCGCCGAATCGGAAGACCTTGAAACGGGGGCGCCCGCAAGGAAACGCCTACGGAAGGGCTCGGTATCCGCGAGCGATCATGAGGTAAAGCCGGTCATAGAGCCATCCGCTGCCGAAACATCGTCCGAAGAAGGCAGCCATGTCACCACCCCGGCGGCTCAAGGTCAGGCCCTACCAGCCCATGTGGTCCTTGTGACTCACGGCATGGCCATATCAACTTTCCTGAACTGCTTCCAACCTGCGATGGACAAGAGCTCATCAGTACTACCGGCCTCTTATCCATTCCCCTCCAACACGGGCTATTTCACCATCGGCATCCGACCGATCCAACGCCTGTCGGCCACCAGCGCAGACAAATCAAAGGCACCAAGCTCGGGGCAGATGAACACGGACAAGATGGAACTGTTCTTGCTACGTGCCAACGAGACGGCGCACCTGGCTACCGCTGGGCTTGGCGGCTCTCCGAGAAGAGGGGCGAGCAAACAGGAGAAGGGACTCCAGAGCATTTCATCCTTCTTTAGTAAAAAATGAACGCTTCCAAATCCCTGCTGCAACCTCGAGTGATCCTCGTGTCCGCGTAGCAGACTTTGCAACGGCCCTTATGTCTCTCTCTCTGGCTGCACATGTCATGACGGCTCTAGAAAGTGGATGTTGTTCTGTTCCATGACTCATTCAGATGGACGGCTTTTGATGCGATCTGTTCTGTGTGGGAACCACGATGAGATGCATGGCCACCAGACTCGTAACTCATCATACAGTGAGAAATTCGTTGCGAGCTTTCAGCATGACCTCTTCTGCCACCGTCCCGCCGCTTGTAGGTGAGCATATACTGCTACCTGTCCAACCACACTTCCGGGCGAAGTTGACGTCCTAGCGACCGACTGACTGTTGCCCAACCGCGTCCGCCTTTGTTTTTAGAAATCGGTTTCAATCTGGTAGATGATCAGTATCAGGGCGAATACCACGGCAAGAGAGCCCATGATGGTGCGTCTGCTGCCATCTCAGATGTATTTCACGCGCTCATGCTCACGGTGCAGCACCGATTCTGGACGAATGCTGTTTATTCCTTCTTCTTCCATTTTTTTTCTCTCTTCATTCCTCTTCTTTCTCAGCCGATCTGGGCAAAGTCTTGGATCGTGCCCGGGCAGCAGGTGTCTATCGGACTGTAGCCACAGTCGGGAGCCTCAGACGCGAAGCCGAACGGACACTCGACCTCATTGGCCCTCACCCAGACATCTTTACCACGATTGGATGTCATCCGACGCGAGCTACCGAGCTGCTCAAACATCCAAAGGGTGCGCAAGGGTTTGAGGACGACCTGCTTCGACTGGTCCGTAGAGCCGGCCCCAAAGTCGTCGCCCTTGGCGAATGTGGTCTGGACAAGGACCGGCTCCATTTTGCTCCCCTCGAAGCGCAGCAGCAGGCTTTTGATTTGCAGCTCGGCTTGGCAGCTAGGTTGAAGTTGCCACTGTTCCTACATTCAAGAAGTTGCCGCGAGGAATTCAGGGCTGCGGTCGAACCTCACCTGCCTGCCTTGCGGGAGGCGCTCGCTGCAGACGATGCTCCTGATCTGCCAGAAGGAGTCTTGGTTCCATTTCAAGCAGGTTCTGCTCAGATACCAGCAAGACTGGGCGTGGTGCACAGTTTCACGGGCACGATCGAGGAAGCGAACGAGCTCATTGAGATGGGCTTTTTCCTCGGAGTGAACGGATGTTCGCTCAAGACGGAGGAAAACCTCGCCGTCGTCAAGGCGCTGCCTTTGCAGAGACTTATGCTAGAAACAGGTATGTGCGAAGACTGGGAAGGGGATTGGGGAACTGCTCGAAGGCGAGTGCTGATCAAGCCCTGGGTTTCGCAGACGCGCCATGGTGCGACATTCGACAGACGCACGCCTCCCACATCCACCTGCAGGCTTGGAAAGATGCACATCCTGATCAAGCAGCCCTGGCATTCCCCCCGACGGTCAAGAAGGAGAAGTACAAAGACACGGCCGTGGTCAAGGGGCGGAACGAACCGTGTTCATTGCTGGGAGTCGCAGCAGTCGTGGCGGCTCTTCACGGGGTCTCTGTAGAAGATGTTGCGGCCGTCACCACTGCAAATGCGAAATGGCTGTTCCGCGGCTTATGAGCGACGTCTCCTACCAGTTCCCCTGAAATTGGAACACATTTGCAATGTTTTGATTGAATTGATTGATCAGGCTGGTGGCGGTGCTTGGTATGTATGACAGCAAAACTCGTGGAAATTTGAGGTGTCGTCTATTTGCGCTTGTAGATCTGCATGAATGATTCCTTGTCTTCCCAGCCGATCTCTGTCCGTCTCAGGCGAGATCTGGTGGACGATGGAGAAGGGGTCAGACTCCTGTAGTCCCTTCAGATGATCAGACAACGAGGCACTTACAGGGATGAGATGATTGTCAGGCACGCATCGGAAACGGGATCTTCTCGCGCCATGGCCGCTGCCGCAGCATCTCCAATGAAGGACGCCGACGTGGGCGACTCGGCAGGATGCAAAAGACGAACCTGGAAATCGCGGTTGAAAGTGAAACTGCAGCATACACTCCATACATGCGGCCATGGGCTCGCAAAGGAGGAGGGGACTGAAACAACGGAGGAAATGCTGCCTGCGGTTGGTGGCCCGTGCTTGAAACTGGCGAGGAACAGTTTGGGAGAACTGCCGCCTAGTCTCAAGGCTGCTGTCAATTTAAAAGCCTGGCGCCAGGATTCCGGGAAGCATCCAGCGGGTCTGAGCAGTGCTCGGTTGTTTGACGTCACACACTTTGAGAGCGCATGTAGCTGTGGTGAGCAAAAGTCTAGGATCACCGCGGTGAGATACCGAACTCACCTCGGGAAACAGCACGACTGGTCCGTTCGCGTCCGCGCAGATTTGATCTAGAGGGAAACATTCCAGGCCTTTGCTTTTGACCGCAGGCAATCGGCCCACGGCTCTTGCTGCCGTGATCCAGTTGACGCTGCGGAAGCCCAGGATTTTGCGCTTGGGTCCGTCCGCTGCGTCGGACGCAACGCCACCCGTGCGCGAACGAAGATGTCTTCCGCTAGCAGCTCGCCCGGACTGCCTTTCTGGAAGAGAAGGCCCATCATAGTCGTTTCCGTCGACCACTGGAAGTGCAAAGATTGGGGCGAAATTGATGGCCAGCCACAGGACTTCGACCCAGGAGGACCAGTTGGTGACTATTACGTCTCCCCTTCCTGGAGCATAGGCGACCGGTCTCGTATGTGTCGCTCGTCTGAGCAGAAGACGTATGGTCAGAGAGTGCATGAAGCTGGCCTGAAGTTCATCGGTCGCTCACCCTCTGCTCCGCAGTAGGACAATCTCTGGAGTGATCCAGGCGTATCCGATGATGAATAGCGCCACTCTTCCAAACAACGAGGTCAAGTTCGCCTGGACCTCAGACTGAAAGTCATTTTGCATTGAGGATGTCAGCCAAAGGTGCATATATTGGCATCTTTTCATACTCACGCTCAGATTCCCTAGAGTGACACCGAAAATGGACCAAAGGAGAGTGATCGCGAGCAGGAGAGTCGCTCGTACCAGGCCGAGCACGACGGCCAAAGGCGTGGCGATTGTCACAATTGGGCTCCGACTGCCGACAGGCTGCGAGAGTACAGAAGGAGTTAGTACATGTACCAACTTTTGTGTTCGGCTGTGTCCACTTACCAGGACAGGCGGCAGGAAGACCTGGCGAAATTTGTTCAAAGTTGGAGTCAGAATCGAATCTGCATCATCATCATCAGGAGGGAGACGCCATCATGGCACCGTGCTAGTGCTCACCTGGATGCCTGAGCCCGGATCTCGATAGCGCGAGAACTTCTCCATGTCAGGGGTAGAGACGACGGATGGCGGAGCGAGGACAGCAAAGAATGATCCGTGCTCAAAATCTTCTCCAAGCCCAGCAAGTCGCACGCGGGCCGAAATGCTGCAAAACGTGTAGTCTCGCCCCAAGCTGGCCGCCCTCAGACGAATGCTCTGGTTCGTGCTTATCAAGAAGGCAGAAGCTGGACGGGGAGGATGGAAGACTCTGCCTTGCGTCGACCATCTGGCTTCCTCCCCGCCTCATGTTGGGGCCACTGGCTGGTATTTCACCGGCTATCCCACCAGCGCTTCGGAACTCACGTGGTCAACGTCATTCTTTTGCCACGTGTCTCCACGTGCGAGTATTCCCGAAACAACATACGCAGGAAATGCGGCGTCCAAAAACGAGAAGAGGATTATGTAATACTACTTCCCACTCCTCGAACGAGCAAGCTCGACCAGCTCTTCTAACGACACGGGCTCAAACTGACCGCCATCCTCCCCTGCCATCTGCGCAAAGCACACCTCGTCGTCGACATAGAACACCACTCCTTTCCCGCCTTTGCCCTCCACACTGTCTGTCATCCGGTACAACGCATGTCCTGACACCGTCGTGCTCCGGTTCAGAGCGAGCACGAATAAGTCCGCAGCTGCAGCCGCGTCCTCCACCACCGCCCGGAACGTCACCTCCACATTCGCTCCCGTCGGCTGGCCGGCCTTGAGAGCGGCATTGGTCGAGCGCTGCTGTTGCTGCTCCAGTGCGTCCTGAGCAGCGGTGAATGCGGCCCGGGACAGCGGGTTGAGGTCAGGCATCCCAAGTCTGCAACACCATGGGACGAACTTGTCAGCCATCATACAATCTGCCAAAGCTTTGCAAACCTCCACTCACTGTTCGCGTCTGTCTCCAAGGGCCGCAGCATCGTCAATCAGCTTCATTCCCTTCTGAAATCCGTGGATGACCCCGGGTAGCTCCGCCACATCGTCGGGAAACCAAGACTTCCAGAAAGCATACCTGAGGGATGAAAGACGAGGGTGAGCTCCTTGCTGTTGTGCACAAGTACAAGTCATACACAGCTGACGCACCATTGAGCTACTTCCTCAAAATCTACATCCGGCTGTATCAGCCACATGTGCACGAGCCTAAGCCATTTGCTGAAGAATTCGATTTCTAGCATCCGGCTTATCACGCTCTTGCGCACCACATGCCGCCATTCGAGCACGCCTTCCAGTGGCCCAATATCTTGGTCACCCGGATTCACCTCAAAGTCGTCTCGTAGGCGTGCAGACAGCTTCGGGACAATGTTGCTCAGTAGCATAGAGTCCCACTCGTTTGCGTCGAAGACCTGGTGTGATCAGGACAACATGAGGTCAGACATTTTATGCGTGGAGATCGAAGATTTCCATGCAAAACCGCTCCACTCACCTGCTTCCATTCAGATAGATGAGGAGGCATTGGCAGCGCCGCTTTCCACGATTTGAGCATGCTCTTGATCCTCCTCTTCGACTCGGAAACCAACTCGTCCAATCGGTCGCCCAAAATGGGAAGCCAGGGAAACAGAATCTGGTGTAGCTCTACAGATGCCGACGAATGGTGATGCCCACGCCTTTTCCACGATGGTGTCCAGTCCGCCACTGCCTTCGTCAGCTTTGGCAAGAGCAATTGTGCCACCACGTTCTCCAGGACGAACGTTGGCAGAAGCGGTATCCAGACCTCAAAGAGGCCGAGCGGGGCCGTAGGGTCGGACGAGGGATCCCACCGATTGTTGATCGCAGAACGGACTGGTGGCATCCAGAGTTTCCAGATCAGTGTCTCGTACGGCGACATGACGTTGGCCCTCAGCTGTTGACGTTTCTCAGACAACGGTAGATCAAGTCGTTCTGGCTGTAGCACATCCTGCCAGCGAGACAGATGAATCGCAGTCAGAGCTGGTTGACGGAATGGATCCCAATGTCTTAGCATGTTCTTGAACTGATAAACGCGTATATATCTTGAGTCAGCACCTTTGTAAGATTGAGAAACTTTGCCGGGACGCATGACTCACAGTCGGTGCCAACGAGCCCACCACAGCCTCGTCTAGGTTGTACTTTTGCACGTCTGGCCGGTGGTCATTCAGCAACCTTGCCATGGGGGGTTCGAAGGAATCCAGAATTTGCTCGGCATCCACGTCTGAATCTGCCGATGGCTCCGTAGAGCCGTACGTGCTCATTGAAGCCTTGACTCGCTTTTGGGTGAGCGCTCCGACACTCTCGAGCTCTTTGATGATCCCCAGGACACGTCGCAATGAGTCGGCCAGCGCTCGCTGCGAAGCCCTCTTCCGCTCAGCCTCATCCCGCTCTCGTCGAAGCCACCTTCGCCTCTCGAAGATGTCAGCACCTTGCCTGGCAAGAACATCCAGATTGCGTCGATTTGAATCGCAGATAAGTCGCAAGTTATGTCTGAGCTCCGGCAAGTGTGTGCTTGCTTCTGCTTGAGTGGGTACAGCGTGATGGGCCAATGCCGCGGCCAGAGATTCGTGCTGTCAGAGGAAAAGTCTAATGAGTGCAGGCAATTCTTGATAGATATCCATGTACGCTGCCATCGGCTCACCTCTCTGCCTGAAGCATCGTAGACCTTTCCAACTGTTGGGTCCATCTCGGGCGCTCCTCCCGCTTCCTCAATGAGCTCCTCATATGTTCGATGCTCAATTTTCGGCTTTCTGGGCTTGCGTTCTCTTTTGGTCCAGCTTCTTTGATCCTCTTTCGCACCCGTGCCCTTGCCTTTATCCCTTTCGTTTCGACCGGCCTTTCGTCTTCTGCCGCCGCGTCGATCATCACCATCGCTCCCTGACCCTTCTTCTTCCGAACCTGAAACACCCTCTTGATGTCCCCTCCTCCTCTCCTCCTGTCTGGTCTGTTTTGTCATTTCTTTTCGACCTCCAAAAGCGATACCTGTTTTCTCCGGGCGCAGCTGTACCTCTATCGGATTGACCATGCCTTCTCCTTCTTTTCCGAGACCTGCTCCCGACCAGCCCATTTCCATCATCATGGCTGCTGGATTGAACTTGCTGCTTCGAGTAGCAAAGCTCGGCAAAGGCGCGGCGCCAGGCATTTCCCTCTCCGCAGCTGCCTTTGGTTTCCGTTTGAAGGCGCTCGAGGAGGGCGCGGTCGCTGTGCTTCCGAAAGAGGATGGAGGCATCGCAAATGTCGGTGGGGGTGGAGGAGGCAGAGTCGCATTGTCGGACGTGGAGGCAGAAACGAAGGAGCCAAGTCCTCTTCTGCTGGGTGCTTTCTCTTTTCCTCTTGCCGTGCTGCCGTCCTCCTGAGTGCTTCTTACAAATGCGCTCGGTTTGAATGACGGCGCTGGTTTGGCGCTGACTTCCGACTCCTTAACAAACGTGGTGGGCGAGGCTGATCTATTGATCCGATCACGGCCATGTCTGCTGGGAGCTTCGTCTATTTCAGCATCGCTCTCGTCAGATGCTGATGAAGAAGGATCCATGAACTCGTCCGCATCCTCATAGTCGTCGTCTGCGGTCCGAGCTCGCATGGCCATCAAAGTCGACCGCTTTCGCTTTGAGCCCAAACCGAGCCGGGCTGACTCTGAGCCGACACCAAAGGTCGATGACGACGAAGCTTGAGTCGATGGGTTCGCCCCGAAGATGTCGGTGCTGGGTTCAATTAACCCGTCGTCCCCACCCTCCTCATCATCTTCATCCTCCACAATCACGTCCGCGTACTTGTCGCCGCGCGGCGCCCGCTTCTTCGATCCGATACCGGAGAAAGACACGGAACCTTGCCGCGTTTCGTCCAGCCCATCGTCCGCGGCTCGCTTCGCTCCGAGTCCCCTCCTCATGCTGGCGAAGCGTTCGTATGCGACGCTGTTGTGCTGCGCCGTCCGAGTCGAGGTTCGAGCGTTGCCAGATCTTGGAAGGCTGAGCTCGGAGCGTTCTTGAACAATGTCTGATCGGCGTTTGGTATGGGCGTGTCACGTGTGATCCCACGCGCGCGCCGCAACGCGTCCCAAGTCCCGAGCCGACCAACACGGGCACGCAAACCGAAAGAAAGTGTTGTTGCTCTCAGCATTCACACCTCATCGTACTCGTACACCTCAACTGATATCTCATCCCGTTGTGCTCAGGCCTGTTCTGTCCCACTTCTCATCTCTCGCGACTAGCCTACTTAGTCTTCGGATCGGGGGAGATTCTTTTTCCCCTCTCGAGGCGATGCCACGCAGTCCGCCGCGCCGGCCTTTGGCATCAAGCAATAGCATCAACCTCATCCACCGCCATCCTTCAAGCAGTTCCACGTCTTCCGCCTCCAAAGTCAGGATTATGTCTGGCTCACGAGCAGCCTCGAGCTCGTTCAACCAACAGGGACCATCCGCCGGTCGGGCCAGAAAAGCGACAAAGCGAGTCATTCAAGACTCGGATGACGAGGACGAACACGAACAAGCCGACTTTGATGACGATGATAATGACGACGACTTCAATGGCGGTGACGACGATGATGATGAGCTAGAGATCGCTCCGTCAAAGTCGCGCCGGATCCCATCCGCCGCCATCTCAAAAGGAGCCCCTTCCCGCTCAGCATCGGCAAAATCGCGCGTCCTTTCCCAGAACCAGGAGAACGATTTCGACCCCGATGCGTCCATGCGCTCAGACTCAAGTCGAAAGCACAAACTCGCAAAGCAGCGCGGCAATCAGAAGGCCAGAAGAAGTCTCCAGATCGCAGCGGCCTTCCAAAATGCAGGCGGTTCTCACAGCCACGACACCTCCATGGCGGATGTGTCCACAGACTCGATCACGCGTCAGAATGGAGCAATCAACGCGTTGAGTCAGAGCAGCAGCGCACCCAGCTCGAGCTCCTCAAGAGCTCCGGCAGCAGGCATGATGGCACCTCCACCGCCGCCGCCGCCGCGCTTCAACGTCCTTGCCCGTGCAGGCGCAGCTCCGACCTTGGGTTTGGCTGTTCCACCTGTCGCGTCTGGATCCAATGTTCTGGTCACAAATGCAGCCGCTCTTGCTGCCGCTGCTGCTGGCGCGCCCGCTCGGATTCGCGTCGATACCACGAGTTTCGAAGAGTGGATGAAGATGGCAACTGATAATGTGAGCATGCGGGTACCTATCGACTTTGTCTTGTGCTCCTGACATCTGACATTCACCTATCCCAATTTCAGAAAATCAACAGTACGAACACATGGTCATTTGCTTTGATCGATTACTTTCACGACATGTCACTACTTCGTTCTGAGTCTGGCGACGGAACGATCAACTTTCAGAAGGCATCGTGCACCCTAGACGGTTGCGTCAAAGTGTGGACCAGTCGTGTCGATTCCGTCGTGGTCGAGACAGGTCGACTTCTATCTGGTCTGCAAGACGACGTTCGGCCAGGTCGCAAAGATGACGATGGAGAAGGAGATGGTCAGGGTAGCAGCGACGAGGATGGTGATGATGGTGATGGTGTCGACGGGGAGGGAGGTACAGGCCCGCGTGGTGGGAAAGGGAAGAAGAAGCGCAACAAGGAGATCACACTGGCCAAGCATTTCTCCCAGATCAAAGCCAAAAATTTCGACCTCGAATTCACCGTCGACCCGCTCTTCAAGAAAACCTCGGCGGACTTCGACGAAGGTGGTGCCGGAGGTCTGTTGATGAATCACCTGGGTGTCGACGGCCGTATGCGCGTCGTGTTTGACGCCAGTGATGTTGCGGGCGTCGACGAGGTGGATGATGATGAGGAGGAAGGTGCCGACGCGCACGCAGACACAGAAGCTGCTCGAGCGCTGCGGGAAGCGGATCAGATTGACATTGGCAAATTGCAAGCCAAGCTGTTCGGCGTCCCGGAGGAGTATGCAGCCGATCAAGTCCCTCATTTAGCAGCCATGCTCAACCGAAGGCATGTCTGTCCAAGTCTGCGGATGTTCACATTCGATCGGGAAGACAAGACCTCGTTTGCCGAGTTCCTGCACCGAGCGGCCGAAGCAGACATGGAGATGGAAGATGAGGACGCGGTCGCCAACGAGTTTGGCAGCAACCTCGCCGAAGGTCCAAACTTTATGGACATCGATGCCCCATTGGACGCGGACAACTTTGGTGACGACGAAAACATGGACTTCCTCGGCGCGCCAGAGGCTTCTGGCCCCCGTTTGAACCACGATCAAGGGAGCGAGTCTGACGAGGAAGCTGTGCCAGCTCCTGGTCCACAAGCTACTGATGAGGACGCACCAGAAGTGGACGCGTTCGCAGATCTGGATCTGGCCGGCGCGGACAACTACGAGATGCCTGTTATGGACCACGACGGCGGCCTTGATGAAGGAGCTGGGTTCAACGAATACGGTGTAGGGGGAGACGCTAATGAGGGCGGCCAAGCTGGTCCTTCGCGGCCGCAGGCATTCGTACGACCCGACGAGCAGGACATTCTCATGGCCCTGAACACTGGCCTGGCCGAAAGCGGCGCGTCCGGTTTCGGCAGAGGTGACGACGAGGACGATGGAGAAGGTGGCGCAGCGGGAGCGGGTCGAAACGTGTTCGACTACTTCGACCAGCGCTTCATGAAGAACTGGGCCGGACCCGAGCATTGGAAGATGCGTCGCGTCACGCCAATCTCGGGTACCGCTCTCGCAGCGGCTTCTGGAGCTAAAGGTGCGTGTTGCTCTCGAATGTTAATGATGCCAATAAGAAGTGGAAAGCTGAACATCTCTGATAACAGACGAAGGGAACGTGTCGTCGACAAAACCTGCAAGAAAGCCCAAAGAAGCCTTTGCGTTCGTCTTCTCTGTTGACGACGCACCTGATCCAAAGCAGCTATTTGCCACCACATCAGGACGCGGAGCGACAAGCATTACTCTGCCCAAACAGAACTCGAAGTCCAAGATCCGAAATCAGTTCCTGCTTCCGGAAGATCAACACTATAATTCGAAGCAGCTGCTCAAACTCTTCGTAAAGCCAAAAGTCACAGTGAGTCTTGTTCAGCGGGCCAAGCGCCTTTCATCAGGTCAGCATGATTGAGATGAAACTGTTATGCCGCAGATCCAAATGAGGCGGCGAGGCGTTTCAGTCGTAGCAGATGACGACCTCATGGGACTTGGTGCAGCAGCGGGACTTGACCAGATCGACGACGGATTCTGGGTCCAACAAGCCGCTGAACGCGATCAAATAGGACCTATGGGAGGTAATGATATGTACGACGACTTTGGTGAGTTGCTCGATCTTTCAAGGAAGATGACAGTTACCGCACAGCTTTCTGACCAGGCTCTCAATGTGTTTACAGACGCGATGGGTGGCATGCCATTCGACGACGCCGACGACATGGGTGTTGTTGGAGAAGACGGGGCTGCTCAGCTCGAGTTGGTAAGAAGGGTGAAGCCTCAAATGGTCAACTATGCCAAGAAGGCTTCGAGAGTAGACATTCGCAAACTCAAGGAAAACATCTGGAAGGAACTTGGGATACACCCTGATGGAGCCATGGACGAGGACAAGGTGAGGAGATACGCTGGAGACCAATTTATCAGTGGACGCAATCTTGCTGACACTGCCTTGCCTCACAGAACCCGGAACCCAATGCTGGGGACAGTGCGGATGCTGCGAGTGGCAAGCGCTTTGCTCAAGTGCTCGGCGGCCTACGTACCACGTATCCGAAGGAAAAGATGGAAGAGATCAGCACGTCCTTCTGCTTCATCTGCCTCCTTCACCTTGCGAACGAAGAGGGCTTACAAATATCCCTAGGGAAGGATAGTGATGCGGGCAATGTGATCCAAGCAACGCCGGAGGACGATGCCTTGGGCGAAGATGACGAGGACGAGGAGGAGGCGGGTCGTGATGACGAGGACGATGAGATGGAGGGCGTGTTTGGAAGTGCGAAGAGCTTGAGCCGAGCGCAGAGGGACCAGCAGGAGGAAGCACGACGGGTGGGTCAGCTGGAGCAGTTATTAATCGTAAAGGACCCCACAGCAGGTCGCAGTGCGTAGATAATGGATGACAGTAGTAGTGCATGATGAATCTCGCAGAAGCAAATCTCAGTCTGTCGATATCGCCTTTTCACCCTTGCGAAAGCATTTGGTCTTCGTGACCACCCGTATTCAGTGAGAAGAGATCTGTGCAAGGAGAGTAGAATACAGCAGATGCGATCACGACCAGCACTCCTCCTGCCATCTTCCTTTAGATTCCAGACCGTCTAAGTACCGCTCCGCGAACTCGTCTCCAATTTGACCATGCTCTACCACCACCTGCTTGATCGCTTCTCGTACAGCCTCTGGCATCTTCCCCGATGAACTGGTGGTCGAGTCACGCAGAACTTTTAGATGCTGTATTCCCAAAATGAATGAGCGAGAGCTGACTTACCCTGAAATGTAGACATAGGCTCCAGCTTGCGAGAGCAAGTTCCACACAAGGGAACCCTGTGATCGGATCTTGTCCTGCACGTATGTCTTGCCGTCATCTTCCGCATCTCTACTAGCTGCCAATTCGTAGTGTAACGGCCCATATCCTTCCCTTCCATCTCCAGATTGGTCCCCTTCCGAGCCGATGGCCAAGTTACTGTCTACCTTTGACTGCTGAGCTAGAGTTGAGAGAGCGCGCCATTCGTCGCCGAAGAGAAAGTCTCGCTTTGAGTAGCGGCAGCCTAAGAACAAAAGGATGTTCGGCAATGGACTCTTGCTTGGAATGTCTTGAGGTTTTGTATCGGCATCTCCGTGCCCATTGGTTGCATGGGTGAAAAAAGCAACGTCCACACCGAGCCTGTTGAGTCTTTCATGTGCCAGGGAGCGCATGGGGGCTACACCTGTGCCTGGGCCGATTAGAATGATGGGTGTGACGTCCGAGGGTGGCAGTCTCATAGTGCCGGCTTCTATCCGAAAGGCAAAAGTAAGCGATGAATCTGGAGGATCGTCACGAGAGCGAGCGGGCTCGAGACGAGAGAGCCACGAAGTGCAGATGCCCTTTCGAGGCTCGCGTAACCTGGTACGATATTTGACCATCGCCACCGCAAGCTCGATGCGGTTTGGCGAGACCTGAAATGAAACGCAGAATGTTGGAACACCAGACCTCAGACCAGAGATCAAAGTCGCCAGGCAGAAGCCCTTCTTCGACTCACCGCCGGCGAACTGGCGATGGAGAACTTTCTCTCCTGCATCCAACCAAACAGTTCCACAGCCCATTCAGGTCCAATGTTCTGTACGCTCTTGAACTCCTCGAGCACTTCCAGGCATGTCCGTCTGACCCTTTGGGCATAATCGAACATCTCATCCGTACCCTCACCAGGTGTCAAAAACTCTGTTAGTTTCTCGTGCTCGAGGTGGTCAGGAGGCGTAAAGTTGCGCAGAAAGGCGAAAAAGGAGCGTCGGGGGACAGACATCGGTGTCAAGTAGGATGCAATGAGCTTCCGTAGAGTGATTGGGCGTCGAGGAATGTGCGACGGCAAGGCCTCGCCTGGACGACAACAGGGCCGATGTTCAGTTCTGCCTCATTGACGAGAGGAGCTCCTGAAAAGTGCTCACCTCCTTCCTCAATCTCGAGCTCGACTTGGGCATCTGCGTGCTTGTCCCAACCCATCCTTTTGAGCAGGCGCTCCACATCCTTAGGTTCGTTCTCCGGCAAAAGGCAGGCGACATCCCCGGCGCTGTAGATGATTGATTCGCCATCTGTCCGCTCCCATTCGATGGCTCGTACGTCTTGAAAATGACTTGGATCAGTCACTCGTTCGTTCCGTAGGAGTCGAGCGGCTTGCCAGTCTGGTGGAACGAAGACTGTTCCGGTGTCCAGAGTTGTACTAGTAGTCGTTTGACTTGCTGACTCATCAATGGTAGCTGAGCTGGACTCGACCTTTGATGAGCCATTGGGGAGCTCTGAGCTTGGACAGGGCCGTAGACGGACTCGCACGCGAGGCGGGAACAAGAGATCTGGCGCAACAGGCGAGTACTGAGCAGTGGGCGGGTATGTTGTCGTGAGCTTCGAATAAAGTCGTTCCAACCAAGGGCCGAGGGCGCCCTCTAGTCCAAGAGGATGCTGATCATCGCCTTCTGGCGCTGGATCCGTATCAGACAAGGGCAGTAGCTCTTGCGCGCCGAGCTCCTTCAATCTTCTGGCGAGCTTGCGCGCAGGCCAGCAGAATCTCGGATACGAAGAGTCTCCAAGCGCAAAGACGGCGCTGTGAACATCGGACAAAATGTCGTGAGGCAGTCCATCTCGCAGAAGGAAGTTCCAGAACTTGAGAGCGGACTGGGGGAATTCGCCTGCGCCAGTCGTGGCGACGATGAAGAGGACGTGTGTCTCGTCGATAAGGGAGGTCACATCGTAGCTGTCAAAGCTGGCGCAATGCGTCTTGAACCTGGCTCGCTCGAGGTCTTCTCGGATTCGGTGGGCAACATCTTGCGCAGTGCCAGTCGAAGAAGCATACAGGATTGTCAGACTCGGTCGTTCAGGGTCGGCTGCTGGTCGAGAGGGAAGCACTGTTGGCCCTGCCCAGTCTGCCCTGTTGTGGTCTGTCATTCATGTATGGTCACCAGCGACTTGCTCTGTTGAGATGCTGGAAGCCGTGGAGAAGATCCTCTTCGTCATGTTCTGAAGCAACTGACCACCACCATCGTCACTACCATTCGACAGCAAGATGGAAGTTGACCTGTCTAACGCGGGCAATGCCTCGCTCGAGAGCAACGCCCTCTCTTTCGGGCTCTTGCAAGTCATCAGCGAGGCACGCAACGAGCATGGACTGCGACACCATGACTACAAACTGTATCATCACTTCTGCGCGAAGAAGGTTCACCGACTTCGTGAAATCCAGAAGGTCACACACGCCGATGACAAGCACCTCCCTTCCGCCAAACAGTCCAAGGCTGGCACGACTGGCAAGAAGGGCAAGTCTTCCGGAAAAGCTCGAAAGACTCGCCAAACTCCCGCAGCTCAAGCAGCAGCTGCCAAAGCGCAAGGTCCAAACACGTTCACCCCAAAGGTCCTGAAAGCGGCAGAGGTCACAGATGAGAGGTATGCCCTGTACCCAATCTGGACCCGCAGATCATCAATCGACTGACGGTGTCTTCCCTTCCTCAGGCCTGCTCTCCTCCTCCTCTTTGAGGCAGAACGAGCCTGGGCTCATTCCCAAGAATACCGAGAGCGGCTCGCCGAGGCTGATGGCGATCCCAAAGCGCGCAAGCTGGGCCTGAGCCGACTGAAGCGGGCGGTCGAGTGGGCCGACCAGCTCGTTGCGCTCCTCCGAGCATTGCCGGAGCAGGCTGTCGATGCTCAGCTGGTCGCAGAGGCTGTTGCATACAGAAACCTCCTCGAAGGTATCCGACACTTTGATCGCGGATCGGAAGCATCCTACGAGGCTGCACTGCCACTCTTTTGCGCATCTCGAGTCCTACTCAATGTAATCGCCAAGAGCAGTGCTACGAGTCGAAGGGAAGCGCTTGCTTACACCTTCGTCGACCAGGGCGAAGCTCCTCTTCGATTCTGTGCTTATCAGCTCGGTCTCAACGAGCAGCTCTCCGATCTCGACGCTCTGGCCAGGGAGCACGCGACGCCCGAAAAGTGCGAGCAGATCTACCCCGGATTCGCGCAAGTCTTGAAGCGATTCGAGAGCTCGGCCCAAACCAAGTCGGGCAAAGAGCAAAAACGATCAGTCAAGATTGACTGGCATGGACGACAGCTCCCGGTTCGCAACCCAGATTTGCTCGAGGCTACCGTCAAAGTGCAAGCCGAGCAAGAGCGACTCGCGGAGGTGCTGGAAGCCAGTAAAACTGAGGATTCGCAGTCTCGCAAGCGCGGCAAGCGTCAGTTCGTGCGTCTTTCCCATGCCGAGCGAAGAGCCAAACGACGCAACGCACCGGGCGTGTCTGGAGCTGGAGCACGCTCTGCTGCGATCGCCGACTCCGATCCATATGACAACGCAATCGTTGCTCTCGGCGAAGCCGTAGACGTCTCCCAGCAACTTATTGCCGAAAACCAAGAAGCTCTCTCCAAGAGTCACACGGAGCGATTCGCTGCCGCAAGCACAGATCTGCAGCTCGTACACGACTACATTCACTACGAGCTCATGAGTCTGCGCGTTGCACGGGCAGACTACCTGATCAGGAATATCGAGAAAAAGGCAGAACGGCAGGAGTCGCTCGACAAGGTGACATTGGAGAAGAAGCTCGCCAACCTTCACGGCAGTGCGGCCGCTTCAGGCTCAACAAGCTCACAAAAGACTGGAGAGGGTAAGGCCAAGCGAGTGTCTGCCATCAAGAAGGTCTCGAAAAAGCGTCCCAATGTCAGGAGACAAGCGAAGAAGGTCAAAGCAGCGAAGACCAAATCCAAAGGAAGCGCTACAAAGTCCGAGCACCGACGCTCACCAGCTCGATCTGGCACGCGAGCCTTGCGCGTTCGTCAGAGAGCCGCACAAGCCCGTCAGCTTAGAGACTCCAGCCTGGAAGAAGCTCGTCGCCGTGTGATCCAGAGTGTGCCTGGCCTGGCCCGTTTGTACGATGGTGCCGAAATCAGCGTGTCGACGATTGCGACTTTGGGACTGGTCGAGTCTGATCCCGAGATCAGCTCCCTTGTGGATGCCAAGGCTGCGTGGTACCGAGCTGAGATGCTCCGAACGATCGCGCGAGCATATGCTCTCAGCGGAAGCTATGCTCAAGCTCTTCTCCTTCTCACCCGCGCCTCCTTGTTCGTGCGTCAAGCTCGACAGAGCCTCAGCTTGGTAACCACTGACGGGTCGTCGGGTGAGGCTGCGGCTCTGAAGGCGAACAACGACTTCCCTCCCACGATCAGCTCGAAGCTTCTCGACGATCAAGACGGCAAGATTCGTTCCCTTACGCGTGCCACCCAACGAGAGATGTTCTTCGGTCAGAACAAAGTCATCATCGCCGGCTCAGCCGATGCCTACGTGGCTTCCCGACGCAAGGTCACTGGAGGTGGTGGCGGAGGTGTTGCGACTGATGCATCAAGACTTGGAACTGCGTTGCGAGATCTGGCGACCAAGTACGTCGACTTTGATGATCCCATTGATCTTCAGCAAGCGGCCAGTCTCCCCGAGGACACCCAGGCGGAATTCCAAGAGGAGCTTGACAGTATTGTCCAGAAGTCTCGTGCTGCGGACGCCCGCGCGAAACAAGCAGAGGCGGTTGCCGCTGCCACTGTCACTGATCCCGCTGAAGAGACGGATGTCAGCATTCATGCGGGGCAAAGCACAGCGGCCGCTGTCTATCCAGACGCTGCAGGTGCGGAAGAGGGCACAGATGCTGGTCCATACGATCCCGCAAACGACGATGAATTCGAGGCTGGAGCAGGGCAGCAGCCTCGTGGATGGTTTGGAGGGTGGTTCGGACGCAAGTGATTATGTCTTTCTCCAACACCTTCAATTGCAGAATCTGTGTTCTTGTCCTGTCCTTGTCTTGTGTATCAGGTGAGGAAAGCATAGTATGAGATGAGATCCTGTTCGCCATGCTCGGCGAGCGGTAACAGAACCTGCGCCTTTCACTGAATCGGCAGTGGTTGTCGAGGTGAAACGCTAGATGCAGACGGCTTCACTTGCGCTCCTTCTGAGGTGTTGAATAAGCTCGATCGTCCGATGATCTCTGGGAGGGCGGATCCATGAGCCATGCTTCGGCATGTGCTCTCTCCGTACAAGTGATCCGCACCGACAGGCCAAAATAGTTTCCAAGCATGAACATGGGTGTTCATAATTTGAAAGTATGGTCAAAAGGTACATTCAGCTTGGCCAAAAGTCCACCAAGCGGGCCTTGCCCTCCCCGTCCATCTTGTGCTTTGGGTCCGGCCATGGCAGCCACCATGCCGTCCGGACCGCACACAAGAACAATCGGACTCGACCCGTTCCTTTGGCTATTTGGACCGCGATGCAAGGCTTCCTGGATCGCTGAGGAGGGGATCCTGCCATGCCGCACTGGCACGCCTAGGATCTTATCTGAATCCTTCTTGCCTTTCCAGATCCAGGACAGGAAGGGACGTGATGGAGAAGGGTGAACCGATTGAATGGCTCCCTGCCCCTCGATCTTGAGCGATAAAAGTGCTTGATTCCGCGCTGTCGACTCGCCCATGGCACCCTCCAGCGCTCCATTCGACTCTGAGAACAGGCAGAGTCTACCACCCCAGCCTGAGTTTGCCGTGTCCAGAGCCACCAACTCTGGAAGTAGGAGGAAAGAGGCCGGGCTGCGGGCTGCATACAGGATGTCTACCCTTGCCAGGTTCGGCGTTAAAACAGAGACATACTGTCCTGCTGCCTGTGCACTGCTAACGTGTCCCCTGAGCGAGTGCAGAAGCTGGTGCGCCGTAGTGATCCCAGTTCCTCCGACCAGCTGAACCAATGGACACGCAGACAGCGGGTCAGTTCCCCTTGGCAGCGACCGTTAAAAGTAGCCAGACAACTCCAGTTCCATCAAGCTCACCATTAGAATCGCCTGCGAATCTGCACCGGCCCCACCGCCGTCCCGAATTTGTGCCCGAAGGCCTGGATGATCTCGCTCCAGGTCCCAAGTCACATTCGGTCCTCGAAGCTCAACAACATCTCCCGCACGCAGCGTGCTGGCATATCGCGAAACCTCGCCATCGGGATACCGCTTGATCAAAAGCTCGAGCGTTTCTTCGGGTGCGGTGTTTGCGTTTGCTAAATCTATTGGCGGATCGAGCTTGGTGGGGTTGCCTGGTCTTCGTAGTGGGGTATATGCGCGTTCGATCTGAAGGGCTGGCTCCTTCATGTATACCGACTCGATCCGGAACGGGTCTGATGTTGAAGCTGAGGAGGAGGCTGTCTGACTGGCTGGTACTGAAGCTCGGATTCGAAGCAGGATATGTTGTCCATCACCACTAGGGTCCGACTTCAAGAGGGATGGCGAGGTCGTTCGATGGACAGACAGCACTCTGAAGCGTCCATACTTGCCTGGATTGAGATGCGCGCTGAGATTATCATTCTGGGTACCATCAGAAGAAATCCACGTGCGGAGGTCAGCAGAAGCGAGAGCTGCGACGCTGATCAGGCCGACTCCGGCCACAGCGATCGTCCATCTCGATGTCTGTCGGCGACGGGAGTCTTGCGATGGTCCCGGCTTCCGTGTTTCTTGTGTGCTGTTGCCCTGAGAAGCCGTGGCTAGGCGACGAGCATGCGAAGGTCGAAGTCGGAGAACGGGTGGTTGCCAGTGTGACCTGAGCTGGCCAACTGGGGTGAAGGCACCTCGTAGGCGAAAACCGAAAGCACCCACACGATTGCACCAGCAGCTCATTACGACCTCGAGTCAGTTGGGATTCGCCTGTCGGATCAGAAGCTTAGCGTTGCGAATGAGCGGAGTCTTCGAGGTCAAGAAGATGCATCAGGACTTCGAGATCGCTGTAGCCAGCAGTCGAGACACGGTGCCTCAGTGGCAAAAATTCACAACAGCATTTCACACTCATCCGAGGACAGGGCTGGAAGCCAGAGAGGAGAGAGATTGTGTGTGTGCCATGAATTGTCCCAGAGCTTTGGAAATTGTACTGTGAGATGGGGAGTTGCGAAGACAGCTTCTTTGACAAGGAGAACAAGGAAAGAAAAGAAATGTAGTAGCGATGCAGAAGTATATGGGAAAGAGGAATGAGAGTGAGAGGGAGAGGAGAGAAACATTGGGCTGGGACGTCGTTAGGAATGGGGGGCCTGTCGGTGAGCGGCGCGGTGTGTAGACTTGGGCTCTTCGTACATTGCAACAGGACGCTCGAGGGATTGCGCAACCTAGATGTCGAGATGTGGTGAGGGATGTCATTGTGGACAATAATATCGGTCATTTGAGAGTCCGCGCAACTCGTGTCTCTGGGTCGCGCGAAAGAGAAGCCCGTTCCGTGCTCGCTGACGGATGTTCGCCACGCTCTGGGCATCAGACCGGGCGGCACTGTACCATCCTGGTATTCAAAGAAAGCCGTCCTCCTCCCGATCCATCTAGAACAACCCAACATGAGGACCAGCGTGCTCATCTTTGCGAGAAGTCCCTGTTCCACGCAAATCGACATCAGGCCGTTTCGAAGATGGTCGGTCTCAGCGTGCATGCGCGCTTCTTGCCGAGCCAGGTGTGGTCTCGCACCTGGGGTAGAGAGGAATGAAAGAGGAGGAGACGGTAAAAGTCCTTGACCTCGGGATGGGATGATTTGACGTGTTCAGAGCTCGGCTTGAGTGTATTGACGAGCTCGCATGGGACCAGGTCCGAGGTTGAGGTAACACCCATTACACAGCGAATTTTGTGCGGCTCGGGCCGTGTTCGTCTCCGACACAGGTATTCCCAGGCCAGATCGAGTCTAGTCGGTGGCAGATCGTTGAAAGGGACAACACAAAACACGGCTGTTGAAGAAGGGCTTGAGAAGGGGCATTGTCCGTCTTGCTAAAGAAGTTCTTTTGAGGGAAGGTTTCGGTTGCCAAGAAATGGAAAGAAAAAGGAAGATATGATGTAAGGAAAGCGGCAAGCTCGTCTCGGGCGAGCCGCGAATGGTTGGAGATCAGTGAGCATCGATCTGCCCTTCGAGATCGATGTCCAGGCAATGTGCGCGGGCACGCAGAAGGAAGGGGGGCTTTTTGGATCGCGAAGGTAAGGCAAACTTTGGGGGGCGGGGGACCGATCAGAAACCGATCAGTGCGATATATGCGGTCTTTCCTCTCATCGGGGTCCGCCGGGTCGACGCGCGTACCGTCCAGCACGAGGCGCCGCTTCACCTTGTAAAAGCCCGCTCTGCACATTCACGCCCGCAACCTCGACATCATCATCATATCTCTGCCGCGCCATACTCTGCTGCTGCACAGCACCCGGAAGCGGTTTTGAGTCGTACCGAGGTTGCGACAATGGCTGTTGCTGCGACTGTCGGACCGCGTTTCCGTACTCGGCCGGTGACATACCCGATGCCGCCGCCGGACGGGTGTGGTATATCGACTTCTGTGGCGGCAGTGGTGGAGCTGCGGACGGCCCAGGAGACCGTCTCGCCTGCGTGGACCCAAAGTAGCCTGTGCCCAGTAGATCACCTGTCGAAGCACCATGGCTTGGACCAGCAGCGCCACTGGTAAGATAGCTCGATCCCAGGGGCAGGAGCGGGTTGGTCGTCAGTCCGTTGCTGAAAGTGCTGATATGGGACGAGCTTGCACTGTCAGGACTGGTTCCCCCGCCTCCAATGTTGATATTGGCGAGATGCGGGGACGAGCTACCCTCGTTGGAATTGCTGCCCGCACTCAAGCTGAGCATGCTGTTCCTTCTCGATGCGGAGAGGGCGCCTGAGCCTGCAGTAGGATCGGTCGGTGGCCGCTTCAGTTCTACCGAGCTGTCCAAGGGATGGGCATTGTGATGGTTTTGACTGCTATAGTTGGGGTATGCAGGCGCGATCGCGCTGGGGTAGACTGCGGGCACAAACGCCTTACTGCCTCTTTGCCGGTGAATATCGGTACCACGACCGATGGTCGAGCTCCTGCTTACTTTTGCGGAGTGACTGGATTTGTTGGGAGAGGACGGGTAGCCTGGCGTTCGAGGACCTCGTGGAGATCCAGGCGGGATGTTGTAGTGGCTCGCATTGAATGCCTGTTGCTGCATTGGTGGGAGAGGAAGGGGCGCCGGCCGGTAGCTACTGGGCCCACCGGCGCCATTTCGGCTTGGTCCAGCAACAATGTCAGAATACCTGCCAGTGTCGGCATTTGACCCTAAAGCTGCCTGCGAGTCGCCAAAGGGTCCGGAGCTCGAGCTCATGAAAGAGTTGTGGCCAGGCTTGATGGCACCGGGGAACAAGCGGTGTTCGCTGCCCGCGACAGAGCCGGAAGCCTGCGAGAGATGACTGGCATACAAGGGAGTTCGACTGGATATACTGGCTCCGCTTTTTGCCGGCCGTGGAGGAGGACGCTTGTCGATCCGGGATGACCGTGCGGATTGATAGTTGGGCGTCGAAGCGCCTGATGCCGACGTTCCGAACACGTACGGCTCTGCGACGGAGCGTCTGCCTGCGCCACGCAGGCGAAGATCCTGATGTGCCCTCTGGCGATCCTTCGTAGTCTGCGAGTTGTTTGGGTTCCAGCACTTGATCATGACGATCAGGAAGAGACAGCACACTAGGGAGAAGACCATGCCGGCAATGATGAGGAGAAGTGGTGACAGGGGCACGTCCCCAATGGTGATAGGCTGGTCAGCCTCGGGACCTTCGTTGTTGGACGCGTTGATGGTAGTGATCTGTCGCACAGCTAGTGATTGGCGCTGTTGAAGGACCTCTCCTATCGAAGGCGCCCTTGGCAAGGCATTGCCTCCGCGTTGCAGCCGGTACGCGATTGTTTCAAGAAAACCCCTCTCTTGCTCGTCATCCCTGTTGAACACGATTCGATCGATGGGAAAGAAAGGGGTCAGTACGCTAAGCGGGCCGTGTTTGTGGCAAGCTGGTACATGTGAGGCTCACCTCTGCAATGCTTGTGATGAGGGATGTGCTGAAGGTGTTGCTGCGGTGGCCAGCAACGGCATTGTGACCGAGTACAGGACGGTGAACGTAGAGATGAGTGCTCTTTGTCTCCCTTGCGACGACCGTCTGACCTGTGCTGTTGAAGGTGCGCTGAGCATGCTGTGCTGTGCTGTGAATGCGAGAGACCTGGTGTGGGATGTTAATGTGCCCCAAGTGATCGGTCGTGAGCTGGTGCTAAGAACAGGCGGTGGGAGAGCAGCTGGTCAGCCTATTTCTTGCTTGCTCCTGTTCTCTTCTTTTGACCGGCCGGGGTGGGAGATGGGTAAGGTAAGAAAGGACAGACCGAGAGAGCGAGAGAGGGTGGGTCGTGATTATTGTTTGTGGTTGCCTCGGGTTTCCGTGCTGGGCTGGCGTGTTCAAGCTTGGTGGGAGGAGGTGCGCGATTGCTGCGGAAGGCAGTGTGGGCCCTTCAGAGCCGGCTCGTCGTCGTGCGCGGTGCTGGCCAGAGAGCGGAGCGTGTGGTCGAGGAATGGTGTTGGAGAACTTGGAGGGCCAAGCGGAGCAACAATGAGGGCAGAGAACGTCGAAGAGGGGCGGGCGAGTTGAGTGAGTGAGTGAGTGGGCGAGCGAGCGAGGGTAGACAGACGTTGAATAAACGAAATCGAAATCAAAAAGCTACCGGCTTTTTTCCCTGCAGGACAACATCATACAGTACAGTACACAGAAATACATAGCCACAACTGCTCACCACAACACACTAGGTTGCGATGATGCCACGAGGCAAGGCAAAGCAAGGCAAGGCAAGGATCAACGCATCGAGCAACAAAGCACGGACAGGACTCTCACTCCTGCTTTTGTCTTGGACGTCCACCCAGGATGGATGCCATCGTGAGGATCCAAATTTCTGTTGCTTAATATGGAACCAGAAAGTCACAATGCTTGCCGGGGCGCATCCGTATGATGGGGGCCCTCGATGTTTCGCCCCGAAAGGGCTCCCCGATGGCTGGAGTCGCTAGTTCGTGCCATCCTGAGTTGTTGTTGACACGATGAGCAATTTCTATTCGTGCGGTCCTCCATCCATCCATTCCTGATCCTTGAGAAATCCTCAGCCATGCCGAAGAATGATGGGTTGACCCGGTCGTCTGAGATTCATCCTCTTCTCGCACGCACCTGAGCTAATTCGTTCGCACTTTCGGCACAACCACATGCCAGGGCAGCTCAGACTTGCATACAGTACATGACCGATTGGGTCGCGCACGCGACCGTGCCGATGGCGGGCCATTCTCATGGTAAAATCCAGATCACACATATACTGTATGTAGCTCTGTCTATCTGCTGCTGCTGCTCCTGCTGCTGTTGTTGTTGTGCGGCATGGGCACCTTGCTTCACCCGGTGGATGCCGACAGCGTGTCAACACAGATCCTCCATTCCCTGAGGACGGCGGTGCCCCGAGAAAAGGCCCGCCTTGTTCAAGCAGGGTCCAAGAGGGAATTGGCCAGCGATCGACGTTGATTGGCCAATGGCCATGCCGCAAACGCCGGCTCCACGATCCTCTCTCCCTCTCTCTGCCTGACCCACTCACTCGTCAGAAAGGCGTAGCGTTATCTTTGGGGGAATGCTCAACTCGCCGCTCGCCAGCTTCCAGTCTCGAGCCTCGACACATCTCCGGACCGCCGGGGCGTGAGTTTGCCCGAGAAGCACATGCGGAACAACATCTTGGGCAGACCCAAATTGAGTATTGCAACTGCATGCTGTGAGCACCTTATGTAACATGAAGAGAAAAAGTTGGGGGACAGCGAGCCTGATCGAGAGAAGGCAATTTGGGAATGAGGATGAATGCGATGGCACCATCCAAACCTCTACGTAGAGTGCATCGACACTGCAAGAAAGGCAACGCGATGTCAGTGACTTCCCGCGTAGAATAGAATAAATTTCTGGGTCAGACACAAGACTCACTCAGTGATCCAACAAATGTCAGGATCAGACGTTGACGCAGCTGTCAGAACGGGAACCGGTGTCAAAGAAGGAGTCAGCACTGTGTCTGGAATTGGCCAAGGGACACGACGGATCGCTAGCACTCACCTCGACAATATCTTCTGGGACGAGGAAGATGAGGCATCCCATCTTGCGCGCCACACTGATTGCCAGCTGTGAGATGTCAAAAATCGATCCAAAATCGCGTTCAGTTATATAAAGCAGCAGGATCCCTATGAAACGCCAGCATACCTTGGCATTTGTTCGGCACTCCTCGTCCGTACGTCCGGCAAGCACGAGGGAGTAGTCCACGATTCCGGGTCGTAGACCATCCAACAGGTCTAAGAAGAACACCGCATTCTTCAGCCCAGGGTCTCGGAAGCTCCTCATCGAGCTCTTCTTGCCCGCCTTTTGCACAACCCCGTTCGCCCAAGACACCATGTCCGCATCAGTGACTCCCTTTCCGCTCTTCGAAATCGAAGACAGCGTCTTGGTGATATTGAGCCGCATCAGCTGCCAGACCAGACCCAGTGTCAGCGTCCGGGTTCCGTCCACGATGTCCGCTCCCTGGATGCCGACAATGTGCATGTTCGACGCCTTGGCCAGGTCGACTGCATAGTTTGTGTTCTCCACCATCTTGAACCGACTCAGCTCCTGCCCTTCCTTTGGCTTCGACACCCGTCTCCAGGCAACCGAACCAGGAATCACCTTGTCAAACGCCTGCAAAATGACCGTACCGTCTTTGAGATCCTCGAACAGGTTGTATACGCCCGGGTCCACATCGAGACTGTTCAGCCAGAGCGTGAACACGCGCGCCTCGCGCTCGCCCTCGGCGTCAAAGTCTTCGATCACTTGCGGCGGCGCCTCCTCCAGAGGCTCCAGGCACGGCCACGTGTTGAACAGATTCGCAACGAAGGCCAAGTTCAGTTTGGCATTACCGGACACCATCGATCCGGGAGTCAGGTACTTTCGGCACCCGATCGCGTCGGCTCTCTGCAGCACAAGCTCGGCGCGTTGCAGCACGTCGGTTTGCTGCAATGGTGCGCGGTCGCATGACTCTGGCTTGAGCTGGTTCAGCAATACAGTGTAATTCTCTCCGTCTGATACGTCCTTGGAGAAGTTGTTCACCCTGGAGGATGCACGTCTGAGTCAGACACGTGGTTGACCACTATCATCGCATGTGAAGCATACACTCACCTCCTGGGCCACTTGGCAGCCTTCAGATGGTAGTTGAACCAGCGCAGCAGGATCTGATCTGGAGGCAATCTCAAAAAGTCGTTGAGCTCTTCGCCATCCTCCAAGAGTCGGTACAGCTCCGGGTGGTTCTTTAAATCAATCTTGCTCAACAGTCCGCGACGAATGATCTGCCAGATCAGGCCCAGAATCAAGTGCTCTCGTCCATCGATCAGATCCTGAGGTCCAATGTTGACCACGGAGCAGCCGATCGCCTTTGCGGAGGTGATGACAATGTTGTTGTTCTCTGTCATTTGAAACGCGTTGGGACCTTTGCCCGCCTTGCCGAAATTCAAGACGCGCTCATCGATTGTGTCTGGGACCGCATCGTTGATGAGCTTGCAAAGAAGTAGACCGTCTGTTTACATTCCAGCATGAGAGCGCCGGTAGAGAACGACGTCAGCATGCCCAGTTCTTGGAAAACCCCAGAGCATCCGAAATGCGCATCCGAGAGGCTCACCCTTGCATTCGTCGAACAACTGGAAGTTGTCAGTGGGCAGCGGCAAGCGGTTTCCAATGTGCTGATCACCAGCCAGGCTCTAGCAATAGAATCCGAGACGTCAGCACAGCGCAGTTCGAGCTCATAGAGATCTCTGCAGACCCCTCACCGAGTTGATGTGCCGGGTGAACTCGGTTCGCTCATCCTCGTTCATTGTGTGCTGTACATTTGCATTGCTGCCCTTGACGGTGACTTTCCCCTTCACAACCGCACCTGCGGTTGCATTGCGTCCAGCGCGCAAGCGAGCGTACAGCTGTCCATCAATCAGACCAAGGTCACTTCAGTTTGTCAATTCGAGAGCAAAGAGCGATCGCGAGGGGGACGGATCATCAAGCTCACATCCACAAAGTCTTCGAGCTCAACACGACCACTAGCATCGACATCGACCTCCTTGAGCGTCTCGCGGACCTGATCGTACGAAGCCTCGCCCTGGTCCTGCAACGCCTTTACGACGTCCTGCTTGGGCACGGACCCTTTGTCGTCGACGTCGATGCGACGGAAGCGGTCGACGAGACTCATCACCTCCTCCTGGGAGAATTGCGGATATTTGCGGGCAAGCTTGATCGCCTCCATGGTGCCTAGTCTCGATTCGCCTTCCTGTTTGAGAATAATACTGTATGTTCGCTGCGATTTTCGTAGTCGAGGACGTCGGTCGTTCGGATCTTCGGACTGATGGCTGAGCGTGGAATGCGCTTGCAGTGGTTGTGATGACGCCGACTGTTGACGGGCTGTGCAACTGCTCACGTGACTAGTGCTCTTATACGGCCGAAACAATCTTGGTTTACCCGCGCTTCCCGATGTTTCACTGTGAGGGCCCCGAGAAAATGGCACGTCTCTCCAAAAACATAGACATATACAGTAGACTCTTCGTCTCTTCTGATGGGCACTGGCTTATACTGTACGAAGGATGGTCACGCATTGCAGTGGTGCTGAGGCTGTTGCATGTTTGAGCTCCGCCCACGTGGCTCGAAGCAAGATGCCAATGAATCTCGAGCATGTTGCCCACGTGGTCGTGAATCTGCTCGGAAAGTGTTGGGGGAGCAGGAAGATTCGGCAATAGCGCATGCCGTCACCGGCCAACCCTCACACGAGCGGGGCAACTGCTCGTACGCGATCAGAGCATTACATACATCAGGTCAGTCCTGTTCACCAGGAACAGCATCGCCCTCCTCCATCGTTACCACAGGTTCGGTGCTCGCAGGGCGCGGACCAGGAATATCGGCCTAAGTGAGTTGTGTGAGTATGCAATGCATTCATAAGTGGCGCCCAGGGATTCGTCTGGGCCAGAGGTGCATGCTAACCCCCTTCCTCACGCTACCATCCGCAGGACGACCACCAAAGAAGGCACTCATGGCGGACTTGCTCCTCGACAGATACACAGAGCTGTCCCATCGGCTAACGGAGCTCGCCGCTCCCTGGACTGCCAAATACGGCATCTCCAAGCTGGCCAACCACCTCGACACCGTGCTCGTGTCCCTGGCCTTCTTCTCCTCCCTCCAAGTGCTGTCTCGCGTCATCTCGCCCATCGTCTTCCCAAACTCGTACAACAAGCTCAAGCCCATCACAAAGAAGAGCTGGGACGTCCACTTTGTCGCATTCTGGCATGCGGTCATCATCACCCCGCTCGCGGCTATCCAATGGTACAAGGTCACAACAGGCTCGGATAAGCAGCCTCTCCGGATAGACCGGACCTATGGCTACGACCCAGAGGTCGGTCATGTGTACGCTATTACCCTTGGGTGGGTAATGACGCGCCAAATTCGAACCAATCGTGAGGGCAGACTGACAGGACTGGGCTTGCTTCCTCCCTTGACGACACCAGGTACTTCATCTGGGATGCTTGGGTATCAATCCTCGTGAGTACCTCGCCAGCATGTAAGCGCGTAAACCGTTCCTGACCGGTACACTGTACCCCTCTATTGTTCTTCGACTCGCAGTACGATGGTCCCGGCTTCATCGCTCACGGGCTCGTCGCCATGACGGCGTTCGTGCTCGCCTACGTGAGTCCACATGTCTGCGCGATGTTACCGTTTGCGCTGTTCAAGGCCCGATTCTGACGCGCCTGCTGTTCCTTTGAATCCCACAGCGACCCGTGTTCATGTATGATGGTCTTGCGTTCCTACTCTGGGAATTGAGCACACGTGAGCAGCACACACACGGCCCAAAGACCACTTCAGGTGGACGCGTACTTCATTCTTACAACGTTCCAACTTCCCTCTCACCATCGCCTTGCAGCATTCCTCAACATCCATTGGTTCCTCGACAAGCTCGGCAAGACGGGATCGACCCTGCAGCTGATCAACGCCTTCTTCCTGCTCAGCACTTATGTCTTTGCCCGTCTCACTTTCGGGATTTATAACTCATATCACTTCTTTGCCCACGTTCTCTTCCCGCCGGCGCCACACGTCCCCCCGCTTCCGGCCCACATCAAGTACTTCTACCTGATCGGCAACATCACGCTGAACTCGCTCAACTTTTTCTGGTTCCAAGCAGTAAGTCTCGCAATATCCTCGCTCCCATGCCATCGACACTGATTATGGACTAACTGATGTCACTGCCTCACTCTGAAGATGATTCGCGCGATTCAGAAGCGATTCACCGCCGTTCCCGAGGCTGATCACGATGGTGTGCTCGACTACAAGGAAGTCGCCAAGGGCAAGCAAAAAGTCGCCCTCAAGGTGGAGAAGAAGAGCAACTTCGACCAGGAAGTTGCGGCGGGCGTGGCTCGGAAACCCAAGGCCGAGTAATCTCTCAGGACTCTGGTTGTGGCCAGAACAGTCCCGGGATTTGCAAGCACAGTGATTACCGCAAGTCCTTCTCTCAAAGTAAAGCGACCAGCAATGGCCTTGCTATTTCGGCTTGAATCGGTTCCAAGGACAAGCCCAAAATAATGCTGCATCCTTCAGCACAAGACAATCTTCGCAACTTCAGCCTAGTTCGGTGGCCCGTATTTTCCTTAAAATCCTGTGCAAACGCACTATGATCGCAGAATCCCTAACAGCGCATTGCTTTGAAGATGGTGATGGAAACAAGACAATGTATACGCATGGGAAGGTTGATAGGGGTGTCACTTCTTCTGCGTGGCCCATCCCAATTGTTGAGCTAAAGCGGCCAAACTACCTCCACTGCCACCTGACTGCTGATCGGCCATCTCTGCGTCAACCTTCTCATTGCCGTTCTGATCGTTTCCTGACTCAGTGGCTTCCTCGGCCAGCGCCTCCACCCGCTCACGCTTATCATCGTCCGCCAACGGCACCATGGGAGGATTGACCTTCAGAGCCGCATCTTTTCCTACCAGCGCAGGCGCCTGAGCTTTCGCGGAAACTTCTTCAGGCGGGCCATCATCGTCGTCACTGCCATCATCTTCGTCTTCATCTGATGACCCGTAAGAGACCAAGGTGACCACTGCTGATCGGCCTTTGCTGACGTGTGTACCACTGCTCGAGCCTGCACGTGTCATCGTTTTGAACTGTGCGCTGAACGATGTTGTTTCTGTCGGAGCATCAGGAGGTACCTCTGGGCTGCTAGGATCTCCTTGTCCTGCCGTAGTGGAGGCAGGTGCAGCTATGCTCTGCTGGTTCGCCTCCTCAGCTGCCATCTTCGGTTGGTCACCAGCATCCACATCGTGGTCGCGTAAGGGCAGAATTCGAATGATGTTCTTGCCTAGCGCTTCCACATACTCCGTTTCTGGCCAGATCTCGACGGTCGCAAACTCGACCAAACCCCATCCCCAGGGTATTTTGCGAAGAACTTCTTCTATCGATAGGCCCGTGTTTGAGGGAACCTCTATGAATGTCTTCTTGGGCTGCTCCAGTGCCGACTTCTGCCCCCGAGAAGTGGATTCTGCTTGAGCTGATGGGGCTACTGTCGGGTTGTCCTGGTTATCTGTGGAAGGAGGCAGCACAGCACCAGGTTCCGCCGAGCCAGAGAGCAGCTGCCCTTTAGCATGGGTGACAAGTCCATCGCCTTCAGGTTCCATTTGTGATTGGTTTCGCTGCTGCTGAATGCTATCCACCTTTCGCGACAAGCTCTGAAGAAGCGTAGCCGAAAACAAGGGTGTTGGTGCAGCAGCGACGGGAAGCGCAGGTTGGTCTTGACAGCCGAAAGTGTGGCCACCCTCCTGATTGTACCCATAGCTGTAGGCGTACGCTCCTTGACCATACCCGTAGGACGCCCAATAGCCCGACCAAAAGTCCAACGGTGAAGGGTCGCCGTGTTCGGACCCGGGCCTGTAAGCAAGATGCTCCTGAGACAGATCAGGCGGTCGACTCGAGTTGCGATATTGCTGCACCGTCGCCCAGCCATTGTCACGGATCCTTTCACCAGTTGCAGGATCAACAGCCTCTGTGCCGCCCTTCCCGGCCGCTTCATTCTCCCCTCCCGCCTCTCGCCGCCTGGCTGCCTCCTCCTCGGCCGCCTTGCCGTGTCGCTCATACCATTGCAAGTACTTCAGCGAGCTCTCGTTGCGCAGCTTGATGGGGAACAGCGGTATTAAGAAGTGCGTCCCAGGTGGAAAGAGCGTAGACGATTCTGCTGTTGGATCCTCTGTTTGGCCGTCTTGATTCGGTAAGAGGCCCAACTCGGCCCAGAACGAAGCGTCTACAATGGACCACGACAGCTCCTTTGCGATATCCGAGGATACCTGTTGCACCTTGTCCCTGCTGTTGTGGCGCCGCCGCTTGCCTAGTCGAGTGAAGTTCTTGCTATCGATGCCGCCTTTCTGAAGCACCTGCGATCCGAGCAGATTGACAATGCTCGCCGAACCTGGAGCAAGCGGGATCACGAATGAGGACTTGTCCCATTGGTCTGCTTCCTGACTCTTGAGCATTGAGTCTGAGTCGGGCTTTTCCTCTAGCACTTTTTCTTGAGCCTTGATGCTGCGAGCATTGAAAGGGAATTTGACTTCTACTGTGTAGGCCATGTCCTTCTCCCTAGAAAGAAGCAGAAGAAGCGAAGGTTGAGATATTCCAGGTTCCATCGCAGAAGCTCATTGGTATAAATTTGCTTCTTGAGCTCACCTGCCTCTCCAGCTGCTGTGATTCAGCTTCCTCCTTCGCATATTTTCTGGCAAGAACATGACCGGAATCTTTCGATAGGCTAGCTGCTTCTTGAGAGCTTCTAAACGCTGATGAGCAGGTGTCGGCGGCTGATTCTGCGGCTGCTGCGGAAGTTCGTTCCTGAGTCCAGGAGCAGTGGTGGCCGACGCGACTGCACCCAAGGCGCTCTGTGCAGCATCGGTGAGGGGCACGACAGAGCCTCTTGCGCCGGCGCGGACGACTCTGGAGCGTAGAAGGTCTCGACCAGCTTGTTCTGCCACGCGGCTGACTTGGTTGAGGAACTTGTAATCTGAGAGGAGATCCTGTTCGCCATATTCGGCGAGCGGGATGAAGTCGTGGGCTTTCCGCTTGGTCGGCAAGCATCTTCGAGCTGGAAGGCTGGATGCAGATGGCTTCACCTGCGCTCCTGACGAGGTGTTCGAGGCGGAAGTATCGGCATCGTTGTTGCAGGACTTGGCCTTGTGCTGCTTGGTGCACGGGAGTGAGCACGTGTGAGCACCGCAGGAGGGGCAGGTGTACTTGGCGGGCTGTTCGCATTCCTCGCAGGGCGAGGTGAATGCCGCTGGCATGGCGTCAAACCTTTGAAGGAGTACAACGTGCTTGATCGCGTTGTCGCCGTCGTGCCTCCTGATGAGATCGCGGTCAGGGAGATGAGCCAAGTCGCTGGAATTTTTTTTTGAAGAGCAGGCCTATGACAGGGCCACGACATACACGCGACATTGAAGTGTCTCTCCAAGGCAGCGATCACAAGGCAGACCAGACGAATAGGACTACAGTATCATCAGACATTTCGTATATATTATTGAACAGCAGCAGTCACGCATCCTTCTTCGTCTCGGTGGCGGCAGAACTCGAATTTGCTTCAATCTCTTCGCGTTGTCTGGAGCGCTTTGCTGCTTCTGCGTTCAGCCTCTTGTGTGAAATCATCTCCTTCCGTCTGACGATCGTCCATAGCCCAACTGCGAGGCCGAAAGGTGGCAGGAACCACTCGAGCAGCCACATAGCTACCCCACCGACTGAGGCTGTCCTGCTCTTCCATCTTTGTACTAGCTCTGCTGTTTGGGCGCGGAGAGCCTCCGAGGAACGAGACGCTTTGCCTCCTGAGATCTGTGTTGATCCGGAAGCAGACTCGGCTAGAGCAGACGAGTTGTCGAGAACGACATCCGCGTAAGGCAGCTTGTCCTCTAATGGTAGCTGAGAATTGAGACGCGAACGGGCATCTTCCTCTGTCAACCCATTCGCCGCATCTCTGGATACCATCCGACTCAATTGATCACTTGGCGGGCTGTCGTTGAGGACACCGTTAGTGGGAAAGCCTGTATATCTGCCGAGCAGACTGAAATGTACTCACCACCAGACGACGACGATCTCGCCGCAGAATGTCCACAGACCAGCTTCGACCAGAAGTGGCGCATCTACGACCACAACCTTGGATCCTTTGATCCACAAAAGGAACAGCAGCCAGGCCATGCGTTTCCGTACCGCCGAGTGAGTGATTCGGTTCAACACTTTCCTTTGCGCCGGATCGTTGAATACGATACGGCCGAGGGTGGGTCGATCGAGGCTGCCATCGGACTTGAGAATATCATTGCCGAAATGCTTGACAATGGCTTTGAGAGCTGGCGTCCCTGGTTCGACGACCGCTCGGGCGAGAGTGTCGAGATCGATCAGAGGGATCTTGTGTGTCTCAGAGAGAAGATGGGACACCGTCGACTTCCCTTACAAGGTGAATGCGAGCATGTGAAGCAGGACAGAAGAAAATCAGGGACGTGTCAGATGTGAAATCTGCTTCAAGTGCCTCACCAGAGGCAATTCCACCTGTCAAACCAACGACTGTGAGGGTCAAGAGGTCACATCTAATTCAGCGCGATGACCATACTGGAGCGAGATGCACGCTCGCTCACCCAACATGATTGAAAGCACAAGGAACAGAGGAAACGACCGTGAGCACGCGCGAGCGAGTATCACCTTGGAAAGTTGAGGCCCTGGTCGTGCGCGCTGGAAATTTCGAGTCACGTGCTTGAAAGCTGCGATTTCAGTCAATTTTTGGAAGCACGTCTCAAACTCTCGCAAGGTGCTTCTGGCAGGCATGTCTCTGTCCTGACTTGTACCACAGCCTGTACTGACCCCTTTCCTCTCCTACCTATCTCTCTTTTCCTTCTTCCGACGCGTGGCAGATTGCCTAGCAGAGGTCTGACCCTTCGTCCGCGCCTCGTGCATTCGTGTAGCTTCGGGGTTCGAGAGGTGCATACAAGGTCCGAGACCCTACCCTTCACCGAAGACACGTACAGAAACACACACACGCTCCTCTCAGACGCGCGCGTCGTACTGTCAGCGCGTTCGTCATTCTCGAGCGTGAAGATCTGTCGATCAGTCCAATTTCAGCATGCCAGAGTCGTCACGTCGCTCCAGTGGTGAGGAGAACCGCGGCTTTTCACGATCAGTGATTTTGCCGGGACCTGGAGGCGGTAGCAACAACGTCCGCATGGTGAACCCCACCTATCTGGGTAACTCCCTCGCAGACAACCACGCACCCTCCGCCTTTTCAGCTGCCCTCGATGAGCGCCTTCTGGCCGACATAGAGGCCGAAGACTCGGACTTCTTGCGCAAGTATAACATCGCCGATGACAAATTTGCCGCCTTGGAGAGCCGCATTGAAGGTCGTGACCGGCAGGCAGCATCTGTCCTGGATCTTGCATCTCTGTCGCAACGGAACTCCCGCAATGTGCGCACTATGGACGCCCCAGCTCTGTCGGAATGGCCCCAATTCGTCCCTCGTGGTCCGGACGGCAGCTCCATTCGCAAGCAGCCTGGTGCCAACGGAATTCCTCAGGGCATGTACTCCAGCATGACCGCAGCCGCGGGCCCTTACGGCTTTCCCCTGGCGTCGGAGGCCTCCAGTGCACGCAACTCACCCTCTCCGTCCGGATTTCTGCGCAAGCCTAAAGCGGACCTGAGTTTGAGTGCGGCTCGTCTCGAAGATTTGCCAATCCCGAGTGGCCTAGGCCAGTCTGTTACCGGTGCGAACAACAACATGACCTCCAGTCTTTACAGCCTACCCTCTCCTTCCTCCTTCAACCTCATGGTGAACGGCGAAGGCTCAGGCAGTAGCCCGGTCGGATCAGGGGTCCTGCGCAAGCCAACAGGTGAACTCGACATCGCTACTCGCATCGAAGATCTTCAGGGTGAGATCTATCCTCTATGCAAAGATCAGCACGGATGCCGCTATCTGCAAAAAAAGCTGGAGGAAGGTGTGCCCTCGGCCCGCGACATCATTTTCAAGGAGACTTTCCAGCACTTTGCCGACTTGATGATTGGTAAGTGCCGTGGGAGCACTGCGCTCTCGCCAGCACCAAATCGAACTGACTTCTTCAATCGGCCATGTTTTCTGCACATTAACAGACCCTTTCGGTAACTACTTATGCCAGAAGATGCTCGAATTCTGCACTGATGAGCAAAGAGACCTAATTGTCGAATCGGTCGCCAACGAACTCGTGTCTATCTCGCTCAACATGCACGGTACCCGAGCTGTCCAGAAGACGATCGACTACTTGTCCACACAGCGCCAGATCTCTTCCATCATTAGGGCCCTAAGCATGAACGTCGTCACCCTGATCAAGGACCTGAACGGCAACCACGTAATTCAAAAGTGCTTGAACCGCCTCAACTCAGAGGACAATCAGTTCATTTACAACGCTGTCGCCCAGCACTGCGTCGAGGTGGCTACCCATCGTCATGGCTGCTGTGTTCTGCAGCGTTGCATTGACCATGCCTCGGATCAACAGCGCATTCAACTGGTCACCCAGATCACCTTCAACGCCCTGACTCTCGTTCAGGATCCGTTCGGGAACTATGTAGTTCAATACGTGCTCGACTTGAACGACCAGCGCTTCAGCGATGCTATCATTCGCCAATTTGTTGGCAACGTATGCCTGCTGTCCGTTCAGAAGTTCAGTTCTAACGTGATTGAAAAGGTGAGTTGGCTGTGGAAATGATCTCAGGGCTCACAGCTGACATGCTCTGCTGCTTTTTCATCAGTGCATTCGCGTTTCAGAACCGGCGACACGGCGTCAACTCGTCGAAGAGTTGTTGAACCGTCACCGACTGGAAAAGCTTCTTCGCGACTCGTTCGGTAATTATGTTGTACAAACATCCTTGGACTACGCCGAGCCCGTCCAGCGGACGGCTCTGGTAGACTGTATTCGCCCGATCCTCCCCATGATCCGTAACACCCCGTATGGCAAGCGTATCCAATCGAAACTTCAGCGCGACAACGTCGACCTAGGACCCGGATCTGGATCGATGCCGTTTTCTCTGATGCAGGCTGCCGCCTACCACCAGCAGCAGCTGCAAGCTATTGCTGCAATCGCCAATCGACCTCCGGCCGAGTTTGGCAACATGCCGCCCTTTGCGGGCAATGGTATGCACGGCCCCGGTGCTGGCGGACCGGCGAACATGAATGGACGAGGTGCCGCAGGCCCTCATTTGCACCCTGCCTACGGACCTTCGGGAATGCAGCCCCCTATCTATGGACCGCCTCCGCCAACTCAGCACAACCTGGGTCCTGCTGGAGCCTCGCCTACGCTGAGCAACGCACCCGGTGCGAGTCCATTTCCCGCCCATCAGCCCTATCGGATGAATGGCTTTGTACCTGTGGGAGGGTTCTCTCAGTTCCCGCAGACGAGCTTCACACCGTACTGAAGGACCAAGATCTCCCGGACGTCGACACGCCTTCTTGGCCCCCGGACTTGTCACCCGTCGGAGCATTCCCTCACAGACCAGTTGTTGTAGACTCCAGCCAGATAGAGGACGGGCCCTACCAGATCTCGACGACGGCACCAAGCTGGCATCATAAACAGAAACACAATCTCCACTCCCAGAAACGTCTTTTTTACCCCCTTCCTCTGATTCCAAGTAGACGGTGATTCGGCCTGCGCAACCTCGAACACACATCACTCACCCAAACACCAATCGACCAGCATTATGTACTACAAAAGGCAATATCTCCTCGATCTCTTTTTTACCCTGTTGTCTTGTCTACCAACTAGTTTCTCATTCCTTGTCAGCTCCTCCGACCCGCACCGCTGTCGCACTGGGGATACTGACTGCAGGCTCGTGCGAGGTCTCCAACGCGACCACCGAACGCTCGCGACCCTGTTCAGCTCGATCCCTACCGACCGCGACAGCGCGAAGAGGCCAAGGTCCTGGCGGGTTTCTCTTTCACCTTCTTCTCTTTCTCTCTCTCTCTCTTTCTCTTCCTTTCCCAACCCCGACAGAACCCCCCACTTTCAACTTGTGTGTCGGTTCGGTCTTTTTCTCTTTCTTCCTCTGCGACCCTCCTTCGTTATTTGCTCGGGGATGCTTTGTGCTTCTCCAAGCCCGCTCCGCCCTCCTCACAGCCGTTACCTCGCTCCCTTGTACTTACCTCGCAGCCCACCATGTAATGCTCGAGCTTTGCCATGCCCATTTTCCTTGTTTCAGCCGCCTGAGTTTGTACGACGCGCGTGCGGTGGCCTGTGGGGACCACTCTCTGACAAAGTCGGGCTTTGTCGTTCGGGTGTCACATGGCAAAAGGGCGGCTGCGGGCCGAAGCCCAGTGAAAGTCTAGCGGGGTGGAAACGTGAGCTCTCTCCACACAGGGTTCCGCCCCAATCGCAACAGCAGGCAGCAGCAGCAGTGCAGCACATGCTCACAAAAAGCAGCTGGCAATAACGTCACTCTGCTCGCTGGACCCACACTCCCTCTCCCCTCTTCATCAACGACAACGACAACGACAACGACCACAACAGTGGCTCTTGATCCCCGAGTGCTGTGCCATTCAGTCCCGTCAGCAGCAGCGACCATGGCGCCCAAGGAACGACAACGTCGCGAGCGTGAGAGGAAGATCCAAGACCTCGACATCGTGCACGAAGGATGGGTCCTCAAGAAGAAGCGCAAGAAGATGCAGGGCTACGCCAAGCGCTACCTCGCCCTCACCAAGGATGGCATGCTCACCTATGCCCTCGCCAAGGACAAACCCATGCGTGACTACATTGAGATCCCACATGCCTCTGTCACGAGCAGCAAGCGGCACGGTGAGTTCTCGACATCAGGACCACACCAGGTCGGATCCTGGGCAAAGCCGTGCTCACTTGTCTCATTCTTCGTGGCATGTAGGCTCGATACATGTCGACAGTGGAGCTTCCGTCTTCCGTGAGTCTCATCTCTCCCTCTTCCCTGAGACAGTCCCAAAGGTTTTGATGGAGCCCGAAACACTCATATCAACTCTCCCGTCCCACAGACTTGAAAATGCTGGACCCTGCCGACTTTGATGCTTGGCGCACCCACCTCCGCTCTTTCATTCCAGACCATGCCGGTGAGAGCGCGGTTCAACGAATCTACGTCACTGCCAACGGGGGCCGCGATCTCGTCTCAGTCAACCTTGATCCCCTGTCGGAATCGACTAGCAACTTGGACGCGCTCCTAAAAAGTATCAAGGCAAAGGTCGACGTCCTCGCAGACCGCAAACCAGGAATGACAGATGCTTTCACGAGCATGCTAGGCTCCAATTCTAAAGGTCAGTGTGGTACAATCGAGAAAGTGCCCGGCGCATGTAATCACCTCACACTAAAACGTTTCTCGTCTATTTCTGCAGACAATACTCTGGAGGAACTGAGGCTGCTTGTCGACAACACCATTGCCGAGCACGGTAATATGCGTTCCTTCATCGACACCCAGATCCCCAAATCACGCGCTGGCGGTGACGGCACCATGGCATCTCTCAGCTCCCGGTTCGACACTGGCGTGACTACCAGCGCGCATCGCCCCCGCTCACATCTCAGCATCAGCTCCTTCCAGACTAAGGGCACCGACGAGGCTGTCTTCTACGACGCTGATGCACAGGATGACGACTTTGCCTTAGAAGAGAGTGAGACCCCTCCACTCTCCACGGCCGACAGCAGTCAAAGCGGTGGTGACGAGGAGACAGACGAGGAGAGCGGACTGGACGAAGCTAGCAAGTCAGACGGATCATCGACAGTGGCATCTGGAGCCGAATCGGGCCAGACAATTGAGTACCGCACCCAGCTGCCCTCCAAGGTTTGCGGTGATGAGGTCTCTCTTTTCTCGATGCTGAAGAAGAATGTTGGAAAGGATCTGTCGACGGTCTCATTCCCTGTTTCATTCAACTGCCCTCTCTCCCTGCTGCAGGCAACCGCTGAAGGTGAGTCCATCAGGGCGGCACACGCCTCAGGAAATGCGGGAAAATGCATTCACTTACCAAACCTCTCTTCCTCGGCAGAATACGAATATGCCCCAGATCTGCTGGAGCGCGCGGCGAAATCCGAAGATTGGGTCGAACGTATCTCCTTGGTGACTGCTTTCGCAGTAAGTGGATACGCGTCGACAAAGCTGCGCGCCAGCCGCAAGCCCTTCAACCCTCTCCTCGGTGAGACATTCGAGTGTGTACGCGAGCAAAGGCACATCCGATTCCTTGCGGAGAAGGTCGTGCACCAGCCCCCTGTCGTCGCGTTCTATGCTGAGGGCAAAGGATGGAAGGCTCAGGGCTGGAGCTCGGTGAAGAACAAGTTTTGGGGCAAGTCGTTGGAGCTCATCCCTGAGGGAAAGACTCGCATTGAGATCGGCGACGACGTCTTCACTATCCGCAAGCCAAGCTCGTTCATGCGCAACCTTCTCGCAGGAAACAAATACCTCGAACATGTGGGCGAATTGGAAGTGGTCAATGAAAGTACAGGTCAACGCGCGACGGTCGACTTCAAGGAGGGCAACATGTGGGGCGGAGCCTCGTCACGAAATCTTATCACCGGTACCGTCTACGACGAACGCGGGTCCGAAGTAACGGGCTTCCGCGGTCGCTGGTCTGAAAACCTTGCGCGTCAGCTCACCAAGGACAATTTCCAAGTCTTGTGGGAAGCGGCCGACATGCCGCCCCAGGCTGAGGAATACTACGGCTTCACCTACTTTGCCGTGACTCTGAACGAGATTACGCCAGACATCAAGCCGTACCTGCCCCCTACCGACTCTCGTCTGCGACCGGACCAGCAAGCCATGGAGAATGGAGACATTGACCAGGCAGAGGATCTGAAGCAAAAGCTGGAGCAAGCACAACGGACGAGGAGAAAAGCGGCTGCTGAAGGTCGGGGCCCTGCGCCTGCGCCCCGCTGGTTCCACAAGAGCAAGGAGGGGTTGGAATGGCAGTACGGCGGGCCAAAAGGCGATCAGTATTTCAAGATCCGAAACGAAGCCAAGGACAAAGAAGGCGCATGGGACGTACCCAAGATTTTTGAGGTGTGAAAAAGCACTAGGTAATAGTGCTCGCACGAACACGCTGATCTTCGACCGCAGCACTTCTCGACGTACGACTACTCACTGCTCGTAACGGGTCGACGCCACCACTCTGCAGAACTCCGGCCCCGATGTTCTCGTTCGATTCTTGACCGCATACAACCACTTCAGCTCATGGCGTCTTCACAATACCGACATATCAGCGACAAATGCTTTACTCTGACATCGCCCCGTTCCCTGTTCAACTTTGTCCGGCCTCGGTCTCAACCACAACGTGAGCTACAATGCAGCTCGGCGTTTACGCTGCGCGCAGCTGGCATTGTGTCCAATTCCCTTGCAAACACATTCTTTTTCTCTGTTTCGAATATCAGCTCCTTCCTCTCCAGGTCCAATATGTCTATGGTCTTCTGTCGGAGGCTCAGGGGGCCCATTCTCCCTCTCCTCCCGACGCTTTCGCTGTTTCATGCTTGAGCCTCCACAGGACACGTGACAACTTGCTTCTGCCTTCCTTTTCTTCGATTGGCCTCCTGATTCTCGAAATCTTCTGAACACCTCAAGTGAAATCAATCTGAATCTGTTGACGTTCCCGTGCTCTGAAGTGAAGGAGCATGACAGACATATGCCAACGGGTTTGCATTCACCACTCTTCATCCGCCTCCTCCTGACGAACACTGCTCTCAGGCTTGCTTACATCTATCGATGTCGAGGCGTCCCCGTCGGTTGCGTCCGCAAGCTCGGCGTCGCCTTCTACTTCGAGAGCGCCAAATATTGACAGACCTTGGGATTTGCTTGATGCCGAAGATTTTGAAGCTGGCGCTTTCCTATCCTCGTCCATGTGTTGGGGTTTGGCATCCCTGTGTTGCTTGGACATAGCATCTCGACTGTCATCTTCTCCATCGAGAGGGCAATCCATGTCTAGGGACATGGCCAGCTCCAGTTGATCCAACAGGCCACCGGGCCCACCCATCCCGCTCCGACTCTCGATCTGGCTCTGCCTTTGAGCGCGCTTCTTGGCCCGCTTCAACGCCGACCTTGAAAGCGCATGGGTCTGGGTGTCACCGCCGTCTGCTGCTGATCCCGTCGCGCCACTCCTTGGAGCCATCGCGCGCTGCCGTTGCCGGGATTTCCAAGCAGGCTCGTCAGTCTGCTCATCGTCCGCTAGGTCTCCCGATTCTCCACCTCCTCTTCTGCGTTTGCCCAGCGCCTTCTTGTTCGGTTTCGCCGATGCTGCTGGATCGTCTGCCTCTTGCTTCGACTGTGTCTTTGCTGTACCTTTCGACGACGCCGTTGCACCAACTGATGCCGCAGCGCTATCGGCGGCCGAGGGCGCGGACGCAGAGTCACCACCACTGAAAACTTCCGCATCGGCTTCGCCTAGCAGACCAGCCAGATCAAATGCTTCCGAGAACGAGGACAGGATTGCTGCCGACTCTTCTAGACTAGCCTGAGCGGTCTGGATGGGTGCGTCTCCGTTCGGACCTGACGGATGGTCCGAACCGGCCGCGGCTGCCATGGCCTCGATGGTGCTATTCGGAGTCAGCTCCATGGCATCTGCTCCGTTCTCCTGCTTCGGTTGTCCAGGCCTCTTGTCCTTGGACAGAATGGCAGACCGATGCAATTTGGGCGGAATACTGTAGAACGGAATCTTGCCCGTGTTCCAGTCGTGCAGGACGGAGCGAGCGGTGGCATCGATGTCTGGGATACCACCTCGACCAAGACGACCGCGCTGAAGAGCGAGACGGAGAAGGAAGTCCTGAACATCAGGGGCTGGTGTCGGTTGGGATTGGTCGAGCATCCGCGTGTCGACCGGGGTATGATCATATGACTTGACGTCGATGTTGTACAGTTTCTGTATAGAATGCCGTGGGACACGACTGAGGATAGCTTGAACAGGCACGACTGGATCCGGTACGCTTTCCACCTTGATGACGTTTCGGAGTTGAACATAGCTCTCGTGCTCTCCGTCGCCCGCATCGGCGAAAACTATACCGGGGCAGTCGAGCAAGCGGACATGTTTGTCGAGCATGACGCCTTGCATCACTTTGGTGTGGCCAGGCGTGGAGGCAACAGAGCACACTCGAGCGCGCTTTAGAGAATTGATGAGCGACGATTTCCCGACATTGGGCGCTCCGAAGATGCCGACGGTAAGAGATGTTTTGAGATTGAGGGATCGAGAGTAGTTTTTGAGCAGCGACAGCAGCGCTTGAGCTCCGAGAGCGCCCTGGGTCTGCTGATGCGGTGCGAGGGCAGTGTTCGATGCTGAGCCCGATGTCTTTTGAGAAAGGTTGCTGCGTTGTGACTGCGTGCTGCTCTTGAACGCGAGTGTTGGGAAGTCGTGACGGAGGTGCTTGAGCCAGGCGAGGACATTGTCCTGTGGCACGAGGTCAACCTTGTTCAGAATGAGGACGACTCGCTTGCCCTGGGACATGATCAGGCGCTCGGTGGTGAGGGATCTCGAGCCCAGGGGATCTCTTGCGTCCAGCACCTGGAGCAACACATCGGAGAGGGAGATGACCTTCTTGAGTTCGCGGAAGTACGCCTTGAGCGAGGCATCGTGCTGCTGTCTCGGCGCATCAGCGGCCAGGAAGGAGCTGAGCTCGTCGTCCACCGCTGCCATCTGTTCCGGATCACTTCCTTCGTTCCTCGTTGCCGTTTCCTGCAGATGGCCACTGCAACCACAGATGAGCACCGCATCAAAGGTCGTGTTCGATTTTGAGATGCTTCCCAAAAAAATTGGAAACGCTCCGAGACGCCAACGTATCGGCCGAGTATACGCGCATGGCTTATCTAACTTGCTGCAGAAATCTTGGTTCGAATCCGGTGCTCGTAGCTCAGTGGTCAGAGTTGTTCTTTCCGATGAGGAAACTCTCGCAATGGAACGGGTCGTAGGTTCAACCCCTGCCGGGCACGCCAGTTTTTTTTTTTGGTGCAACTTTTTGTTCTGTGCTTTAACGCACGGCTTTGAGAAGAATCGGATTCCATGATTACTGTTCCAAACTTGACTACAACTACCGTCTCCATTACTGATGTCTGCTACATTTTCGATCAGTGCCGCCTACCGTGGTCCAGCGCACGAGGGATATCTGGCAAGCTGTCGTGCAGCTTCGACCTCTGCCCTCAGCTACGGCTCCAAACACGAGGCGGGGGATGACGTCGACCTGGACGAGGATGAAGACGAGGAAGATGAAGATGATTTCGCGTACGCAGCCGATGACTTCGAGAACGACGGTGCTGCCGGCTCGAGCAGACATCGCGTCGCAACCACGGGCCAACCACTCGCGTCCAGCACGTCCTTCATGCGCGGCCATGGAGCCTTCCTGGACGCCGTAGTAACCTCGTCCATACCCTCAGGCTCAGCAACCGGAGGTGCAGCAGCAGCAATCGTGTCCTCCCTGTGCGGCACTGTCCATCTGACAAACCGACTGATCTCAGTCCGGCCCACACGTGCAAGGTATGCGCCAGAAGTAGGAGACCTCGTCGTTGCCCGGATCACCGACGTCCATCCGGGCGCCCGCCGATGGAAATGCGACATTCGATCCAGACTCGATGCCAACCTGCTCCTCTCCTCTGTCAATCTGCCCGGCGGCATCCAGCGCCGCAAGCTCGAGGCGGACGAGATGCAGATGCGGGCGTTTTTCAGCGAGGGCGACTTGCTGGTGGCAGAAGTCCAACAGGTGTTCAATGATGGTGGGGTCGGGCTGCACACTAGAAGTTTGCGATATGGCAAGCTTCGGAACGGTGCGCTTGCGCGCGTGCAACCGACACTGGTGCAGAGACTCAAGTCGCACTTTGTCGCGGTGGAAAATACGGCTATCGAGCTGACCATTGGATTGAATGGGCTCATCTGGGTGGCGCAGCGGAGTGGAGGAGGAGGAGGGCCCATGTCTTCGGCGAGTGCTACTGGCGGTTTTGGAAGCGGGAATGTGAAAGCTGAGGATGGACAACCGACCTCGCGCTTTCTGTCGGAGGGGAGTGGGCTGGGAGGAGTCGGCGTTGGCAGAGACATTGATGCACAGGGCGTCTACAGCGACCAAAACGAGGTGAGTCTCTATCCATGTCCGAGTAAACTCACAAGTTTTTCTGTTGCATCTGCAACGCCGCTCACACCAACAATCTCTGACATCCCTTTCATCCAGCCAATCTCTACAGCCTCTCTGCACACCATCACCCGAATTCTCTCCGTCTTGCAACTACTGAACCGACACTTCTTTCCCATCTCCGACGCATCCATCATGCGAGCATATCGATTGAGCATCGATCTGGTGCCTCTACCAACCTCGAACGACACTTCAAAGCCTGGCAAAGGACCGACCGCTGATGTCTTGCAGTCTGGCTCTGTAGCTGAACAGGCTGTGATGAATACTCTGCGATTGGGCGGCTTGTGAGACTGTCGAGCGCATGCCATCTGTGTCATCCTCGTCACATTCACTTAGATCCACATAATTCACAGTAATCGAACAGAGAAAAGGCCTCGCGCCGTCGCTGCATGATCCCGGTCAGAAGGATGCATTTATTTTTCTTGTCTACTGCAGGTCTGCACCGGGTGGGATTGATTATGTGCAGGTACACAGCGATTTTGCAGGAACACAGAAACTCAGAAAGGGAAGCAGCACAAGGCCGTATTGAACAGGTGCAAGATGGGGTTGTGTTTTTTTTTTGTTGGTGCGCGCATTGCGGGCTGGAATATGGCCTGGATCAACGGTGTCTCAGCTGGACTTCTTGTTCTCGCCTGCAGCGACTTGCTCCGGAGTCCGCTTTGGTTTGACGACAAAGCAGGGGACGCCGACTGGGACGAATGCAGGATGATGTCGTCATCAGCAACTTCGTTGGGTTAACAGATGCATTGTACAGAAAGAGACGATACTCACTTTCCGCGGTGATGGTGGTGATGACATGGTAGCAGAAGTGGCCATACAGAACAAATGCTGCCGCGAGAGATACGTATATTGTAAGTCGTGTTCGCTCGGGTGTGGACTGGATGATGGGTCTGGGAGATCATCGAGAAACAGGAAAAAGAGGGGAGAACATCCAATCAGACATTGCGACTCGTCAAGTACTGTGGTCGTCTGTTCGCAAGGTAGACACCGATGAGACTCACGTGGCCAGGCTCGCGTCGATGGCGCCGAGGACGGACCAAACGGCGGCGGCGTTCCAGTACGGAAACGGAGCCTTGGTGACATGTGCGACGATGAGCAGGCCCTGGTTGAAAGAAATCCGTCGCGGAGTCATCAGCACGATGAAGTGCTCCATTGAGAAACTGGGTGTATGCAGTCACTCACCACGTTGTATGCGAAGGCAATACCCCAATAGGAGAGGAAGGGGATGAAGGCTTTGCCATCGACCATGACTTGCTGGTTGCGAGCAGTTGCCCAGACGGTATTTCCGACAAGTTGGACGACCAAGGGGATCAGACCAAACAGAGGTTTGATGGAAACAGAGGCGGAGGTCTTGGAGGTAGACTTGCCGACCTCTTTCCTCTTCTTGGTGACGGCGGCGAGGACGTTTGTGTAGCTTGCGACGACGTTGAAGGCCAGACCAACAGCTCCGAAGACGAGGAATGCCTCGCTGAGAGGAGCATTCAAACGGAGGAGCCACTTGGGTCCATTCTTGATCACATCCAACCCAGCGAGACCGGTGAGGTTGAGGAGACCTTGATCCCAGAAGGCAGGGCCTCCGCCTACGGCAGTGACCAGATAGATGACACAGATCATCAGGATTCCCTCGACGGGGCCGGAGAAGGCAGAGAGGAAGAGAGTTCCTGTGTGGTACTCCTCCCAGGTGGTGAGATAAAAGTTGGACAGGGTGGCGATGATGCTGGCGAGCGTCCAGTATGATCGACCGAGGTTGAGGGCAGAGGAGACGAGGATGCATTCGAGGGTGGTGTTGATCGCATCGCATCCGTGGTCGAAGAGCTCGCCCAGAGGACCCGCCATGCCGGTTCGACGGGCCTGCTTGCCGTCGATTGAATCCAAGCTTTGGTAGAGGAAAAGACCGAGGGCCCAGGTGTAGTAGACCCAGTGAGGCAGACAGGTGGATCCATTGACATTGGTATGAGAAGACGGGGACAAGAGCGCGAGTAGAGACCAGCCAGGGATGGAGGAGGTCGGCTGGATGCGGTCTGGCAACCCAAACCGAGGCAAGATGGGCGAGACGGGCAAGGCTTTGCCAGCGGAGATGAGGCTCTGGAACTCGTTGGAGATGTGGGAAGAAGGGTCGAGGTGGGCATCGACCCCGCATTGTAGCGCGCCGTCGTGTGCGAGCAAGGTGATGAAGTTGAGGCCGACGAGGGCGAGACCGGAGAGGGTGATGGTGTTGGGCGCGACGGTCTTGGGGAAGAGGGTGACGAGCCAGTTCCAGTAGGGGCCGAGGATGTACCTGGACACGAGCGACTGGTCCACGCCCGAGTACTTGTACTCGTGGAGCGTATGTCTTCGCTCGGCTGGAATGTAGTTGAACATCTTCTCTGCCCTCCCTTTCCTTACCTTTCGTTGCCCTGTCTATGTGTATGGAGACTGGTGTGGAATGTGGATGATATGCACGCAGGGATCGGGCCTGGGAGAAGACGTCATGATGGCCGTTCTTCGTCGCCTTCCGACCACGTGGCTCGAAGGGCCCCACCCCCGCACTCGAGAGCTGTGAGTGGGTGTCTGTGCATGCCATTTCCTTCCACAAGGAGCAGCTCATCGTCCAGTCAAGAAGAGCTCCCACGCACATCGACGTCGATCCTGACAGGCATCTAACAGCAGACATGCTCAACCCCGCCTCGACCTCAGCTTCGTCCCCGAGCCCAGCCCCCGTCGCAGACGCTCTGGCTTCCCCACCCTTCTTACCTGCCTCCGCAACTGCAGGCGATCGCATCGACCTCAAGTCCAGTGCTGCTGCTGCTGCTGCCGCCGCCGCCGACGCATCTGAGCAAGCAGCAGCAGCAACACCAAACGGAAACTCAGCCTCTACTCTTCGGCATCGCACCATCAACGCCGCTTCAGCCGATCTCGCCGTCGAGAAGGCTCAGCGAGATTCACAGCAGCAGCAGCAGCAAAGACACAGACATCAGAACTCACAAGATGGGGGCAACTTCCACATCCACTTTGCACCCCTCAACGTGCCCCGCCATCGTCGGCTTCAGACCATGGGCGTCCTCATCTGGGCTTTACTCCTGCCCTTGTGTCTCTCCCTCTACTTCTTCCTCATGTCCGTCCCTCTCGCATGGCCTTTCATCATCCCTTACACCCTCTGGATCTTCGTCTTCGATACTGCGGCGGAAGACGGGGGACGGAGATATGCATGGGTCAGGAACTGGAAGCTATGGACATACTTTGCAGAATACTACCCAGTCAGCCTGATCAAGGTGAGTCGTCGGTTCCCTCTCGTTCGATTCCAGCTATCTGGACTGCTTTGCTCAGGCTTTCCTCGCACACTCACTCCGAATCGGGCTTCCGGAAGACGGTCGACTTACCACCAGATCGTCCGTACGTGTTCGGATACCATCCACACGGTGTCATAGGGATGGGCGCATTCGCCAACTTTGCAACCGAAGCCACCGAGTTTCCAACCTCCTTCCCCGGACTACGTCCCCACTTGCTCACCCTCAACTCCAACTTTACCATCCCAATCTACCGCGATCTCCTCCTCGGACTCGGCATCTGTTCCGTCTCTAAACGGTCCTGCAACGCCATCCTGGCCGGACATGGACGCGCAGACTATGCGTCCCAGCGTCGGTTCCGAGGCGGGGGAAGCAAGTGGCTCAGATTACTCGGCAGGAGGCAGGACAGCTCAGTGGACCATAATAATGAGCCAACACAGACAGAAATCGAAGCCGGAAAGGGGCAGGTGATCTGCATCGTCGTCGGAGGCGCGACCGAGAGTCTCAAGGCTTTACCCGGAACCGCAGATCTCACCCTGAAGAAGCGGCTCGGCTTTATCAAGATTGCGATGCGCAATGGCGCCGACCTCGTGCCAGTCTTCTCCTTTGGCGAGGTCAGTCCTTGTTCTGCCTGTATCGAATTATTTCTTTGCTCAGACAGGAACCACGTCCCTTGTTCCCCTCTCCAGAACGATATTTTCTCTCAACTGGCCGCTGGAGACAGAGTACATGCGCTCCAAAAGAAGTTCCAATCTGCGTTCGGGTTCACGCTGCCCTTATTCCACGGTCGGGGCATTTTCAACTACACAATCGGGTTGATGCCTTATCGTCATCCCATCGTCAGCGTAGGTTCGTTTGAGAACCCCCCACCCCTTTGACAAAGATGACGCTCTGTTTTGCTGATGAGTACATCCGTCGTCTTGTTTTTCCTCTCGCGCGCGAAACGAACAGTCGGACGACCAATTCACTGCCAAAGGAATCCCAACCCGACCAAGGCCGAGCTCGAAGAAGTCCAGCGCCTGTACATTACCGAGCTGATGAAGTAAGTCCTCGGAGAAAGGAATCGTCTCGTCCGTTTTTCATGGGCTCATCCACTTGCATTGCACTTGACCCCCATATACAGTCTTTGGGAAACATGGAAAGACGCATATGCTGCTAATCGGACCAAGGAGCTGACCATCATCGTAAGTCCTTCCGTGCCGTCGCCTTGCCTTGTCTCATCTTACATGCGGTCCACTGATGTTCGCATCGCAACCATTGTTCGCAGGAATAGGGCAGACTACGTTGCAAGGAAGCGACGACGGTACAAGGAAAAGAGTGCCCCCGCTCTTTTGCTTTTTTGCCTCTTGGTGTCTCTTCGCTCCCGTTGCGCTTCCCAATGCAGAACATAAAACTCCTTCGCAATCCTTATGCACACTATCTCTTCTGAGGTTGTTTCCTGAAGCTCTGGTTCAGATCTGATGGTGATAAAGGACCAGGACCAGGACCAGAAATGCTCAGACCATACGCAGCTACCGGCGGAAACAGTTGCATTCGCTGTTTCTCGTTGTTGTGTTTGATTTCCCACGCTTGTACCTAAGCACCTGTGAATTGAGCACCTGTGAATTGCCGGGCAATCACAGTTTTTTTTTTGCCCACTTCCCTCTGCTTACTGGCAGGAGCTTCTGGTGCCTGATGAGAATGGTGTTGCCTGAATGCTTGCGCGATTTGACCCGCTGGCAAATGGTGCCTTCTGTGCGGTTGAGCTAGTAATTTCTGTGACACGATGTGACCTTTCAACGGTCAAACTTCATCAGCAGGCTACAGTACACCACATCACATGTTCACATCGGCCCGCAACCTACTCGAAGCTTAGGAGGACTGCTCAGCACTTGTCTAGACTGATACCCACGACTGGCCACAGCGCCGTTGCTCAAGTGGGATGGGCAGAGTAGAGCCTGGGCAGCGGTTTTGCGAACAGTGCTGAAACGAGACAGGGCATACATAGCTGATGCGACCATCGCCTCCTCCCGTTGTCTGCAGTTCAGTTTGACTGTTGCAAGCTAGAGTGTGCAGGTTCGCGCACATGCGATGGAGACTTACTCATCATCATCGAATCAGGGAGTCTCATTCGTCCTCCTATAGAAAGTCGTTCCCTCACATTTGCATCGACGTCTTCCCATTCTCGACCACCAGCCCCTCCGCCTCGCGCTTTTGCTCTCACCCTCCGTTCACTTTCTTCTGCCTCTCACTGATCCTGGCGATCGCTGACGCACCTATCTGCTTTGACAAGGAACAGGAACCTTCCCCTTCTTCAGTGGTCGATCCGCTTCTTCTCAAACTTTTTTGTTTGTAGATACCGTCAGGCAAGAGTTGATCTCCTGCCGCGACCTATCCATTCCCTCTCGCATACACCACCCTCTTTCCCCTTTAGCGTCAAGTTTCGAAAATGGTCTACGTCGATCCTACGAAAGTCTTCAACGCCCTGGCCGTTTCGGTGGCAATCGCGGGCTTGACTTTCGACACAGTCGAAGCACGTCCCGCATATGGTGGCCGTGACAACCTACCTCAGCCCCGGATGCAAAAGGTCGTCCTACGCAGCAACCCTCCCCCTCCCCTTCCCGCTGGTGTGCTTACCTCTTCGGACAGTCCTGCTGGACGCTCGATCGTTGAGCCAGACTCGGTTAAGCACAACCTTTCCCGAGGCTCCGATGGTCGAGTTTTCCGGCGCTCGGAGGCCGGTAGCAAACGCTCCCCTTCCGCACACATTCATGAGCACATTCACATCCACGAAAATGGCCATGACTACCGCCACAGCCACCGCCACCGCAAAGGCAGCTACCGTGGCCCGATTGTACTTGATGACAGGGTCCGCCATCACAGCGTACATTGGGCCCAGCATCACGGCCTGATTCCGTACACTGGAACAAAGTCGCAGATCATTGAGATTGGCAAGAAGGGGGCGACCATCATCCACCGCATCATCCGACCTAAACGATCCAAGGGCTCGCCTGTCATTGTCCAGAAGTTTCCTGCCGCCAAGGCACCACCTGCCAAGCCGAAGAAGGCTGTGAAGCCAGCGAAGCCGGCCAAGGCAGCCAAGCCCGCAAAGGCGGCCAAGCCTGCTGCGAAGCCCAAAGGAAAGGGCAAGCGACACGAGGATCACGCCGAGAGACTGGAGGGACATGACCACGAGTACTTTGACCAGATCGGCGATGAGCACCTCCACGAGCATGGTCACGGGCACGAACATGCACACGAGCATGAGCACGGCCATGTCCACGAGAAGCGGGAACCTCGGCACGGGCACGGATATGAGCACGGCCACGGGCACGGGCACGAACACGTCCACGAGCATGTCCACGAGCATGATCATGGACATAGGCACGGCCACAGTCATATTCACGACAAGCGCGACTCGGCGGCGCTGATCAAGTTTGGCTCCGATGGGAACTGGCACCGAACTTCGGCAGGCCCACACGCCGACCTGCTCTCCCTTCACTTGCGAGACCAGCCAGAGTCTGAGACCAGCAAGGTAGCAGTGGAAACAGCTCAGAAGGAGGCTGATAAGCTCGGCGAGAGCAAGGAGGGTTCAGTCGAGAAGCGCCGCCATTCCGACAGGTACTACTGGGATGACGGATACTGGGGTTACGGGCGCGGTGGTCGGGGCCATGCTCACGTTCATGAACATGTCCATGGAGGCCGTTGGGGTGATGCTTATGATCTCTACTACAGCCACGGTCGTGGTCACCGGCACGGCGGCGGCCACGTCCACGAGCATGTCCACGTGCACAAGTAGACGGGAAGAATGTACGAGTGCTCGTCGGAGTGAGCACTGAGCAGTGGAACATTCCAATGGAAACAGTCTCGGCCGAGTTAGATCGGAGCAATTCAACAAAGGAGTTGTTCCTGTCTCACAAACAAACAAAGGAGATCTTGTTGATTGAGTTGAGAGAGAAAGCTGTTCGTTGGCAACGAGTGTTCGATCATCCATCTCATCTCGGGACTCGTGCCATGCTCAAGTCGCTGAGACGCCGCAATGGCAGGGCCGACCCGAGCAGCCGCGATGCTAGCTCGGCCTCCAGCCATGCCGACAGCGCCGTGCCTGGCGGATCCTCGCACGCAGGTCTAGAGTCCGATCCGATGTCAACAATGTCCTCAACAGCTGCAGCAAGATCACAAGGACAAAGAGCAGTAGCAGCATCCAGCGGCTTTGCACCCGGATCCGAGGCCGAGCTCATGCTTCGTGCTGCAGCTGCTCGATCTCCCCGCTCTGGCGCAGTCGAGACCATGGCCGGCCCCGTGCCTGAGTCGGCTACACCGCCCATGCCGCACACAGGTCTGAGAGCCTCGAATGAAGGGCGGGACTCGCAATCGACAGGCGTGGCAGGAAGGACTAGCACTGGTTCAAAATCATCGAGGCCTCCTGGAGAGGTTCCTCTTCCAACTACAGATGTTCATGCCCTCTCGGACCACCCCGGATCCAGTCGAGCAAGGAGAGACGACATCTCGCATTCGGCAAACACATCCCAGGACGTCAGCTCGACATCAATACCAAGCGCAGAACGAACGATGCCAGTGCCATCAAACACCCGCGTACAGCAGCTCCGCGTCTTCATCGTCAATCGACAGCGGTACGGATCCGTACTTGTCCGGCTCGATGCGCGCGCTCGCGAAGTGACTCTCGCGACTCTGGAACAAGAAAGCGTCAATGTAGGCGGTTCAGAAGGAGGTTGGGCTGTGTGGGATATCTGCCCGGGCATGGGTATAGAACGGCCGCTTCGAGAGTACGAAGTGGTCTCGCAGGTGATGAACGTGCGGGCCAGCGTTGCGGACGACTACTTCCTTCTGAAGCGAACAGAACTAGCACCGCACTTGGCGCTCAGGGCGGTCCCCCCAATCTCACCTGCGTTAGCCGGGTACGTCTATGTGGAAGACAGAAAGAAGAAATGGACCAAGCGATGGCTGGAACTACGCGACCATTGCTTGTATCACGCCAAGTCTGAGAAGGTGAGTTGAATGCTCCGCGACTCGAGAGGTGATGCAGTGTATACTGAATGCGCCTCATCGCCGTCCATTAGGGTAAAGACGAGGTCTTGATCTGCTCGCTATCGACGTTTGACGTCTATCTCGTCGACACAACCAAGATCAAAACGCCCAAACCCCATGCATTTGCAATTCGATCTCAAAACAGCATCACCATGTTCGAGAAGCCGGATCAAGACTACGTGCACTACTTCTGTCTCTCCGACCCAGCCGCGCATCGCAGCTGGGTACGTGCGATTCTCAATGCACGGACGTATGTTTTGAAGCAAGAACAAGCAGCGCTCTTCAAGGTTCCAGCAATTGTCACTGCTCCGGCAGCCAATGCGCCCAGTCCGGGCCTACCATCCGGGCCTCTTCCATCGCTCGCGACTGCTCCCCATCCATCGGCAAATGGAGGCCATGCCACATCAAACGAAACGGTCGCAAATGCGGTTGCGGCAATGTCTGTCAGTGACACCTCTGCAGGATCTGGCTTGACGAGACATTCGAGTCTCTCTCGATCAGGATCGCGTCGACGCGCTCCTGGGCCCTCGGATCTGGCTGCTCGATCACCTGTTCCGGGAGCAACGCCAGCTGCTAAAGGAACTCCACCTACTCTGATGACGCAGATGATGGAATCCAACACTCAAGCCAGAGCTCAGGCCAACGGTATGCCTCAACCTGATTCCGGTCTTTCACGATCAGGGTCACGGCGACGCGCTCCTGGGCCGGCGGACCTGATGGCACAGATGGTGGAGTCCAACACTCAAACCAGAGCTCAAGCCAATGGTATGCCTCAACCTGATTCCGGTCTTTCACGATCAGGGTCACGACGACGCGCTCCTGGGCCTGCGGACATGATGGCTCAGATGATGGAGACAAATCCTCAATCCAGAATGCCACATTCGAACGGCATGTCTCAATCCGGGGGTCTTGCGCGAGCCAGAACCACCACAGGTGCGACTAGTCACACATCTCATCGCCAGCTTCAGAATCACGCACATGTGCCGATGCCGACACCTAGTGCTCCTAGGAAACAGGCTACTATGGGCGCTCCGGGCATGCCGTCCGGGCCGTTCGCAAAGGGCAGTCTGTTGGAGAGCATGGCCAAGACTGGGGCTGGCAAGAATGGGCTTGGAGTTGACGTCGCTGCCTCGCAATCGTACTTACAGGCGCAAGCTCTGGCTGCAGCCGGCTTCCGACACACCCCGCACCACGGTCAACAGAATGTACATCAACACTATCCCCAAGGTCACCATACCCAACATCAATCTCATCGCAATCTCCAGAATCATCAGCCGCTGCAACAACAACAACCGCATCATTACCAACAACAGGGTGCTGCTCCTCTGTTGGACTTTTCGGTGCACGAGAAGACTCGGCTGCGCATGCTCGAGGAGGCGCGAAAGCAGGAAATGGTGGCTCGCATGCGCAAGGCGAGGGAGGAGGGCCGACCGCTTGTGCAGGATGCTGGCTACAAGAGGTAGATCAGCTGTATCTCTCTGCGCTGATCCATCTCCACTTCATCATCAAGATTGATGTTCGACGTCACCGGTGCGAACCCTCGATGTTTGGAAGGATTCGTATCATTCCTGGTATCCCTGCATCTCACCAATTACGCTATTCTCTTAGTCCTCTGCTTAACGCTTCTGCGCATCTGCATTTGGATAATGCTTCGTGTCTTTTCTGTCCTCGGATCTGAGCGGCATTCACCTTTCGCTCGTCACACATCTCGATTTCCCCTCCTTCACACGCTTATGGTCTTGTATCGGTTCTGAGGGATTTTGCTTTTCATCCGCAATGCATCAATCTCCACGTTTGTATCACCTCCGGAGGTCCCTTCAGCATTACCATCATTCGCGCTGAGCAAGCCCGCGCCTGCTTTTGAACCGGACAAAGGCGAACTCGTTGGGAATGTGACAAATGCAGGTGGTGAGATGCCTCGATCTGGAACAAATGTTACACGGAAGCTCGCCTTGCCATTGCCGTCGAGAAAGGCGGATGACAAGTCTTCCAAGACGAGAACAGGAAGATTGGATAGATGCTGGAAATGCGTGGTTTATGCGGTGTTTCGGAGTACTGGAAGGTGATCGAATGCAGGATGACGGTCAGCGTGGGCGCAACCACTTAGATGTCCTCTGGCTATCTGTATATCTTACCTAGAACTACAGAGTCGCCTCTTAGGAACATTTTGGAGATGAAGCGATCCTTCTGTACGTTGATCAAGGGCAGAAAAAAATGAGCTTATCGGAACCCGTAAAAGCTCACGCAGAGGTGATTCACTCACATTCACTGGCTTCTTGGACTTGCTCTTTGGCTGCGTCAAAGAAGGGGAGTGGTCAGCACACATCAGCTCGCAATCCTTTGGTCCTGAATGCGTTGCAGCTCACAATCTCCGTCCACATCTGCAAGTACAATGGAGTTCCAACGTCAGCAACAAGTCCTGGCGAGAAGAGCTAGGGATGAAGTCACGGACCTCTTTGACGTTCTCGAGAACCATGTTCGCATGTCGATCAAATGCCTTGCATCTGGCAAGCAGCTTGTGGTTGTTCCGCAGACTGATAAGGATCTGTGTGTTATTTCTGACAGATTGCTGAAGCACGCTGAGAGGGCCTTGGGAGATCTCGTACGCTTCTAGCTCTCGAATTTGCGCCTCGTCGAGCTCCGACTTGGGGGTGTTGAGATATTGACTGAAGACAGAGCACGGTGCAGCAGCGAGAAGGGTGGTGTCACTCAACGTCAGTTTGTCCTCAAGCCTAGGCCGTGCAGATGCCATGCGTGGAGCACTCACCTCATTGTGCGCGAATTGAATCGGTCCCGTGGATGTCGAGCTTGTTGGCTCTCGAGCTCGATGCTTCCAAGAAGGATCAAGATGGCATGGGAGAACCTCCACTTTGTACCGTCGTTTTCCCACGCCCCCGACTCCTCCGGTTGGTGCCAGTTTACATCACCAGACCATTCGACATGCGGCCCACCAAACCAAGAACGACTCTGCAACACGGGGCATGCCTGGCTACCCGGGCTCGGAGCCACTTGAGGTATTCAGGTTCCTTCACTCTCATTCTGCTTCCATCTCCACAGCTAATCCACTTGAATCACATTAATCTCACGGCATGGCATCGTCTCCTGCGCCGTCTAACAGCCAATCGGCGCCGTCCGGCTCGGGCATGGGCACGGGCGTTTCATCCTCGTTCAGTATCGGACCTGCCATCGGGGCCGCACTCAGTCTTGTGGGTGCTTCCCACCGGCCAGCAAGCCCAGCGAACTCCACAGGGTCAGGATCAGGTACGCCTACTTCATTGCTGAAACGATCGCAGATACCCAACACCCGCAGTCGTGGCCAGCTTGCCCGTAGGAATAGCACCAATCTCAGTCAGAGCCAGAAGCCGACTCAGGCTCAGCTCGCTGGCCAACGTCTCTCATCGTCCTCATCAACAGCGACACTCAGATCAATTGATGACGTGCGCCGCCCTCGTGACACGGCTGTGACAGACCGCATGGATCGCAATGAGCGGGCATCATCGGTGGCGAGCCGGTCGCACTCCAGATCACCCAATCGGCGACACGAATCTGCAAACCCCGAGGGCCCGCTTTTCGGTGGTCTCTACTTCTCCGACCTCGTCGTCGTGGCGTTCTTCTACGCATTCAACCTCATACGAACCGTGGGTCTGGCCGAACTGGGTGACGTTTTACTCAAGGGATTGGCGTGGAGCATCGTTTCTCTACCTCAAGAGTTCTGGCGCCGATGGAGCCTGAGCACGCAGTCCAAATTGGCGCCTGGTCTCTACCAGCATATGCATCCCGCGCCCAGCCACAGAAAAGCCCCAACCGCTCAACGCTCCCCCGACGCAACGACACTTTCCACCTCTCAGTCTCCTTCGTTGCCAGCTACCCAGCAAGCGTTAGCAGATCAACCAGCGCAGGGAGACCAGGGCGGCCTGCTGTCGCCGTTCTCTTCAGGAGCGGCATCACAGGCGCAATCTGCGGACGACTCGATCGACCTGCTGTTCGCAGACCCAGACGGACAACGCACGCTCTCACCCTTCCACCACTTGATCATATTGCTCACCCGCTTCGCATGCTCCAATTTCCCTCATCTGCTACCTCGTGTGCTTTTCGCCGAAGACACCATCGGGCCTCTGGTACGTTGGCGCACTGGAGGCGGTGCGGCTGGTCTGGTCAGAGAGTTCGGATCCGAATCGCTTGCGCAGAGGAGACGAATCGGACAGCGACCCTCCGAAACTTCCACAGCGAGCTCTACTGGTGCTACTCCTAAACCCGATCCCACCAAGCCTGGTTCTTTCCGTGCTTTCTGGATCGGAACTGATGCTCACGTACCCCCTCAAGTTCGACGCGAGCGAGAGAGACCGGACGCCCATCGGCCACCGGGTGCCTCGGAGCGAGTTCCCACCACCGTCCTTTATCTTCATGGAGGCGGCTTCTCGCTAGGCTCTGTCGCCTTCTACGCCGAGGCACTTATTCGCATGCTCGGCAAAATCTGCTTGCTCGAACAGGCTGCATCAGCCCGATGTATCGCAGTCGAATACGATTTGGCCCCTGCCCCTTCCGCCCGGTTCCCGGCCCCCCTCCTGCAATGTCTGCGTTGCTATGCGCATCTCATTGAGGTGGAAGGGATCCCACCAGAAAGTATTACCATTGCTGGCGACAGTGCAGGTGCCAACATTGCCATGTGCCTGCTCCTCTGCCTCAACGGTGGAAAGGACATTGTGGCGGCAGCAAGTGAACCGGGCGTGGATGTCTGGGCGGAGAGGAACTGGAGTGAACTGCCCATGCCTGGCCAGGCGGTGCTGATCAGCCCATGGGCTGATCTCCGACCTCAGAAGGCACTCACTTTCGCCAAATTGCGTGCTGGATCGGACGAAGATGCGAAATCGGCCAAGCTCCCATCTCCTGGTCAGGCCATCCGGACTGATGCAGGCACTGCGATGGGCAGCCCAGCGGATTCGAAGCTCCGCCGAGCCATTTCGGACTTCGAATGGGACTATGTCCTTCCAGAGACCCTTCTTCACTTCGCCCAAGTCTACACTGGCGTTTTGGAAGTACCGCGTCGCGTGCGAGGCCCGGTCGGATGGATATCGCACGTCTGCGGCAAAGCTGCAGCTGCCTTGGAGAAAGTGGATGGCGAAGCTCCGATCAAAAGAGTTCGCGGGGATGCAGAGGCTCGCGAGGCACTGGGACAGACCCTGCCGCTGACGCAGCAGATGATGGATGTGCTGGGCATCTCGTCTGCCTTGGGCGCATGTATCCGATTGCCCAGAAATCTGGTTCTCCGACTGAAGCAGGCGCTCGACGAGCCTCTCCTCGGCCTTGGTCCGGGCATGGAACAGCTGGATTCAAGCCGGGCAACAGGAAGCTCGGCTGGTGGAGCGGGCAGTATCATCCCTGCCAACGGCGGGCAAGTCATCGCATCCAATCACCAACCTGCATTTGCCAAGAACGGTCTTTCACCTCTCTTCCCCTCGCAAGAGAGGAAGACGGATGCCGTACCTTCGACACACAACTTGTTTGTGCCATTCGAGGACGCCAAAGACCAGAAAAACGAGCTTTCTGAGAAATCTTCCTCAAAGATACTCAAAGATGCCGCACGCCTGCTCGAGACCAGTCCTCTGGTCAGCCCTGCAATTGCGGATTGGTCGTCGATCCGCTTGCAGCGCGGCCTCCTCGTTACCTGGGGCGAACGCGAGCGACTGTCGGCAGATATCGAAGCATGGGTGGAGCGGTTGCGTGAGGCATACGCCAAAGCTGATGGTACCGACATGGGCGAAAATGAAAGGGCACACAGCCCTGTGAAGTCGGAAACCGCGTCTGCCAAGATATCGGGATTCTCCCTTCCTGAACATTCTAGTGCCGGTCAATCTACTCAGGCTTCGTCTACAAATTGGCTCCGAGTAGCAGTGGAACACGGTCCCGGTGGGGTTCATGCCTGGCCCTTTGTGTCTATGTGAGTTTCGGATGGTTTGAGCACAAAGCCCTCTGAGCGAACCTGTTCTGATATTTTCCCTGCGGCATTAATAGGTATCTTGCCGGAACTGAGGCTGAGCGTGAGAAAGGTCTGGAGCTGCTGGCACGCTTCATTGCTCAGGAACCGCTCGCAGCTGTGTCCACGGATCATCAGGACACGTCAGACACTGGAACCGAAGACAGTGCGGCAGCACAGAACCAACTCGACGATACGCCCGACTCTTACACGTCCAGTGCCGGCTCTATGCCTTCGGACTCGGCCCCGTATGGAGAAGAGACGGATGAGACATGGTATGGGCCCGAAGCTGGCGAAGGTGCGCGCACAACGCAACGCTCAAGTCGTCCTTCGCAACCTCAAACCGACTACTTCCAACCTCGATCATTTCACAGCCGCCCGACGCGGCGTTCCCCTATGGGACCGGCAACCGACAGTTCTGAGGGTAGCAGCAGCCCAGAAGGACGTGTGACATCTCTAGGTCGGACACCCTCGCATGAAAGCATTGGCTTGGGAATCGGACCACTGCCACCCCCCTTGCCGATTCGAAGCGCGCCGACATCTACTTCTGCGTCGCCTTACCTCGGGGCCAATGCGTCGCTTGCTCAAGCCCAGGCTCAAGTCGGCCAAGCGGCCATGCCCCGCTACGTGCAAGGATACGCTACCTTTGCGTACCCTGCGAGCTCGGTGGCAGGGGCACCATATCCCTACTTCTATCGGTCGGTCTCTGCGCCCTGCTACGTAGAGGAAGCAGCTCGTAGAGCAGAAGCAGAACGCCTCGCGCGTGACCAATCCGCCGGCGCCAACGAGCCAGCGACTGCGGGAGTGGATGCTTCGGTAAATTCAACCGCACCGGCAGCTGCCTCCGACGAAGCTAGCGACGCAGATGCCGAGGTCTCAAACGAAGAAGGCGACGAGCGCGAGAGCCTTGACCCTGATGTTGAAAGCGTGAGTATGAAGATTCATCGGAATCAAGAGCAGGTTGGTTGCTAGTGCATCAAACTGATACCTTCCTGCATGCTCACAACAGGTGGAGGAAGATGAGGACGAGGAAGACCCGAACCCAACTTCGCCTTCGAACGACCCTGCCCTGTTTTCGCGACAATACCCGTGGACACTCGCCGCTCTGCCTTCCCAAGGGACTGATCCATCGCAGCTCGGCTTCTACGGATTCTCACACTTCGCTCAAGGACCTCGCGAGCCTGAAGGACTCTCGGACATAACTGAAGAGGGCAGCGTTCTTTCTGCGAGTGTCACCAGCGGAGGCGGCAGGCGAGCGAGCGACACGGGCGAATGGGTCCCATCATCGACCGCAAGCTCGCCTGCTCAAAGCGGATTCGCCTCCTTTCGGAACGCGCCGGGCTCGACCCATCTCAGCTTCGGCTCTGGCTTCGTTCCGCCCCCGACGATTGCCTCTGTCACTGCTGGTCAGTCGGGATATCTCACACGAGATTCTTCCCACCCGATGGAGCATGGCGAATCCTTCGAAGGAGTGACGTCGGACGTGATCGAGGAGGAACAGGAGGAACAGGGAGACGAGCACGATTCCTTCTCGGACGATCATGCCGGGATTGACATTCGTCCTTCTGCCGGCGACATCAGCCCAGACGCCAGGACGATTTCTGAAGCAGTCGAGCGCACACCCCGATTTGCTGGCCAATCCATCGATGCGTCCCCCAGCATGGCATTCTCGCCTCCGGCTGGCGCGCAACCTGGCCCTGGTCTGCGCACAGTGGGCTCTTCTAGTTCTCTGAACACAACCACATCTGCAGGCTCTGGTGGACGCAAGAAACCTAAAGGCGATGTTTGGTGGTGAGCTCCTCGGCACCGGCCAAAGGAAATCACACATTTTTGGCGGACATGGCCACCTATCACATAATACTCGTACATAAGAACACCAGCCAGCCCTCGTGCACCGGCACCACAGCAAACGACCTTCACATACATCATAGACGATTCCATATTCGTTTCCACAGTCTACGCACGCACCTTCGTATCTACTCTTCTCGATCTTCAGCAGTCTACTCGTTCGCCCATTTTGGATGCAGCCTCCCAAGCTCGACTTCCACCTGGGCGTCTCGCAGGAAGCACAAGTTTTCACGCCTTCAGCTTCAGGATCGCAACCGGTTCAGCTCGATCTCTCTCTTCCTCTCGTTCCTCCCTCTGTCTTCTTCCCTGGAGCTCTTCCTTCTCTCGTTTGTCTTCTGATCCTGTACAAGTACCCTAGAATTTGATCGATTATGTATGCTTGACTTTTGTAGTTTGAGATCCGGTTAAGTACAACCACCATCTTCTCAAGAACTGGCAGCATGGCCTTGGGCTCGAGATCGCAAGACTTTCTGAGGACGGTCCGCGCAGCTGTCGAAGGTGCGACTGCGTCCGAGGGGACATCGCGCTCTGCGTTGGAAGCGGCCAATGCGCTTGCGGAGCTGCTGCAGCTGGACGATGCTGCTCAGTATGCTCAAGTTCAACAGGAGGTCGCATCGGTGAGAACAACACGGACAGAGCACGGCGCCGCCATTGGGGAGTGAGCGAGTGCGCGCGCACAGCAGAAGGGGCTGACTCCTTGGCCTTTCTCTTCTGCCATCCCCATCGGATACCTGCTGGCGCTCGGGCGGCTGTGCTGTTGTTGGGTTCCACAGGCAAACATCTTCACCAACGACGATGCTCTGGTCAGAATTTCCAGTCTGTTTCCTTCCTCGATCTCGGTAGCGGGAGGACGCGGCAGTCACAGCTCGGTGGATCTCTCTCGCTTCCAGAGCTTCCTCGCAGAGCTGCTGCTATATGTCTCCAAATACCCCTCCGTACCGACACTGCTTAGCTTGCTCAGCGATCCGCATTGCAACATTGATCAGGCCGTGGTCCAAGGCGCATATGAGGTTTGGGCACAAGTATACAGGTGCGCAAGCCCGTGCTATCTGCTGCAAGCGTCCCGGAGCGCGCTGACCTTCTCTGCTCTTGGTTTACTTGGCCCGCTCACAGTCGGGCTCACCTCGTCTTCAGCTCGTCGGATTCGTACTGGTTCATTCCTTCCCTTCGCTGGTTGAGCGAGACACTGGTTTCCTTGGGCATAAAGGTGGGTCCGGCGCAGCACCTGCGAGCAGCCGCTCTGTGTCAAGTCCAGCGAATGTCAACTGACCTGCTCCGCTTGTTCCCTTCGCATTGCATAGTCCGACACCTACCAGCGTGATCCGAAGCAAAGGAACACCACGGATTCGGCGTCGCGCTTGTCCAAATCAGCTGGTGTGGCGGGCAATGACCGTACCCCAGCTCTACCCAGCGGCGAGGGGACGAAACGCCCGGCAGTCATGTTTCTCGCCAATCACAGCTTCCGAGCTTACTTCAAGCTGAACAATGTCCGACTGTGTGAGACAGTCTTGAGTTCGGTGGAGAACGCAATCAAAATCAATCGGCAGGCTGCATCGGATTCGCTCAAGCCCGGCGCTGGTAGCTCGCTAGGGATGGGCAACAAGAAACGGGGTCATCTGATGGATACGGGCGATGATTTTGAGATGCTATCATCCGGAGAACCAACTGCGGAAGACCTTGCGTTGAGCGGCCACACTCGAGCCGATCTGGTCACATATCGATACTACCTAGGGCGTATGCGACTTCATCAGCATCGATTGCGGGCTGTAAGTTCTCCCTATGCCAGGCCATGCAACGCAAGACAAATCGGATGCTGATCAAATGGTCCTGTCACTGTGTCCTTTCCAGAGTGAAAGCGAACTCTCATGGGCATTCCGCAACTGCACAAATACACGCCCACAGAACAAGAGGTGAATGCTCACGCTCTACATTGGGAGATGAAGACTTGGCCACAATGCCACGAGCGAGTCGCTGACTTTTCGGACTTGTTGCTGGCTTGACTGCTACCAGGCTCATTCTCACATACCTGCTGACAGCGGCCATTCCGCTCGGAAGGCTTCCGACCCCAGCGCTATTACAATCATATGACCTGCACCGACAGTTCTGGGGGGTTGTTCAGGGGTTCCGCTTGGGGGCTGCCTCCGCTACATTTGCGGCGCTGGACGAATGGAGGGAATGGCACCGTAGGAAGGGTACCTATCTGATACTCCGGGAGAAGTTGCAGATCGGATTATGGAGAAATTTGATCAGACGATCGTGAGTGATTGATCTCAAAGACGGTCATAGATCAGGACGGTGGATGAATGCTGAAAAGAAATCAATGCCGCTTCTCATGCTGTTGCAGTTTAATTCTGAGCCGGACTTATCTGCCCGAGAGCACAGCTCCGCCGAATATCAAGCTCTCCATAATCGCAGCGACCGCACGGCTTGCTTGGCAAGATCAGCACCTGGACGAATCTGATGTTGAGTGCATCACGACCTCTTTGATCGACCAGGTGAGCATTTGAAAGGCAGATCCTCCGCGTACATGGACAGTCGATGGGTCTCTTTTTTGTCTGACATGACTTCAACTTATGCTTACAGGGCTACCTCAAAGGCTATATTCATCCCGACAAGGAGCTCCTGATCCTCCAGCGAAATGAACAGCTAGGCTTCGTCAATATGCGGACCGTGTATCGGTAATGAGCGCACGTCTCAGAGACCAGACACTACCGCATTGCAGATTACGCTGCCGATCTATCTTTGTCACGAGTCGCATGCAACAAGAGTTCAGCTTATAAGCAGTTTTCTGTCTGACGTCGGCCCAGGTGCCGAAGCGGCCCTTGGCTGAATACCGCGTTGCCCACGAAAGACATCTCACGAGCTCATGATGGAGAGAGCTGCTCGGCTACTGCCATTCTACAACGTGCTCAAATCTAGCACGAACAGAATATTATGCGACACAGTCTCAAGTGAGCAAGTAAGGAGACAATGGTGACTTTGTTGCAATTAATGAGGCTGTGGGAAGGGAAGAGTACGGATACAACAGTTGACGAGGGGTGACGAGACGGTGACGGAGACGGTGACAGTCTGAAGCGATCGAATGTGTATTTGGGATCGAAGCCGCGGGACTACTTGGGGACGGATCGTGGTGCGGTCAAGAACCGCGGCGGGGTGACTGAGGACGAGAACCTAGTGAGAGTCGGAAAGGGCTCGATCACTCGGCGACATCCTCAATAGTGACATTGCGCACGCTCTTCTTGGTCTCCGTCTTCTTGGGGATGGTCAGCTTGAGAACACCGGACTCAAACTTGCCCTTGACGTTCTCGTCGTCGACGTTGGCATCCTTGGGCAGGATGAAGGAGCGCGAGAAGCAGCCGTAGAAGCGCTCAGAGACGAGGGGCCGAGGGCCGTGGTGGTGGAGAGCACTCTTCTTGTCGCCGTCAGTCTTGGTGACACTGACCTCGTCGCCCTTGGCGGCTTGCGTCTTGCCGTTGCTGTCGCCCTGAGCTTGGGCAGAGGCGGCAGTGGTGCCGTACTCGGATCGAGTTTCACCAGAGATGGTGAGCTTGCGGGTGTTTGAGTCGAGCGACACCTTGACGTTCTCGCGCTTGACGCCCGGCAGCTCCACACTGACGTTGTAGGAGTCTTGGACCTCATGAATGTCCTGAGGAGAGGTTATGTTCAGCACACGTCGGGTTGCAAAACGTAGTTGCCCAAGTAGCTACTACTTACCACGCGCGGTCCCATCATCGAATTATTGAAGAACTTGGGCCGGCTTGTGACCTGGTTGGGCGCCGGCTCAGCTTCAAAGTCGTCGACGGGAAGAGAGAACTGGTACTGGAAGGGTTGGAAGAAGGTGTCTGCGAAGAGGGACATGTTGCTGGGATGTTGAGTGTTGAGTGTTGGTAAGAAGATTTGTGCGTGTTGCTTCGAAGATATGCTGCGGTGGGATGATGAGAGATCAAGTGGGAGAACACGAACGGGTGAGCCATATTTATACCTTGCTGCACCCTTGCTTGCTCGTCACACAACAAGCAGACGAGGTCATCCTCGCGCCTTCGAGATGCTTCCAGCTTGCTCTGGTTCTCCTTGCTTGTTTGTGTGGGAGATTCTTTCCCTTTGTTTCGTGTCTCTGCGATTTCAGTGGTAAATTCTGGAATGCGGTGGAAATTTCGGTGGAGAGCCCCAACAGCAACAAGTGGATTTCTGAAAGTCAGCTATGCTGCTTGGGGTTCGACTGCCAGAACTTCCCGCTCTACAGGCTCGGTACCTTCGTCGGCAAAGATGGGCAGAGACGAAGCAGGTATGACGCCCCCGGCCCCGTGTGGAGAGGCGGGAATCGAAGGCAATGAGAACTGAGATCGTGCTGGCGAGTGGTGAGCGACCACGGCCTGAGACACGGAAGACGAATCGCAAGCAAAAGTCGATGAAGGCGCGTTTGGATCTCCGTCTTGTGCGTGTACCTGATCAGGCATCGCCGCCAAGGCAGCATCCATTTCAACATCGAATGCAACCCTTGCCAGCTCATCTTCTGCATCATTAAAGTCGTCGAAAACCTCGTGTGGGTCTCCTTGATACGGATCTCCTTGTGCCCCTACAATTCTTGCGCCCGAGCCCGAAATGCGGTAAAGTCTGTTGCGATTCTGATGCTGAGTTAAGCTCAGGCGATCAAGGTCCTGTTCGTTCGGAATCGCCTGAAACCCTCGGCCCTTCGAAATGACGAAATCTACTCCAGCGTTGGCGTTCAGACCTGACGGTGCGAAAGGACTGAAAGCAAGCGACGCATGCCTGACTGGTAGGACGCGGAGGTGTGAGTGTGGCTTCTGGTCTGCTTCAGAGCCATCGCTTCGGATTGCAGACCATGCTGAGTGACACGGTACCACAGACGTCGGGACCCGTCTTGCTGTCCGACTGAGGACCAGCCTGGTGTTGACACAGTTCGACCATGCGTTCCCAAGCTGCGCTATTTTCAGTCGACCCTTGAGTGCTCTTGCAAAGTCGCCGAGCTGTATGGGCAGGTCCTGTCCTGAAGCATCACGCTGTGGTCGCAGGCCGGTCGCCCCGACGGAGCTCGGAATTGTAGACATAAGACCTGTGGAATGTATGGATTGTAGGTCGACTGCGAGGGGTGGCTCGTCCCCGGCGTCGGCCGAGATCATAAGATTTGCAGATGGCGCACCGGAAGCTTCGCTGGCACCCAAGTCGAGATCGTGTATCGGAATGCAGCCTTCTTGAAGCGCCGCCCTGACTATTGCATTCTCCCGTTCGAAAGCGTCACTGACGTGGTTGCTGACTAGGACGGCCGGGCCATAATACTCTATCGTGTCCGCGTCGCCATATCGCATCGGCAGGCGAGGGCCATGACATAGAGAACGCAATCTATCGGCAATAGAGCATAGAAGTCGTGCACGCATTTGCCTGCCTTGTACTTTGTTGAGATCTACGGCATCATCCTGAAGAAAGACCGGCAAACCTTCGATGATGACGAGAGAGAGTGGCCCTATGTGTGGCTGAGATTGGATTTGAAGGCGATCTTGTAGGCCCGGAAGTGTAAATGCAAGAGCATGTTCCAAGGCGTCGGCATCTTGCAGGCACGCGATATGTATGTTCTGTAGGACCAGGTTCACGTGGTTGTCCTTCCCGCTAGTCTTCAGATGTCTGCACTGCGGAAGAGCATCGGCGAGCTCCACAATTCGTTTGATCAGAGACGAGGCGGTAGCCTCCCCTTGAGAGATCAGGATCGCAACACCTTTTGGCCGCTTTGCCGGATCCCATGGGTCATCCATAGACCCTGCTTCGATGCCAAGGATTGTGTGCACCGCCATTTGCAGAGCCAGCTGCGTTTTGCCCGATGAGCTTGGTACAAGACATGGTGAGAGTCAGTTGTAAGTAGTACTGTCTCACCAGTACGTAACAGGCTCACCTTTCACCCACAACCTCCGTCACACTGCCTCTGCGGAGGCCGCCTCCCAGAATCTTGTCCAACTCGCGATCACCAGTGGACAGCCATAGCTGTTGTACGGCTGCTAGCACGTCGGCCTCCGTCAGAAGCTCTTCTTGATCCTTTCGTTCTGCTACTGATTGGATAGTGCACATAGATTGCCGTTCCTTGTCTTTTTCGATCTCGGAAAGCTCTGACTCATCGTCGCTGCTCTCACTGCTTTCGATCAATCTCCTCTTTCGAGTAGTCGAGGGCCCCTCCCATGCTCTCTTCTTGCCGAGTAACTTGGGGGATGGCTTCGGTCTGATGGGTGAAGAGCCCTTCCACGCTTGCGTGGATCGCACATTGATGGGGCTGATCAGTCCAAATGGTTCGTCCGGATCCTCCTCCTGTGAGCATGGAACCACTTCCTCAGGGCCTTGATACGCTGGCCACGCCGCTAGGATGCTTCGCTCGCTAAAAAAGCCAGCTTTAGAAGCGTCCTCGAGAGCCTTTGCGTCCGTTGGGGAGGAAGAAAATTGGTCCGAAGATTCCAACTCGAAGTCATCAGCGCCTTGGGTGGCTGCAACCTTGATTCCGAGCTGGCCCTTCCGTATTCTGTTAGCGTCAAGCGGATCGAGCGCTGATCTGTCTTCATCTGCAGACAATATCAGTGTCTGCGCGGGAACCTTTGTCCTGTGCGACGCGATAGTCAAAGGGGCGGGTTCGAAAGTGGGTTGAATGCGACCTGTGAGGATGTGGTATGCAGAGCTGCAAGGAGCCCCGAGCGCGACTGCTGCGCGGCGATGGATGGTGACTGCTTCAGGTCGCTCGACATGAAGCTGCTTCACGATCTTATCGGTCGTAGAGAGCAGGAGTTGCTCCGCGCTGAAATAGCCCGCTGCAGCAAGGTCAAGGACACGAAGGGTCAGAACACGTCCACTTCTCGAGCGTGATTGTTCCAAGGTGCGGCTGTAGGACCTACCTCGCCGGCATAGTGCTCTTTGTCGTGGAGTCAGTCCTCCAATGGCATCTATGATAGTCGGGATGCTCATCTGATTGTGCAATGGCCAGACCTCAGAGGACAAATGGCTGGCATCATGCAACAGTGTTGGTCTAGGTGTTGGTCTCCACTCTTCGACGCGCTCGCTCCACGGTGGGTCGTGTCGCGCGACGCGCCAGTGATCAAGCTTGATCATCGCTCAGTCACGTGATGGACAAGCAACCAGTCCGCATCTCAAATTGTCAACCTTCCAAGCGCTCAACCTCATCAGCAGCAGCGATCTTCAGACTTCGCAGGAGGGCAACAACAATATGCGACCAACACTAAGCTTACTGCGATATGGCTCTACGTCCTCATACTCACGCTCGACGCTGGCACGGCTGACCCTGGCCACAGAAACAAGAACACGCGCACTAGCGGCTCTTTCCTCAGCCGGCCCTTCAGCAGACAGCTCAGCAGCGGTACCCACCTTGGTCGCTTCGCCTCCACCTCAATTATCAAGACCAAGACCAGCGCTCGTATCTCGTCCGGCTCCTGGAGGCGGCTCGCGAGGCGCATTCACGCTGCCGTGTACCAAAATCATCGTCTACTACTGCCCGTCACAAGCATCCTCGGCCGGGGTCAGGAGATGGCTTGACAGGGAGGTGAAGACGTGGGCCGATCAATATCCCAGTGTTGAATGGGTAGTCTCCCCACGAAAAGCGAAACATCCCGTCTTGATCGCAGAATATGGTGAGTAATCGCAGAGAGACGGGATTGTGACGAGGCTGCTCATCCTTCAATGCGGCATTTCATGCAGCAAACGGCCGGTCAAAAGAGGTCTGCGTCCGGAATTTGGAGGTTGACGGGGTCTCGAACAAGTTTCAAGTCTTGCTAGATGCCTCAGGTCGCAAGACGGCATCCCTCAAGCGGAGACCGGTGGAGAGCATCAACGAATCTGCTCGCGGTATCTGGAGTCCGCTACACACTGCAGAGCGGAAGGTCCTGTAGGCGCCATACAAACACCAATCACCAGTGCTCTTGGTTTCAAATTTGAGTATGAGTATATGCAGAAGGACGAAGAAACAGTCCTCAAAGGCATACAAGGCGTGGAGGGAACCAGGTCATATGAGGCAGATGGGAACGGGCATTCATCGCGGCCTATTATCACCTTCTCCACCACCACAAAAACACCTGCGAAAGAGGGAATACAAATAGAGAAAGAATGTCAGAGCTGGTAGAGAGTTTGAATCAGCGAGGATGGAGTGAAAGATCTCACAAAGATCCAGATGATGAAGAGAATGAACAGCATCATGTTGCAGAACCACGAGCCTTGCCTCGATGCCATGCGGTTCATGCGGTTGAATGTACCGCCAAGGAAAGCTGAGGTCGTTGTAAAGGCTCCTCCCTGTCAGATTCGAAAGGCATGAAGGAGGCGAGCAGAAGCGCAAGGAGATATGTATGAGCTACTTTCGACCAAGGAAAGGGAGGTGAGCTAGCTCAAACTTACCAGAACATCAAGATCTTTTGTTGAGTCTCGCACTTCGTTTCCAATTCCGACAGTGATCTACGCATATCAGGGAGGCGGATGTCAGAGAGCTCAGAGTCAGTCGCCGGGCCTGAACGAGGCAGTGTCGGGAAGAGGCAGCACTCACATCCTTGAGCATTTTTACTCTCGCACTCAGACCTTCCAACCGTTGGTCATTTGCCTCTTCCAAGTCTTCCGCAGTCCGCTGTTGAGCATAGCTGCGTATCCTATCTGTCCAGCCCCCCTGCTGTGATGAACCGCCATCAAGCCCACCGGGTAATGGCAGACCATTACTCTTTCGGCCTCCTCCATATTCATCCTCGTACGACATCGGGCCGGCGCCAGCATTGTTCCGTTGGTACATGCCGGGCGCTCCCGCGCCGCCCATAGCTCCCGAGGAGGATGAAGAGGTGTAAGGTTGCTCAAAGGGCGAGGCTGACCGGTAGCCAGTCAAGCCCCCTGCGCCGAGTGTCGATGATGCGTGGCCATTGCTGCCCGCGGCGGCGCTCGGACCGGCGGGAGAGTGGGAACGTGGATATGCCGATTGCGAAGGTCCTGAGTATGCACCGGCGTTGAGGAGGGTGTGACGATCGATGCCGCCCGCCCCTGGTCTTCTTGACATTCTTGCTGTGTGTGATCTGAGTCCTTTCCTCCGTCCTAGGTGGTGGTGGAAGGGATCACATTGCATGGTCAATCCCGTTGACCACTCGAGTTGCGAGACAATTCTCAACCTCCGCCGGCTCTTCGGCTCCTCCCAGCTCAGCCGCAGCCGAGGTCAGCGACACACTCATGTGGACTTCTCGAATTATCTTGTGAGATTATGTGACAAAGAAGGATCTGAAAGGGTAAGGGCCAAGGAAAAGGAGACAGACAGACAAGTACAGGACGGAAAGGAGGCGAACGTGTCATTTGGCTGATGAAGATGGTTTGTTGTTGCTGCTATGGGTGAGGGCGGAAGGACGGTCGAGAGTGTGTCGGAAAGCTACAGAACTGGGGTAGAGCCGTGGGAAAGGGCAGCATATGCGTCAAGGTAACCTCTGCGATGCAAGGAGTTCCGTGGAACCTCCTTGGCCGAGAATCAGTCGACGGAGAAGGAATTAAATGCATCCTGACCTTTACGACGCAGTGCTTTGTTGGTAGTATGCGTGCTGTTGTTGCTGTTGCTGTTGTTGGCGGTGATGATGATGTTGTTGCTGCTGTTGGTGGTTTGCTGCCGCGAGCGCTTGTTGGTGAGCCATAGCTGAAGCCTATCATTGTGACAGGTAATGCAGATTGTTCAGGTGAGCATGCATTCAGACATGGCTGCCTTTAAGCTTGGCTAGATCAGACCCTCAGACTGCTTACCTGTTGCTGTTGATTCCATTGCTGTTGTTGATCCTGCTGCTGACCACTTGGAACGCCCAGCCCGGCACTTGGACTTGAAATACCTGCTACTGCCGCGCTCGTGGTGAAGTAAGGGTGTCGCAGCGCCTCGTCTGCACTGAGACGCTGGGTAGGGTCGAACCGAAGGAGCTTCTCTAGCAGATCAATCGCTAGCGGGTGCGCCCTGGGGTACAGGGTTTGGAAGGGCATTTTGGGCATCCTTGGAAAGGCTCGCGGCTGGACGTCTGGCGAATCCCGCATCAGGCGCTGGATGGTGGCATCGTCAGGGGTTCCGAGGATGCGCAGGATCTGATTGAGCTGGTCATTGTTGTCCCGACCTCGGAAGAGGGGTACGCCGCTGATCATCTCCGCCATGATGCATCCTGCGGACCAGACGTCGATGCTGGTGCTGTAGGTTCGACTGCCGAGTAGTACATCGGGAGCCCGGTACCACAGAGTGACGACCTCGTTGGAGAAGGTGTTGACAGGAATACCAAAGGCACGCGCCAAACCGAAATCACCCAGCTTGAGCTCACCGCGCTTGTTGATGAGGAGATTCTGTGGTTTTAAGTCTCGGTGCAGCACCCGGTTCTCGTGGCAGAAGGCGGTTCCCTTGAGCAGCTGGAACATGAAGACGCGTACAGTGTGGGGATCCAGAGCTCCACGGTCGCCGTGAATGTCCATGTACTTCTTCAGATCCTGGTCCATGAATTCAAAAACGAGCATCAGCTTGGACTCGGTGTGCATGACGTCGTACAACCGGACAATGTTGGGGTGTCGGAGCTCCTTCATCAGCGAGATCTCGCGGATTGCGGTGGATGGAGTGCCCTCCTCGGGATCCAGGTGGATCTCCTTGAGCGCGACAATTTCATTTGAGGTTCGTGAGCGGCCCTTGTACACCGTGGCATATGTGCCCTCTCCGAGCTTCTCTAGTTGAATGTCTGCAAGATGGACGACCGCAGACGCACAGATATCAGAGCTGATCGACTAGGTGAAGGAGCTCTGGAGGACTCACAGTTCATTGTGGGTTGCTCTGCTGTGTGCCGTGAGTGCTAGTCTTGTAGGGTGACCTGAACGTCGTTGCTCTCGTGTCTAGCGGTGGCTTCGGTGTTTGTTTCCTGTCGCAGCTTCGAGCTTCGAATGTCACTGACAGGTCTGAGGGCGAGCGAGAGTTACGGATGAAGCGCTGCAGATGGGCAATCAGGAGCCTGGTCGTGGTCGTGGTTGTCGTTCTTTTGCAGCTATTTGTACCGTCGGGACAAGAGTAGCGAAAGACAAGAAGCTTCCAACGGTTTCCTATCCTGAGCGAGAATGGATGCCGAAGGCTCCCCGTGTGTGTGCCGCGTGTCCGTAGGGAGGTTCAAGTGATTACTCTAGCAGCTGGTGGCCAACAGAGCCTGGACGATGCCTTGTTCCTTTGTGGTTCAGATCGATGCAAGGAGGTGTCTCTTCCGAAGACAGCCAGCAACCAGCCATCAGCATACACTCGAGCTCTAATTTTGGTGGTCAAAGCTCTCCAAAAGCGGGTCACTTTCAATAATTCTGCAATATGCCTCAACGTTTTCCAAATATCCATTTTATCCATCAACATCCACCTCAGCACCTCGAGGATGCACTGAACCGGTTTGACATGGTCTTTTTCAGCGGTCAAGGTGCAACTCCCACGATACGAGCGCGGAACCCAAGCTGCTCGATGATGCGTCGGGTCGCGCTGGTGGTTGTGAAGCCGCAAACCCTCAAAGCATTTTAAGAGTTGATTACCCCTCCTCGATCCTAGCTGATCTTTCCTTACCTTGCAGAGACATCTGCTGAATAGAATCGCGTGATACGCTGGCAACTGTACATCTTTGAGACGATTCAGTCGTGTTCAGCCGCCATAACGCTGGCCCACCTTGGCAGCATGGATTACTCTCAAGTCCTTCTCTTTACCCGTGGGAAATGAGATGTCAACCATCCTCGCCACGGCCAGGAGAGCACAGAAGGACAGTGCTCAGGCCGGAGCATTCACGCTGTGCCGCCAGACTGCCGCCCTCTAACGCCAAAAGTCAGTCTGCCAAATGTTCGTCAGTCGCCTCACCAGCCGTCCTTCACGGCACAGCGCATCCGCCAGATCAGGCAGCAACGCCCGCACCGGGTCCACGGAGCCCCATTTTTCCATCCCGCCTGGGACATGTGAAGCAGCAGAACCATGCTGCTTACACCCGTCGCGAGAGTCAGCGCCGACCCTGCGCACCGACTCTCTGGCAGCAACTACAAGAGTGCTGGCCAGAGCCGCATCACATGCTGAGAAACCCCACCAGCACACAAGTTGTGCCTCTGTTGTAACTGCTCCATTTTCGCAGGCTCCCGCCTCGATCGTGCCATGATGAGTCCTTGAGTGCAATGGCAACGGCTGCACTCCTCTCTCGTGGACGGCCCCCTTGCGCCTGGTCCCCTCATCGCCCGCCTCATTTCAGCCCACTTCACATCCAATCTCATCTCACTCGTCTCCCCTCACTTTTTCCTCTCTTTCCGCTTCCGAAGAGAGATGACTTACCTCCACTACTGACGTATGTATCAACGGATCCACGACACGGAACGCCCATCGATGTTGCTACATTGCCTGCGCCCAGCTGCCCTTGCCTTCTTCTCCAGCCCAGGCTCCAACCAATATAAGACGAGGGTGTTGGAGTGGGGCTGCAAATTCCCTCTCAGTCCTAAAGCCTCTCCCTGTTCCCCCTTCCTTTCAGCAACGTCTCTTCTCAGTCTTTGAAGCGAGTCTCCGCCCCGTTTCGTGCAACTCATCCCCTCCTCAGCCTGCCTTGACTTGCCACCGCATACAATCCCAATTCCGCAGGTGCTACATCTGAAGCCCTACAAGATCTGGGGCGCCCTCCTTAGCCAGGGACTCAATCTAGATGGCCAGAATCCAGTCGACCATGGACGCTCACTCCCCCAATAACAGACTCTGTACCTCGACTGCGCTGTCCGTCTACGATGACGACTTCGAAACACCCTTTTCTGAAGCATCCCAAACACCCTTACCGACGGCAATCCCAGAGGCAAGACAGCTTGAAGCATCCACAGAACTAACATCGGAATCCCACGAACTTCGTCTAAGTCAGGACACAGTCACTACCTCTGCTTGTTTGAAGACGGTCTCTACACACCACTTGACGAACTCAATGCTCCTGGCGGCGACAGCAGCCACTGGCGAAACAGAAACTTCTTCATCATCCGCAACTACTTCCTGCTCCAGCCATGATTCCGTGTCCAACAGCCGACGTAGTTCAAGCACCTCCCACGAGTGCCGTACTCTCATCAGCGGTCACAGCACGGCGGGGGAGATTCGCGAGCTTCAAAACGCCCTCAGACAGATGAGACGAAGCGAATGTTGCAAGCCGCCACCACCTTCTCGGGCTCCCCGGGCTCGGGCGGCCACATTTAATCATGCCAACTTTCACTCTCGTTTGCCCGCTTTGGGCGCAGCAGCCATGAAGGGATTGAAACGGCTTGCCCCGCCACCTTCTTCCCCTCCTCCTTCGGCAGACTCGGACCACTGCACACCCTTCTCCAGTCCATCGCTTTCTCCGAACCTGACGAAGACGACGCTACCTGCTATGCATTCCATTCAGACGACCACGCTATCATTATCATCCTCATCGGCAATGAGACCGGCAGTCTCAGGCGTAAATGTGATGGACCGAGCCTGCGCTGGCGGCGTTCATATACCACTGATGAGCCCAACACATTCTCGGCGGTCATCTTGTACCCACACAGGTTCCTCCTTCATGTTTCCAGTACCGCCTGAACCAAACAGCACTGAACGAGGCAGCGACATGCTGGAAGCTCTGCCGCCTCCGATGATGACAATTCCGCCTGCAAGCGTCCGACATGGGCCTGAACCCGAACGCATGCCGGAGAATGTCTTTGGCGTGCCGTGCGAGCAAGTTCAAACCACAGAAGAGCTTGCTCCGTCAGAATCTGGCGGCGAGCGAGAAGAGATGGAACAGCTGGCAAGCCCCGAGTTTGTGAGGTCCAGAAGGAATTGTGTCGGAGAAGGCGCTCCCAGCACTCTCGGACTGGCCTTCAACTGGGAAGCAGACGATGACCAGCTTCCCGTTCGGCTATCGCGCTCAGGGTGGCAATCACCCCGCACTCAACCGGGAACACCGAATCTCAGGGCGAGGTCCTCGGAACTGAGTCGAGACCACATGCTCACGGACTTGACCAATCTGGGCCGGATATTCTCCCGCAACCGACCTTCTTCGCCGGCAACTCACTCGACATCGTCACCTGATTCCGTGATATGGGTCAAGCATCCCGGGAAACGTGAAGAATTGGTATCGAACGTCAGCCAATGCCATCTGCGCGGGAATGGGACTGTAGCTGATTCAGCAGGCTCTGACAGACTACGCTCCACGCCGTCGTCGCCGGCACCTTCAGCTTGGCGTTTGCCTCGTCTCCGCTTCGGCTCTCATCGGAAGGCCGTCATTGACGCCGGCGTTTCAGCCTACGGTGCATGTACGTCTGTCTCGACGTCCACTTCGTCGAGTGAATCTCCACCGATCACTTCTCCCGTGGAAGCTGGATCATCCGACCACAAATACGAGGGGACGATTCTGCCATCATCTGCCTCATCGCGCCCGAGCTACGTAAACAGGGGCCGACCTCAAATCCGCAAGTATCCACAGCAGGCCCACTATCCGAAGGAAATAACGACGTCATTCGTATCCCAGCAGAAGCTGCCCCCGCTTGTAGTCGATCAGCTTGAGCAATATTCTTTGCCGACAGGCTCGCCAGTGTCGCTGCGACTCGCATCCTGGACGGTCTCGCCAATTTCTCGACCCAGGAGCGGCGGTGTCGCTTCCACCACCGAATCGGTGGACCTAGCACCGACACAGGTCTCTGCTTGCTCTTTCGATGTCGCAGAGGACAGGAGCAGAAGCGGCTGCAGCAGCATCTGTTCCGATTCGATTCCACTCCTGCATGCGGTCCATGCGTCACTTCTGCAGGGCGATCCCCCTGCAACAGCAAAAGAGAGCTCTCAGCATCCGAAAACAATAGTTCGGCCGCCGAGCGTGTTCGAGGAAGACAACGTCCCTAGCGAAAAGCGAGAACGATCGCCAGAACTCGACCATGAGTCACAATACGATGTGAACGAGCGTATGATGGATGCAGAGGTCAGGGAGTGGAACTTTGTGACCTCCTTGGTCTGAACGGCTTGCCAGGCCGACTGGCGTGGAGATTCTTCGCCGAGTTCCACTATGCGTTCGAGGCGCACGTGAATAGTACCTCCTTGCTCTCCTCTGTCAGGCATGCCTCCGAATCTCTCCCAACCCCACATCCTCATTTCACACAGACGAGAAATCACGACATCGTTCTCGCAGAGCACTGTTGCTGCTTCACAGGCCTTCAAAGATGGGGGAACCAATGTCGCCCCAGTATGGTGTGATTCAGTCCATCACAAAGCTGCCCTCCAAATGGGAAGAAAAGGGGAGGATACCAGATCAGGCGTGTACAATGATGGAGGACGGAGCAAGCGGAAGAGAGCGAGATGAGGCAGGCATGAGTCGGATCACAAGGTTTGGAGCGTGTTTGCTTGTGCTGCCGATCAACATCTCAGACCTCTAAAACGGTTTTTGCCTGCCGTGAGAAGAGATACTGCATTCCAGCCACGGCCCGCGCGGTTCAGAAGCCGCCAATTGGTTTGTGCTGCAACCGTCCAAGTTGATGAGAACAGAGGGAGGGGGTGTTTAGCTGACTGGTGCGACGTCGATCGGGGCTGCTGTGCCTTTCCATCCGGATCGTAGACCAGCGACAGCTGCGATTGTGCCAAACAGTCCTACCCAAGGTTCGCTGATGAGCCCGGTAGGATGTGACCTGAGAGAAAAGGAGCATACAGTGTCAGCACTAGGGCAGGCTTTGAGGGGGGGGGGGGGCGGTTCCACTGCGGGGATTTTCCTTTGTTGGACAAAATTTGGATGGGAGGACCAACTCACCAATGCACTGTCAATGGCAGATAACCCAAGTTCACCCAGAGCTCGTTCAAGATGGCCTCCTTGCGGTCATGCAGCTCGTTCCACAGGCTTCGTGTTTCTGCCTGTTCCTCTGTGAGAGCAGCGGCGCTATTCTGTTGCTTCTCAGATGTTACTGCAGTTGAGGATGATGATGATGATGATGATGATGCTGATAATTGGGAGCGCGATGAGGAAGGGACGGGATGACCGCGGTTTCGTTCAAGAGCGCGGGCGCGGAGGCGGAGCAGCCGGTTGTCCTCGACCAGATGCAAGAGTTGTAAAACGACGTAGAGAGCCCACATGCGGGATCCCCAGAGCCAGCATGCGTTCTGCTTGGAGGCGGAGAGGGGCAGGATGGAGTGCATGCCGAGGTAGGCGACGGCTTCGAGAGGGCAGTAGATGAGCATGGACCAGCCTTGGATGCGCTCAATGTTGTGGAGCAGTCGGGTCGGTGGTGGAGTGCGCTCGAGGGCGATCATCCACTTGACGATGGGGAGGATGCCCCAGATGCGGAACAGGATGCGGGCATCGCTGACGAGGGCGACGAGGCGCTCGAGGCGGGCGGCGACGGGGCTCCCACCGTGGGGAGCATGGTAGGCCTTGGTACCTTCCAGGATGCGGAGGCGGACCCGGTGTTGTAAGCTGAGGACGGCGATGAGGAGCTTGGAGGAGTACTGGGTGAGCATGAGGGCCTTGTCGGTGCCGGACCAGGTGCCGAGATATCGGATGAGATGGTCCAGGGTGGGCGAGGGCGGCACCCGCGAGAAGGCTCCCAAGATCTGATCGGTCGAGGTCGGTGCACGCGGCACCTTGGCTCTCCTTGACACGGCGGACATCTTGCGCTGGAGAGAGGGTGTTGTTCAGAGCGTTTGCGTGAGCGTGTTGCGGAGACGTCGCAGGGGGGGCCAGCTTGCACCAAGCAGACAGACCGCGCCGAGCCGAGAAGTCAATGGCTATTCGTTCCTGTGAGGAGGGGAGAGAGCGAGGGCGAGGGCGAGTGAGAGTGAGAGGGAGAGGTTGCCTGGTCACATAGCCGGCCAAAATTGTTGGGAGAGAGCCAAACATTGCGAGCGGGAAGCTGGCACATGCCTAAAGCCACGTGGCAGCCAGCTCGCTTCCCGAGTCGTTCCGAGTGGCTCTTCCCAGCAAGGAACGCTCCGACATGCAAGTGACATCTCATGGACATTGTGACCTCCACCTCATTTTTGGGGAGAGCGCGAAGGAGTTCCTGCATGCCAATACTTCGTGCAGCACCATGATGTAGGTGATCTGACAGCTAGCAGCAGCAATGTTTCAAGGGCTGCGTACTGTATGACGGGCCTGCATCTTGTTCCATGCACAAAGTGTTCTTCATTCTCAGCCTTGATTGTTGATTGAGGCATCGCTGACTTCTTGGTTGCAGACCGCGTCGGATGATTTTGCAATTGAGGCAGACAAGTTCTGTCGTGTGCCGAGCGCTCTCTGAGCCTCATGACCGTACGGAACTCCCGATGGCCCTGGATGTCAACAGAAGAGAGCTTTTGAGTGTGAGGGGCGAGTGTCAGACCAGCTGACCCGTACCGTCAGTTTACTGAAGTGAAAGGTGAAGCTCACGGCCACGTGACTCGTCTCTTTGGATGAAGGTGGGATACATCTTCAGAAGTGACTGATAAGGGCAAGTTTCCACTTTCCACGCCTTTGAATTATTTTTTTTTGGCAAGGAGGACGTGGACGCCTCGTGAGTCTGTCTATAGCCGTCCCGACCATGCGCTGCATGTGCATCTTCTCCCCTTATTCTGGAGAGTCTGGACTCTGGATCTCTTCCGCTTTTTATTTTCGCGGCACATGCACGAGGCCACAGGACCCTCTTTTCACCCACACTCTCCCGGGCGCCTCAATGTCAATCCTACAGAGTAACACAAATGCAGAATTTTAGCACGTAACCTCCTGGTCCCCATGTTGTGACCTAAAGTACCTATGTACTGCCTGCTTGCGGCTGGACTCAGGCTGGGGACCGAACACCAAACCGAAGACCTTGCCCCTCCAAATGGCCTGAGTTCGACGGTTCGCGCTACGGACAGGTTGGGGAATGCAAAGAAGGTCCAAACCCACATGGCCTCAGCACTCAGCACTCGGGCCCTCGAGACTGACCCGTATGGGGCTTGTCGATACCTTTTGCCAGCCTCACGTCGGAGCTTCAAAACCTGATTCGGGCTAGCACACTGCCCTTTATTCATTATCAATTTTGTTTTGTTTTGAAGCGTCTTCCCAAACTCCGTACAAGGAGCGAAGAACTGACAGACTTGATGTGGACAGTTTGAGTAGGACGGTTCCCTCGCAGAGCTGATCTGCGCCGAGGAGCTCAGCAGCATGTGGATGTTGATATGTGCGCGGTGACATCGTAGTGTTCGGGTTGACAGAGCTGCATGCTGCAAGATGTGCGCCCCCAAGCAGAAACTCCCGCTCTCGCCCCGAGCAGTGTCATACAGTATCTGGCACACAATGTTGCGATACATATGACCTTCGAGCATAGGAGGACTGTGTCAGTGTGCATACATACAGGTACTAGGCAAGGTTCGCGTGGAGGGCTGCCCAGGCACAAATGAAAATAGTAGGCGCGTTGAAGACGAGAGTCGAGAGCGACTCTGTAATGAAATAGAATACGAGACAGCCTCCCTCAAGTAGAGCCACAGGGTTCACGCACCACCCCCTTCTTCTCCTGTCCCTCGCTCAACGGATTTCATGTCGCGTGGACCGCAGGGCAACGTCCGAAACATGATCAGCACGCAGAAGGAACGATCACATTACTGAGCGATGGCAGGGGGCCACCAAGGTTCAGTCAGGTTTTCAAGCAGGAGGTCGGGGCAAACGTAAGGTTGGGCGTTGCGTTGTGCCATATCGCTCCCAATCTACAGCATGCACAGCAGCGGGTTCAGCATGCTGTGCAAGATCAATAAAGATGAGAGTGCAACTGCAGCAGCAGGGCAAGATTTGTCCGCAGTTGCAGGGCCACTCTGAGGTCTGAACACCACAAATAATGGAAGACGGACATGTTGGGTGCGGCAATCGATGAGTGGTGAGGTGCGACACGCGGGACGGTGAAGAGAATGAGCACGGGAGCTGAACGGAAGGTTTTGGTGAGAAGCAAGCAAAGAAATCAGAGACATCAGCCCCAAGTGGCTCTCTTGTTGTAAGCCTGCTGCGATAGGACCTGGTGCATTTTGTAGTGATAGTGCAAGTTTGCCTTGCGCTAGCCCTGTGCGAGTAGGCTCAGAGGAATAAACCAGGTGAATGGGAGGAGTCTGGCTTTTGTGCGTTGGGCTGCGAGAGGATGCAGCCCTCAATGCTGCTCACAGTTCTTTTATAATTGATGCTCCCCCCAAGGCTCGGCCTCGCGCGTGGCCGCCGACGTGCCCATACTCGATCCCGTCCGTCCGTCCGTCTGAGTGCGTGGGTGTGTGTCTACCGTTTCTGCTTCCTCCTCCCCTCTCTCATCGACGTTGCGGATCGCTCCTTTCGTGAGATCCTCACCTCCGAGCCCGGACAACGACATTGTCCAAGGAAGAAAACGTGAAGCGCGTCCAACTTCCAAATCCTACTCCCCACCCGTACGAAGGAACGACTCACCCACCCAGCGACGGCCCTGATCCCGGGAACATGTCCACAGCTCTCGTTCTCGGCGCCCAGTTAGAGCCTCCGCCCGGATCGATCTCAGCCTCGAAGCCCATCCGCGGTCAACACGGTAGCATGCCAGCACCCACTTCGTCTGCCTCATCCAGTTCGCAATCCCACTGGTCCCAGCCAGCAATGTCTGGCGCCCAATACCACTCCAGCTACTCGGCCTACTCGGGATCGCAGTACGGATCGAACTCGAACCCATACGGATCTCATCACGTGCCATCCTACAGCAACAATCACACCAGCAACACGAGCCAGTCTCAGTCCCATCTCAGCTATGCGAGCTACACCGGCGCTACTCACAACAGCAACCATGCCTCTGCCAGCGAATCGCCGAGCGCAGCCTCCCACGGAGCTAGGAACGGGCCCGGCGGTGGTGCCAGTCCGGCTCATTCACCCCACATCCCAACAACCTCGTCTGCTTCCATGAGTTCGTCTGCCCATTCCACAGCTGCAAGCTCGGGAGGAGGTCTGAACATTGCCGGAATGCTCAATCAACCCGTGACCACCTCGAGCGCTGGCACCTATGCGTCCAAGTACAACAGCAACAGCCAGCCATCAATGGTGTCTCATGCGGAGCACTCGTCTGGATATTTCGCTTCGGCTCCAAATGGGAGCATGAATGGAGTGAGTCGACAACTCCCTCTCTTCAAAACTTTTCTTCCTTTCCTTCTTTTCCATTTCTTCTCCCTCCTTTTCAAACCCTTCATCTCCTTTTGAGTCGCCGTTTCCACCCATCTCCAAGGATATGCGGAAATTTCTGTGCCCTTTCTCTTTCAGGGAAACCGCATGGAACGAGAACCACCAGGCTGGCAATGGGGTTCTTTGGCGGACGCATGAGGGATGTCTTCGGAAAGCCAAAGACGATGGCACGGATAAGATTCGACTCATCCAATTCTGTTTGAATTGCAAGGGAAGATCTTACCCTGCCAAAAGCGGACTTATCGGCTCTGGGTACTTTCATGATGAGGCTGCCTCTCTACATCGGCCAAGTGAGGTCGTCGCCGAAGCAAGTCCGGGTTGACAGGACGGATCTCTGGCAAATGAGGTGGTTCATGGGGGAATCCGTCGTTCTGGATTCCATTCCCGGTGGTTGGAATTTTTTCTTCGGCGCTCGGGTCATCGAAAGATCCGAGCCCCTTGCTCGCGCCTACAAAGGAACATGCAATGGGGGCGATCGCAGCTGAGACTGCCATGTTCCCTACTTTGCATACTTTCCTGCCTTCCTTCATTCCCCTTTGCCCACGATCGGACGGCCGTCCATACCTTGCATTGAGCTTGGCTCGGCAGAGACTGACCCCACTTTCTTCTGCGTCCTTCCCCACTCACGCCCCTGCATCGCCCGTTCTGAAACGTCCCTTGGAACTGCCATCCCCACTCGATCATGGCCATCCCGATGACATTCCCGTCCATGTTTCTCTCCGACCTGCAGCACCTCGTGTCCCCAACGATTCCGTCGACCTCTGGCGCCGGATCGTCCGGTTCGATTCCGTCATACAGCAGTGCTTCATACATGCATTCAGGCTCGCATGCGTCATCTCACTCGTGAGTTTTTCATTTGGCGACAAAACACACCTGCGTTCTTATGAGCCACAGGAAAACTCAGATCCCCCTTATCTCTCTTTCTCACTTCTGCCTTCCTTGTCCCACTTGTGCGCGCTCCGCCCGCCTCTCTCAGGCTCAGTGGTGTGCCCGTGTCTGCACCTACCTCGGCATACAGCACCCATGGCAGCTACCTCTCCAGTCCAGCGTCACATCCTGGCCTGCACACTCCTGGACTCAGCACTGGAGTCTCCGGCATGGGCATCAGCCCCTCGACGGGCCTCGGCGTGCCAGTGTACACTCAGCTGCCCATGCAGAATCGTCATCGCGTCACCACCACGCTTTGGGAGGACGAGGGCACACTCTGCTTCCAGGTCGATGCCAAGGGCGTATGCATTGCCAGGAGGAACGGTGAGCAGAAAGTCCCAAAGAAGGGTTCGGGGGTGAGGTGGGTGGGGAATATGCATTGCTGACCACCCACCACCACCTCCCTGTCCTTACAGATAACAACATGATCAACGGTACCAAGCTTCTGAATGTATGCGGCATGACTCGCGGAAAGCGCGACGGCATCCTCAAGAATGAGAAGGACAGGATCGTTGTGAAGGTCGGCGCCATGCACCTGAAGGGCGTTTGGTGAGTTCAAAAGTGTCAGAAACACATCATCTGCAGTGTACGAACTCTGAAGGCGATGCGATGCTTCGTTTTGATTGTCTGCAGGATCACATTTGAACGCGCGAAGACCTTGGCCGAACAGAATGACATCCTGGACATCCTATACCCTCTGTTCGAGACCAACCTGCAAGACTTCTTGTACCAGCCCGAGTTCCCACGACCTGGCATGGGAGTGCACGGCTCGCAAGAGAGATCTGCACAACGACCGCGGGTTCTCGGACCTACCAGCACCACCTCGATGAGCCCGCCCCTGTCTGTGCCCACGACGATGAGCCAGGCAGCCGGCGGGATTGCGACCACACTCAGTATGGCTCCTTACTCGGCTCCGATCAGCACATACCCCAGCATCTCGAGTGTGACTCACCCTCCGCTCATGCGCTCGCAAACGACTCCGGCCTTCGCGATGCCCCTGCCAAGGCAAAGCCCGGTGATGACCAGCAGTCCCAACGGAAGCTGGGGTCAGCCACCTGTATCGACGGCTCACCAGTACTCGCAATACCACATGTCGCAATCGCCTTCCATGGGCCCGGTCTCGTCTTCATTCTACCCGAGCGGGTACGGCCAAGGCGGCAGCTCGACAAGCTCGGCGGGCGTGCCCGGCGGCCACGAGGACGATTCTTTCAGCAGCAGCAGCAATACGGGAGCAGGCTCGCTCCAGCGTCCTGCCGGGGTCGACCGAAGACACACGGACCCGGTCGGGGACGTGTCCAAGGACGGCGGCGGCGGCGGCAGCAGCTACGGGATCAAGCAGCACGAGAGTCCAGCGGCGTATTACCCTTCTTCTTCTCGGGGCAGCAACTTGACCTCGCCGGTGCTGTCTGGTGGAAGCGGCGGCAGGGCGCCGAGCGGGAGTGTGAGCAGCCACAATGGTGCGCCTGCACACCTGCGTCGCACGAGTGGACTCAAGCGCAGCCACGACGCCACTGATTGAGCAACCAACTTTCCAGGCCGGGATCTTTAGATGCGGACGTTGGCGGGGCGGGGCCCCGCTTTGAGAAGCTGCTCGGCTCACCCAGACCAGCACAAGACATCTCTTCCACCTCTCTCTGGTCGCCCTGGCCATTCTCGGTAAACGGTAATTTTTTGGAACTCGGAGCACCCCGCCCGGGCCCGGGTTGTCCGACCTGATCCCAATAGATCGACATACTTTTAGGATCTCGGGCGGGGAAAGCGACCCTGTACAACTACCATTTTCTCGGCGCGCACTGCTTTCCTAGGACCACGACAAGAATCCGTCCTTCTGACCTGCGAACCGCCATTTCCCATTTCCAGTCCCAAACGGTCGTCCCTTCTCCGGCAAACTCGGAATCGTCAAAGATTGGGCCAACAGCGATGAGAGGAACTCTGCCTGGCAAGAAAACGGGGGAAAGGCCAAAAAAGAGCCCTTTCCTCTCCACCTCTCGTCCGGCTGGTCCCTGGTCACCCTTTACTTCTCTCCCTCTCTCGTCACAAATGTCACGTCCTTATTCTCCTTCTCCACAACAAGGTTCAAGATTCTCGGTCCTTTTTTCTCCTCAACCTTGCCCTTGTCCCTCTTTCGATTCGCGCGATACTCATTTGGGCTCATATATTTCCCGACCCCCTCACCCCTCCGCCTCTGTTCTTCCGCCTGATTTAAACCGAGCTTGCTTTTCTTTTTGTCTGCCTCCCTCCTACGACCAGTCATGGGATTCTTGGTCCTTCCCAAATCAATTTGGATAACTCCGCTGTTACTCTACACTTCACCCGACGGCTCCTTTTCTTCCCTTCTCTCTTCTCTCTCTCTCTCTTTCTCTCTCTCTCTCTCTCCCTTTCGCTCTCTCTATCTCCCTGGAATCCGCACCATCGCGAGCCTTGGGGGAAGGGGCCATTACTACTTTAAAAAGAAATTCCAAAGACCAAGACTTGTTGAACCCTCGCGCACACATCATTCCCTGCCTGTGTGATCTTGGGCGCCATTCTGAGTGGGACCCCCCCCCCCCCCCCGAGGCGCAGATCCGGTGGAAAAGCTTTGTTTTGGGCTCTTCTTGCCTGAGGCAAAGCAAGACGGGGGTTGTGTGTGGGCTGAGGTTTTGGAGGCGAGAGCAAGCGTGCATGATGATGATCGTTGCAAGGCGCGGCGCGGCGACTTGAACATCGATGTTCCCGTGTGGGATCAAAAGGGACGGGCCCAGTAAGGGCTGAGAAGGAAGCACCGCCGCTTTGCCTTGCTCTCGGCCTGTGCGCATTTGGATGGATGGGGGTTAGAGGCTTCCAAGGCCATCTTGCACTACGCATCTAAATCCGAGATCCTTCACCCATCATCACCGCTAGGTCGATCTTCTGGTGTGACCCGTAGAGGCGATCGGCCTATGTACCGAGCTGCCATTGCTGCTGCCATCTTGAAACAGCATGCTGGTACAGTAATCGCGCACCTGCCTTAGCGAGAGATGAAGAAAAGCAGTCAAATTGCTTCTAACATAGTGTGGGCAAAGCATGGAAAAGGGCGCCATTTTCTCCTCTCGTATCTGCTGATACGAGTGTATGGCCCTTTCTCTTCTTTTGGCATGCTTCCTCTGCTCTGAGTGCGGAAAACTTGGCCAGGCATGATTCCCGTGGCCAAATGATTGGTGCATACATGTACATGCTTTGTGCTGCCGCGGGACCCGCGTATGTCCTTTCACGCTGTCATCCGCGCGCGACGATTCGAACAGATGTTCTGTGGTCAATTGCGGCTGGGTGAGAGCTGCAAGATGCCGTGGACTGCTGGCCGGCCGGGGTTGGCTGTGGGGGGAGGGCAATTGGATCGAGCAAAGCGGTGAGGAAGGAGGAAAAGGGAAGGAAAAGGGCTTGGTAAGAGGCCAAATTGGGTAACGAAGAACTTGAGTGGCCACCTCGCATGTTGCTGCTGCATGTCCGCCACCAGAGCCGCTCGTGTTGTGCGAGGAGCACTGAACATGGGCACAGGGACAAGATGAGTTCTCATTTTTCTGATGAGGCCTGTAAAACGCGCAATACAATATGGTGGATCCCATCTGTCTCACTTGGTCACAAGATGGAGGCAGTCGAAGGTGCTGGCTGAAACATGCATGGTCATCAAGCTCAGACTGCGGTGTCCTGCGCGGGGAGGGAAAGGGCAAGAGGACGGGGTGAACGAACAGTGATAGATAGATAGCCTTCGCCGGCAGCACGCAAGCAAAAACGCACAGACGCACAGTGCGGAGAGGACGTGTGTGGAATGCTGGTCCTGCAGCCAAGGCCCAGGTTGAGGAGCCGATGGAGTTGGGGGAATGGGGATGGACAGCATGAAGCCCGACGGATCGGCGAGGGAGAAGGAAGATGTTGCGACTGGAATGTCTACATTTGTACTTCCTCAAACTCGGCCAGAAAGGATGCCGATGGGTGTGCACTGAATGATCGACCGGACAGCCAAAAGGCCGCTGGACTTGGACTTCTGGCTTGGGTGTTCGGGCCGTGCCGCTCCCGCATACACATCCAGATCGGTTCTCTGCCTGCCTGCCTGCCCGCCGCCTCCTGATCTTTCAGCCGGCGCCCGAAAGGACAACGCTGTGCGGTGCTGCAGGTCCCGCAACATCTCTGCGCTTCTGCCTGTGTGTGTGTGTGTGTCAACTTTGGTTAGCGGTGTTGACTGATGAGTGGGTGAGGCTTCCTCCCCTCTGCTGTGTGCGGTGCTGTCTTTAGTGCCCGCTGTGGGCAGCAGGACGTGGCTGGCCCGCCTCCAAGATTTCTCTCGTCTATGGTCCACGCCATGCATGGCATTATCTCTCTGCCCTCTCCCTCTCTCTGTGTGCACATCTGATCTATCTACATACCATCACTCCCTCCTCCCTCGCTCTCGCTCTCTCTGTCGGGTCTCTGTGCCGAGGAATCTTGCTAGGGCTCACCGGTCATCGATCATTCCTCTTCTCCCTTCTCCTTCTTCCTTGCTTGCTTGCTTGCTTTTCCTTTGCCCTGCCTCACACCGTCCCCTGGTTTCAACAATCTTTCTCTCCCTCTCTCTCTCCAAGCCTCGATCCTTGATCATCCTCGCCGTCCAGTCAAACACCTCCAACCTCAAGCGCAATCGATTCCAGCATTTCATCCTGAAACACTCTAAACTCTCCTCACAAACATACATACTCAGCTCATTGGAAGGGGCCCCCAAACACACCACAGGCATCATGGCCTGGCCACCTCCTCAGGCACAAGTTGACCCCGTCGGCAACATGGCCGGCTTTGGCGCCCGCAAGATGCAAGAAGAGCAACAGCTCGAAGCCCAACGCCAGTACGCAGAATGGGAAAAGGCCGAGGCTGAGCGGCGCCAGATCGAGTATTCTCGACAGCTCGAGGTCGAGCGTCAGACTCTGGAACAAGAGAGACAGCGCATCGCCTGGGAATGGTCCGAACTCCAGCGCCAACAAGTCGAGCACGAGCAAGCAAAGGCCCGCTTCCAACAGGAGCAGCTCTATGCCGCCGAACAGCAGAGATTACAGAGCGAAGCAGAGCTCCAGCGCATACAAGCCGAACACCAGCACCAATTCGCACAGCAACAACAACACTTCGAACAGCAGCAACAACAACTCGAGCACCAGCAAGAAGAGCTCCAACGCCATCAGCACGAGCTCCAACAACAGCACCAGAGTCAACAAGCAGAACTACTGGAGCAGCAGCAGAAGCTCAAGAAGGCTGAAATCGAAGTACAGAGGAAAATAAAGGCGCAAGCTCTGGCCGCCCAAAAGCTGAAGGAGGAGCAAAGCAAGTTGACCGCATACATCCAACACACTCACGCCCTCGACCAACCTGGCGACGACACCCTCCAGCCCATCCAAGAGCCACAACCGCAGGAAGACTCTCGGCTCAAGAAATCATCTCGTCCACGCCAACGCACACCTTCCACCGTACAGTCCTCAGCTCAGCGAACCAAAGCGTGGGCTGCCGAGCACGCAGATTCAATGATGGCCTATTGCTCCGATTGCCGACAAGACGTCCTCTTCACCCAGCTCGAGAACCACCACTGCATGAGAAGGAACAATTCCGACGGCTCTTCACAAGAGTCGCTGCGCGCCCCAGAAATCCCCACCTCTGCTGCTCTCACCGTGGACAGTCGGACGCCCAGTCCTGGGATCCGCACCCGTTCCCCCTTCTTTGAACGGCATCAGGAGTTGGAAAGGGCCCGAGACCTCGCTGGCACCAGCCCTCATTCCCCTTCTCTATCTCCAATCTGGCCCAACACGTACGCCAACGGTCGGTCCAACAGCCACGACGGTGGTCTGCTGATCCGCCGGACGCCCTCTGAAGACGAGCGCGAACGCCTGATCTCGACTCCTTCACCGATCCCACCCGATCTGAGTCCAGAGGAGGAAGCAGCCATCCGGGCCGAACGAAAACGGAGAATCGAGCTGCAGCGCGAAGCAAAGAAGAACGGCGGTACTTCGGTAGCTGCTACTGCCATCATTGCTGCTCTCAGATTCGAAAACCTCGCCCGTGCCGCAGCGCCCAACAGAACAGCCTCTCCTTCTCCCATGTCGGCCAGGGATGAACTCCAAAAGCCACAGATGCTGGCCGAGTCTACGAGATCGGGTCTACCAAAGGACAAGTTTCCAAGCAGCTCTAGTCTGGCTTCGACCCAGTCCTCTCTGCTGAGTGCCGGACCCAGCGGCTATGCGCGCGATCGCGCATACAGTGGCAGTAGCGCGGCGCTCACACCCAGCACAAGCTACGAATTCGGCAATACAAACATCGCCTCGCCAGATCCTTCTACCTCGAGCCGATCGCGAACAAAGTCGTCCAACTCGCAAAAGGCGGGAAGCAGCAACAATGGTGCTGTTGCTGCTGCTGCTACTACTACTGTTCGGCTCCGCCTCGATTCCGAGCCTTCGATCCCGCACCTGGCACGGTCACGGATGGACTCTGATCCCCTGACGCCCAGCCGACTTCGGGTCGACACCACTACCGCTGTTGCAGACGAGTACCAATTCGCGAACAAGGTCCGAAAGGACCCATCGGGCAAGAGACTCGACCTCGTCGAAGGACTGAGACCGCTCCAGATCCCAGACCCAATCTCGACTCGCGACCGATCAAGATCGGTCGCATCTCGAACAGGAGCGAGCGGCGGCGGCGGCGGCAAGGACAGCTTGAGTCCGAGTCTGTCTAGCCCTGCAGGTTCGCTCCACCCGGACGAGGTCAGGGTGAGGAACCGATCAGGCTCCCTGTCCCCTCTGAATGCGCGCCGAGCGCTGCCTTCTGACAGCATCAGCAGCAGTATCAGCAGCGGCGCGACTCCTCAGCGCAGGGGGACGGGTGGGAGCAGCAGCGGCGGTGGTGGCACGGCATCCCCGGGTCCGACTCCCGATGTCGATCTGCGCGGTATTGAGGATCTGATGCGTGGTCTGGAGAGCGATGAGATGCTCGAGGAGCACCGAAGGCGCCGAGCAGCACAGCGCGAGCGCGCCCGAACGGACAGTGGCGGACTGAAAGCGTCGAACAGGAGCGTGGGCGCGTTCGAGGCGGCCGCGGCCGCGAGAACGGGTACGAGCCCCCAGCTGCGTGCGGGAGCGGATCTGGCGGCGGCGGCGGCGTCGTCGATTCGTCCGGCCATGCCTTCGATGCCCAAGACTGGACGGATTCGATGAAGGAGAACGACCAGAAAACCGTTTGGTGGAAATCCCCATTCGCTCAATCAATCAATTACCCCACCACAATCATAACTTTCAACTTATTCTTTCGACATGTCTCCCTCACAACGGTATACCCCCTTCTCCCTCTCCGGCGGCCGATCAAAAATTTCTTCATGTTGCTCGGCTTTCAACCCTCCCCCAAAATCTCCTCAGCAAGGACATATATCCAGTTTTTCACCCTTTCCACATCTCTACACCCTCATAAGGACAATGCCTTATCTCTTTACATCTTCTTTTGCTATTCCTCTCGCTCTGCCCCTTTTCGCTTCCTACTGTCAAAATTTGATGCTCCTGCAGATACCCCCCTTCCCCCCCTCCCTTTCTCGGGGGGTCTCCCTGCCCACGCTCTCTTCATACTTCGTATCTCCCAAAATACCACCTTGATCTTTCACAACCTTCGACCCCAAGCACCGTTCCCTACCAATCGACATGGTCTGCCATCGATTGGAGCCTCGAGCAGGAAAGGAAGGATACATACAGTCAAGTGAGAGGCGAGAATCTTCTATATTGCTGTGGTATGACAAGCAGAATACGACGGCTTCTGTTTTTTGAAGGGGGGTTTGGCGATGGGTGAGGAGAAAGGGCAAGGAAGATGACATGGAAAAGGGCGGACAGGCGGTTCCAACTCCGTAAGAAGTGATGGGAGAAAAACTCTCCTACTCTGCGTCTCCAGCGCGCCCCTTTCTAACCCTTCCATTTTTGGGGAAGTTTTGGTGTTGTTTGCCCCTCTCACCACAGAGCCTGTCGACGGTGAGGTGACCGTGATGCGTGTGTGAGTGAGTGTGTGTGTGTGTCCATATCGTTTCGGGTGGTGTCGGGGACGGAATGTGTCGTCGAGCCTGCCCTTTCTTGCTACAGTCCCCCAAAAAGATTCTCGTTTTTCTTGCATGTTCGGAAAGGATTGCGTCCAGCCTGGACAAAAAAAAAGTTATCAAGAGCGTTCTCGGTGCGGTGAGGAAGACCCCTCGCGAGCCTCTCGTCGCTTGATCAGAAAGAAAGGCCCCAGGCTGCGTTAGAGGAAAAGGCCATGCAAGGAATAGGTGGAAGGCTGGGCGTGCCGGCCACGAAAACAGAGTGAAAGGGACAAGATCGAGAAGGGAAGGAAGTTGTGATCATCCCGTCTCCGGGCAGTGATGAGACGCGGTGATGGTGATGGTGATGATGATGGTGGTGGTGGTGGTGGTGGTGGTGGTGGTGGCGATGAAGGACTAGGTCACCGGTCGCTTGCCGTCTGAAATGATACAACATAGAAGATCGAGGTCGAAGAATCTGAGAAGAGAGGAAGAAAAGGAAAACGGAGATGAAAGAACACAGAAAGGTGTGGAGAGCTGGAAGAAAGGTTGAGAGCCCCGAGTTGTCGGATTCGGATCGGAACCTTGAACCGCCCTTGCTTGGAAAGCTGAGTGTCCTGGGGTAAATGTCGGTGCCCCGAGAATCCTGCGAATGGCAAAAGAAAAGTGCGCCTGCTGACGATGGAGTTGTGTCCTTCTGATGATGTCTATGTCTACATTGTATCGAGAAAGAGGAGTGGAGCTTGCAGGCGAGTGCGATAGCTTGCATTTTGCTCTCTTTTGACTTTTGCTGGGGGAAAAGAGCAAAGATGTTGTCGAATCTAGTGCGCAGGCATTGTCGAGTTTGGGGCGGAAAGAAAAACATTTGTTGCGTGACCAGGACCGTAGCTTGATGAAGAACGGAGCAAGAAGGAAAGAAGAACGGAGAGAGGCGGCTCAAGAAAGATTAAGGCATGGTGAACTGAAGCAGGTATCAGGAGAAGACCGGCTGGCGAGGAAATCGACGCCGTGAGAAACGGTTAGTCCCTTCACGACGCGCGAGGATCCTGGAATTAGTTGGTGGGAATCGTTCACCACCAAGAGCCGCCGGCTCCAGGCCCGCTGCTGCCCCCGAAGTTCTGTTGAGGGGGGCCGCCGTAGCCACCAACGGGTGCTGCGCCGCCACCGTAAGACCCTCCACCGCCGAAGCCACCGGGAGCGCCACCGTAACCTCCTCGTCCGCCGCCACCACTGCCGCCCCATCCGCCTCCACCGCTGTGGCCACCTCCGCCACCGCTGAAGCGAGCGTCACGGCTTCCAAAGCTGGCACCGCCACGGCCACCGCGGCCACGTCCGCGACCGCCTCGTCCTCCGCCACCAAAGGCCGACTCACGAGCGACCGAGTGGAGCCAGTCGGGTACCTCTTGGTTAGCCTCGGAGAGCAGATCGATGAGCTCGCGAACAATATTGCGGTTACCCCGGTTGAAGAAGGCAATGGCCTGACCGGTGTTACCGGCACGACCCGTACGACCGATTCGGTGCACATAGTCGTCGATGTCCGATGGCAGGTCGTAGTTGATAACGTGCGTAACGTTGGGAATATCGAGACCACGAGAAGCGACAGCGGTGGCGACCATGACTGGGGTTTGCCCTGATCGGAACAGCTCGAGCGCACGCTCGCGTTCTCTTTGAGTGCGGTCACCGTGAATAGAAGTGGCGGACACCCGTTGCGCCATGAGGAAGTTGGTCAGCATATCGGCCATGCGGCGGGTCTCGACGAAGATGAGAGTAAGACCACCGACTTGAACGGCATTCAAGACGTCGAGCAAGACGGATCGCTTGTCGTCGTCCTCGACGTATTCGATCTTTTGTGTGATGTTCTCTGAGGTGGAACCCACTCGGCCGACGGAGAGGAAGACGTACTCCTTCAGGAAGTCCTTGGCAAGCATTTGAATGTCACGAGGGAAAGTGGCACTGAACATGAGCGTCTGTCGCTCCATGACCCCGGGCATATCTTCGCCCTCGACAATGCGGCGGATTTGAGGCTCGAAACCCATGTCCAGCATGCGGTCAGCTTCGTCGAGAACGAGAAAGCGGACGTTGGACAAACTGATTCGGGCACGCTCGATCAGGTCGACGAGACGACCGGGAGTAGCAGACAACATGTCGCAGCCACGCTCGATGGTGCGAATCTGAGTTCCGATGTCGGCACCACCGTAGACGACGGCGGGTCGGACCCAGGATCGGTAGGTAAACTTGCGAGCCTCCTCGTGGATCTGAGACACAAGTTCTCGCGTGGGAGCGAGGATGAGGCAGACTGGGTATGCCTTCTTGGGGCTTCTGTAGCCGCCGCCGCCGGTAGCCATGGCTTGTTCAGGGGACGGTGGGGGAGGACCATGGGTGTATAAAGCGGAAAGTATGGGGAAGAGGAAACCACCGGTCTTACCGGAACCGGTCTGGGCACAACCCATCAAGTCTCGGCCTAGAGCGACGATGGGAATGGAGTATTTTTGAACGGGGGTAGGGGTAGTGTAGCGAGCGAGCTTGATGTTCTCAAGCAAGTGGGGGTCGATGGGAGGGCTCTGGAACTCGGTCACAGCTTCGGGTGCGTCGCGTCCCGAGACCTCGACAGGGATGTCCCCGTACTTGTCGAAGTTGATACCGGTGGCGTGGCTGGTTCCGGTCTCGCCCTCTCCGAAGAGCTCTCGCTGTATGCGCTCGTCGGGAGGAGCGATGAGGTGCTGGCCGTCCTTCCAAGAACCAAAGCCTGCTTGCCTGTGGTAGGAGCCTCCGCCGCTGCCTCCGTATCCGCCTGAGCGGCCGCCGCCGTAGCCGCCATCGCTTCCGCCCCAGCTACCACCGCCTCGTCCGCCGCCGAAGCCGCCACGGCCTCCGCCTCCACCGAAGTGTCCTCCTCCGCCGCCACCGCCCCGGCTGAAGGCGCTGGGCAGAGTCGAAGGAGGCCCTGCCGCGCCGTTCGAATGTGGAGGTCGGCCGTAGCCCTGGGATCCGCCATTGTCCCTGTGGAGGAGGGGAAAGGGGGAGATTTCACGTTCAACTAATGGCCGCCATGATACTTTTTCTGTGATGCTGCAAACAGGACTGACCTGGGAGTAAAGGACGGCGCGTTCGAGGAAAGGCCGCCTCCGTTCCGGGCGTGGGGAGGTACGTATGCCGATTTGATAGGACCAGCAGAGTGGTCGCCGTTGCTCACAGAGAGGTTTGCTGCAAGATGTACAGAGGGTCGGGGGATGTGTCAGCTCTAGGAGGGGGGAACGCTTGCCGGCCCTGCACATGAGCTGCGTTTCCACTTACAGAGCTTGGAGTCGAGGCCGTCAAGAGAGCCTCCGTTCTGAGCGCCATTGTAGGCCATAATTCAGATGCAGTAGGTAGTGAAGAAGAGTGTTGTTAGGTCGGGTGTGGAAGATGTGTGGGAGACCACGTTGATGGTTGTCAGGGTTGGAATTCTGTCTGTCAACTCGAACGGAACCAGCAGAAAGAAGAAAAAGGAGAATGCTCAGCAACCGCCCTCCGAAATTTTTCAGAGTCGCCCCGCCCTTGGCACTCGACATCACGTGAGACGCCAGAGTCACGTGAGCCAGGATGCAGGAGCCGATGAACAGTTACGTAAGGTTCTCGGGTAGCACACCATTGATTCAACCAGCAGCGCCATGCCACGAATTCACACTTCTGGCAGACGAATGAGGTCGAGCAGACGAGGCAGCAAGAAAGCATTCTCCGTCCCGTGCATACGTCAAGCCCTGGCTCAGCACCATCTGCAGGTACAGCCAGATTGATTCCATCATGCAGACACTCTCTCACCTTCTCCCCTCACTGCAATGTCCAATGCCAGCTCGCATGTACAGATCGATGATGGTGCGGTGATGAGGAGATGAAGCCACGTGGCAAGGTTTTGCAACCGCAGCTTGATGATTTAATTCGCCTGATCAACAGGGACGAGCACGCAATCAACACTGACCTTTGCACATCCTGCCACTTAAGCCAGGCCAGGACTGATCCAATAATCTGGGTGAAGCAACCAGCCTTGCGCTCGCGCTCGCTGCACATCCGCTGCCGCACTTTGTTTGGCTCATTCCATCCATTCATCGCGGGTACATGGCACCATGGACGCCGGGGCAGCGGTATCTGAATCAGACTGATGACATGTTCCCTTCACCCGACAGTGGACCAACGCCATGGCCTCAAAAGGCGACCGGGCAGCACATTTGCCCGCTGACCTTTCTCCCCTCCCTGCACCCTGTCCTGCCACGAACTCGGCCCTCTTCCGATCTGATCCTTCACTACTCACATTGTTCCAGCTCAGCTAACAGCTATCATCCAAGATGGCGATGGATCCAAGTCAGGCGGTTGCCGCGCCCCTGTCGCAAGGTGTCGGGTATGGAATCGTGCTCGGCTTCGGTACGTCCTGTCCCAGTCTGTCTCATCTCCTCCCGTGACTGAGAAGTTCTCTGACCCACAGGTTTTGCCTTTGCGATTGGCATGATCGGCGTCACACACTTGCTCAAGAAGTTCAACGGAGAAGATAACGCGCACTTCGAGTACTATGCCACCGCCGGCAGGAACGTCGGAACCGGTCTCACCGCCACCGCTGTGATTTCGTCCTGGGGTTGGTCCACCGCCTTGCTCTCTTCCTCAGTCGTCTGCTACAACTACGGTGTCGGTGGTGCTTGGTGGTTTGCTGGTAAGTCTACACACGCTGAGTCCAAACTTTGTTCTGGAAGGCTCGTCAGCTCACGATTCGATTCGTTTTTGTTGAAATTTGCCCTACCCAGGAGGATGCATCGTCCAAATCACAATGTTTGCAGTTCTTGCTATTCAAAGCAAGCTGAAGACTCCCCACGCCCACACCGTGCTCGAAGTAGTTCGAGTCAGATACGGTCGAACCGCACACTGGGTCTACATGTTCCTCTGCTTGGTCAACAACCTGATCGCAGTCTGCAACATGCTTCTCGGAGCCTCTGCTGCAATTGCGGCCCTGACCGGCATGAACACGATTGCGGCCACCTTCCTACTGCCCGTCGGTGTCTGCTTGTACACTATCACGGGTGGATTGAAGGCTACCTTTATCACAGGTGGGTGCCCATACTCTGTGCGGTCTCACTACTGGCCATACTTACTGACTTTGAGGTCCCTTTTTGCGTTCGCAAATGAAGACTGGCTCCACACCGTTGCGCTCTTGTTCATCGTGGTCTACCTCTGTCTGAAGACGGTCACAAACCCTTACCTTAACGAAGGAGGTGGACTGACACGATTCTACGACCTGCTCGTTGAAGCTGGAAAGAACTCACCCATTGGTGGAAACGAAAACGGCAGCTTCCTGACCATGAACTCGAAGAGTGCTGTTGAGTTCGGCATCTTGCACACCCTTGGGTGCGTCTCTCTAGCCCACACTTGGACATACTGTTGCCGCTGGGTCATGACTAACGCGCTGAATTTCCTATTGGCAGTAACTTCGGTCTGGTCGTCATGGACTCGTCATATTGGCAAAAGGCGTATTCTGCAGACATCGCCGCCGCCGTGCCCGGCTACATCATCGGAGGCATCCTCTACTTTGGGTGAGCTTCGCAGGATCTTACTGGTCGGACGATCAGTCCACGAGCATCATCTTTGAACGATTTTCTATTCTGTTCCCATTTGAACCCGTTTACTTTTTGAAGTTTCGTCTGGGCTCTCGGCACCGTCGCCGGTCTCGCTGGTGTCGCCCTGACGGGCAACCCGGCCTGGCCCGCGTTCGGTCGTATGCTCAACGCCAGTGAGCTCGCCAACGGCCTTGTGCTTCCCTACTCCGCTCAAGTCGTCGCTGGCAAAGGAGGTGCTGTCGCCGTCGTGATCGTCATCTTCATGGCCGTGACCTCGACCACGAGTGCCCAACTTGTTGCCGTCTCAAGTATCATCTCCAGTGACGTGTACCACACCTACCTCCGACCGAACGCCAAGGAGAAGGACATCATCGTCGTGTCTCGGTGGGCGTGCGTGGGCTTCGCCGTCTTCGCTGCTGGCTTTTCGACGATGCTTTACGAAGTCGGCCTTTCATTGGTAGGTCTCAACGGTTGTGTTCCCATTTCCTTTGTCAGAGATTTCGGATCTGACCCTCTTCTGCGCGTCAAATCGGGATCGACAACGTAGACGTGGACCTTGTACTTCCTGGGTATCATTGTCTGCCCTGGTGGAATCACCTTGGTGTGGACTGTGCTGTGGAAGAGACAATCCCGCGAGGCTGCCATCATTTCTCCTCTGGTCGGTATGGCCGCCGGTCTGGCCACATGGCTGGCCGTGTCGAACCATCGTGGCGGTGGCCAGCTGACAGTGACCACGACTGGCGATCTGCTCAGCTGCTTGTATGGAACCCTGGTCAGCGCCTTCCTGCCGGCCATCCTCAGTCCGATCATCAGTCTCATCAGACCGGCCGACGAGTTCAAGTGGGAGCGATTCGCGGAGATCAAGCTCATCAGTGACAAAGCCCACGCACTTGGCGAGGAGGAGATCGAGGGCGAGACCGTCGTCAACGGCGAGACGGAGCTGATCACCCCCGAACAAAAGGCATTTATGCAACGTCAGACTCTCATCGCGGGTGCATGGGGCGTTTTCATCTACGTGGGCGTGTGGATCATCTGGCCGTTCGCCATGTACGGCAGCAAGTACGAGTTCTCGCTGCCCTTCTTCCGTGGCTGGATCATCATCGCCATCATGTGGGCCTTCATCTCCCTGCTCTTTGTCGTCTTTGTGCCCCCGATCCAGGGCCGACACACGATTTCGAAGCTGGTTCGCGGCGTCTTGGGCGACAAGAGCCTCATCTTTGACAAGAACAAGCCTCAGTCGCCGGCTGGAAAGCAGTCCAACCCTGCCGATCTCTCGGAAAAGGGCACCACTCAGCCCGGCACCCCGGCTTCTCTGAACTCAGAGTAGGCTGCCAATGCCTGTAGCAAGATAAGAGGATCAGTCATGGCCACTCCGACCGTTTCCCTCCATCTTGCCTAACAGCATCAGAACCCAACACGATTTCGGGCCAACAAAAGGTTCTGCACTCGTCGCGACGCAGCAGCAGCCAACGTCACATTACTTTTTTTGCCTCTTCCCTATTCTTTCGTCTCTCTGGGTATACATTGTTTCTGATATTCTGGATCCCTGACTAATCTTCTCCTCACACGCCAGCGTCACGCCTCGCCTTTCGGGCCCGGCGGCTGACCAGACTCTTACGCTGCTGAGCACTCCCCCAATCTTGACCATCGCGTCTCCGATCGCGCTGAACAAAAAGCTCACGATGACCTTTTGTACGAACAGAAAATGAAAAATCTTGATAGATGCGTCTTTGCCTGCTCCTGGTTTGACACAACTTGGATGCCTGCAACGATAATGTGGTCAAGACAGAGAGGAGTGAAGGAGCGGCGATGTTCAGTCTATGTTTAAATTGAGGAACGATCCTACTGATAGGCGAAAACGACAACAGAGATTATGAGCTTCAAGCTGCAGTCTGGGCCATGTGGGCGTTCTCCGCCTGTTTGTCGGGCACCTTGCTGCCAACAGCAGGCTGCGATTCCGATGGCTGAGCCGCGCCTTTGGGCTCGAAAGCTTCGGCCGTCTGTCCGGACGTCTCCGTCACGGTGGCAGAATCCATTCCCAGTCCAATCAGTTTGTTCTGATCCACGGGGACGGGACCTTGCACTCGTGTGCCGTCGGCTCTGAGACCGCAGTATTCCTGTTTGGTGAGACAACATAATATCAGTACTTGTGCCCCGAAAGCAATGCAAGTCATCATTCCGAGAGACGTACAGTGAGCTGGGTCCAGTAGGATTCAAACTCCCATTCATAATTGTGTCTGCCGCCTTCCCATTCCGTCGAGATCTGCTCGGGATCGGCAAAATCAGTCATGGGAGGGTTGAAAAAGACCTTTTGGCGAGTGTTGGGGTCGATGAAGGGTGCGATCAGCTTGAAGAATAGGGAGAAGAACCAGGGTCCGCGGTTGCAGATGGCCCGGGACAGGCGTTCCGGATAGTGCTGTTGAATCAGGTTGAGTGCGATTCGGGAGTAGGACATCGGTGGATTGTTTGCTTGGTTATTGCCCTCGAGCGACATGATCCAATTGAGTTGGGTGACGCCTTTGGGCATCAGCTGGATGCAGCGCTCGAATGACCAGATCATGTATCGCATCTGTCGGTCATACGTCTTGGTGTTTTCATGTCTGGGCGTGACCGTGAAGAAAGGCCTGCCTTGCCGATCAAAGCCACTGATGCAGTGCTTTCCAGTCAGAGCTTCAGGCTTGACCTCGTCGGGTGCAATGCATTCGGGCTGGAAAGATCGTCGCCATTCGAGGGTAGCCTTGATCCGAGTCTTGGCGGCGTTCAGATCCCAGTTTACGGCTTTGAGGTATCGGTCGGGAAGATACTCCTCGTCAACCCAGGTCGACTCGAAGGAGTAGTACGGGTCGTCTTCGGGGAGCCCAGACTTGTGAAGCTCAGTCACGTACTTGTGCAGCTCGAGCACCTTCGTCTGTTGCTCTTCCGAGAGCGGGGGGCGAGGCGGAACCTGGACATTGGTAGGAGGACGAAGAAGGAGCTTGTGCGTCTTGGTGGTTGTTTCAACGTTGCCCGCGTTGATGTCGCCGTTGATGGACCCAGCAGTAGAGCGCTTTGCGCTGGCGAAGAAGAAGGACATGCTTGAGAAGATCTGAGTAAACAGCAGAAGCGTTGGTGGACAGTGAGAATTCTATAAATGCAGGAAGAACTGGAAGCTGTCACCAGGAGAGACCTGAAGGCAGAGCAGCAGAAGTCAGAGAGACGAGTAACGAGTGGAACGCAGTTGAAGGAGAGTGAGGAAAGGAGTGTCTAGCGTATGCTGCTGATGCCGTCGGTTCGATTGCAGAGATGTCGCAGAAGGAAGAGCAGTTGGTAGTCAGTCGGGAGGTGAGCATAAGGTGGATCATGCCGTTCCTCGTTCCTCGTCCTGGCTACGATCCTTACAGCCACCACCCACCGCCAGAGCAACAGCAGCGCTCCCATATACCATGTCGAGGTCGCTGCGCAGTCGACCGCTGACGCTCTATGGGTCAACTGACGGACACGGCCAGCAGCAGCAGCAGCCTGCTGTACCTCAGCTGTCGCGGCAGCAACAGCAGCAACAGCAATATGATTCCTCATCATCCTCTGCCAATATCTTCCGCAAGTCTTCAAGAAGACAGCAGCAGATCTTTCCACTCTCGCCCTCGACAGACCCTACCGTGCAAGCCCAGTACAATGGTCTGCGCAGCCCAGGCACGCCCAAGGAAGGGTCTTCGTCTAACAGTGCCAGGCGCATGAGCACAGCCATCGGCAACAACCTCCGCAAGAGACTGTCGATGCGCTATGCCGAGCCTACAGCTCTGGGGCCAGGCGGGCTCAGTGCCGTGCCGCAGATGCCTGCGCTGCCGCCTCAGTTCTCCACAACTCAGGGCTCAGGCGAGGACGGAGGCGACGGGGCTGATGCTGGTCCTGGTATGGCAGGCATCGGGCTGCGAGCTGGACGTATGGCGGGCGCGGGAGTAGTTGGTGCAAGTGGACTTGCCCCTTCTTCTTCCTTGGCCGATGGCGGGCTGCAGATCCCCAGCCCCTCTGGGCTCGACGGCCCATTGACTCCCCGCAGCGGCGATGCGGGCGCGTATACCATGGATGGAGGACTGGCGGGAAGCGGCGCGGGTGCTGCTGCCGCTGATGGTGGACTGCAGTTCCAGCCACGACAAGGCTCCTTGCAGCACCTTCATCACCATGGTGGGGCTGCCCCAGACCCTGGTCGCCCGTCTTCCGACCGGAGGAGGGGTCAAGCGGGTGCCGCGACCACAGGCACAGGAGGCTGGGAGCGGCTAGAGCGATTTGCACGGAATCCTGCCGTCGACCTCAACCTCTTGACTCAGTCCAAGTTTGACCCAGAAGCATGTGGGTCCAAATATGCAGGAGCTGGGAGTCACAGCATGCACTAACAATCATCCTTCCACTCCGTCATGGGCCAGATCTCCGAGCCACCCTGAACAATCATTCTGAAGATGGCCTGCGCGACTTCTCCACTGTCCTTGAGGCCACCCAGGCGGCCGCCAACTCAGATCTGCGGCGGACCATCTTTAGGAACTACAAGGATTTCATTAACATCTCGAAAGAAGTCTCGACTTTGGAGAACGATATGCTCGAGCTGAAGGAATTGTTGACCGAATGGCGGCAGTTACCTGATGCGCTGCAGCTCGTGGACATCCAGGCTGGTGAGTGTTGACTTCGATCTGGCGTATTGCTTGCTTGAAGCAACAGAAGCTCTGATCCCATGTACCGTTGCTAACCGGATGTAGGCTCCGCTAAAGCCCGGAAAGGCACCAGAGGAATGTCCTTGTCGGATTCAGCCACCGACGTGGGCTCGAAGAGTGGGAATGCAAGCGGTCCGGGCGCCAACAACCCAGCAAGTCGGATGATCAACGATCTGATCGATGACCTAGCTGTCCGGATCGCTCTACGGGAGTGGGAGAATGCGGCAGACCTCGTGGACAGAGGCAAAGAAACGCTAGCAAGTATGAACTCCAACGAGTCTGCATACCTCGATCTCTCCACCAAGCTCTCGCGTCGGATCAGCGAGCTCGTTTCAGCCGTCTCCCTGCAGCTGTCCTCACCTGTCAGCAAGAAGTCGACGGTGGTCAGCCATGCTTCGATCATGATCCGTCTTGGTCAGGGCGAGAAAGCTCGAGAGCTCTTCTTGGAGGCTCGAACTGAGCTTCTGCGGAAGCGGACCCGGATGATCAAGTTCGAGGGCGACGTTGGACTCTACATTTCGGAACTTGCGCTCGTCTACTTCACAGTGATCAAGAACACGAGCGAATGGTACATGAGCGCGTTCAAGGAGAATTGGATGGCTTCGGGCTACGTGAAGTGGGCGGCTGCCCAGATCCAGGGCTACGCCGAAATCTTCAGGCGCCAAGTGTTTGGCGTGGCTGATCAGGATCGGAAGGTGATCCAGGAGGCAATGGAGATCACCAGATCAAGTGCGGCGCAATTAAAGGAGGTCGGCCTCGACTTTGGCTTCCTGATTGAGGAGCTGCTGAAGCCATCCGCCTTCGAGCGACCGAGTGAGTTCTGGTACTTGTGCTGTTCGACGACTGTGGATCTCTGGTCCCGGAATGCTGACATGCTGCGATTTTGGTGATGATCACAGTACCTTCGCTGACCCTCACACTTGCGGACGACTCGATGTCTTCGGCTCACGGCCATCGCTCGTCATTCATCTCGAACGGTTCCAACAATGTCGTGGGCGCTGGGCCCAGACCAACGGGCTCCTTGGTTTCAGCCCAGGAGCGAAGACGCACAATCATGCTGGCAGCGGGAACCGTTTTTCCAGGCTGACTCCACCGTTCAAAACTTGTCAAAGATTCCAACCATCTGTAGCATACCCTTCCGCAATCAAGTCCGATTTGCTTTTCGTCCAAAATGGGGCTCCGTGAAGATCCGCGTGTGTCAATGCCTTGGCAAGCTCAAGCTGCGTAGGACGCACATGTACAGGTACATGAACAGGCGTGTCGTACATGTGAGATAACAAGGCACATTTTGTCTGGTGCAGAATCCAGCGACGTGCCTTGTACTACTATACTGGTCACTGATGATTTCTGGAGCGCCCCATGAGTTACAAGCACGCCTATTTTGGAGTCCTGTTCGGCTTCAACCCAGCTGCAGCGTTGGTCTGTCTCGCGAGCGATGGGAATCTGTGCAAGATCGAATGCATGGTGCTGTCCGCTGCATCTAAGAGAAGAGCGTGAGTGAAGACAGGAGGCACACGGGGTCTTCTTCGTCCCTTGACTCACAAATAGCTGCTCTAGACGACGCATTGCTCAGATCCCAACGACAAAGCTAGCGATGGGCAGAAGCACGAGGATCGTGGAAATAGTGAGCATGGATCCCGTCAAGGGCAAGCCCGACCGAGCTGAATTGGGGCCGGGAACGTCACAGCCTGCTGTGTAGAGGGAGTCGGCATAGGGGGAGGTCCGCAGACACGAGAAGTAGTCGGAGTCGTTGGCGACTCCGTCTTTGACCGCGTCGAAGAATGAGCAGGATGCCAGGCAGGCATTTTGGGCAGAGACTGGGCCGAAACCATCATCGGTGTAGGTGACTGCCGTGCCATTGCAGCATTGTTGGATGGCAAGCTGCACCGATGTGTTTGGGTGATTGACCGCCACAGCACATCCTGGAGTGCCACCCTTGAACGTGACGTGGTGGAGAGCGCACATGCTCTCATTGTCGGCTCTGTTGGAGAGAAACATGACCAGAAAAGCTTCGGATAGTCTCGGTGCGGATGCTGGTACAGCAGAAGACGGTGGATCCTGGGTGTTTCGATGCGGACCAGGTCAGGACTCAGGACGGAGAGGTGCAGTGAGTCCGACGCGGGGGACGTCCGATTCTCGTCGGCACTCGACCTGATAGTAATATGGGCCCAGTAGGTGCACCAGACAAGCGTTCACTTCTTACCGCCGAGGGTATCCGCGACGCCCCCGCATGCAGCCCAGGAATCATGCATACAGTTAGACACTCTCTATAGGGTCTACTGTACGTATACAGCTGTAGATCATAGGCGAAGGCATGCACTCAAGCAGGACACGACCTCAGTTCTGGCGTACGGAGTTCAGTGTGAAAGCATACATGGCAGCTAGAGCGGGAGAAGTGAAAGCGCCATGGACATGCAAACGTGCGGAAGAGTCCGTGTCCTGCCCAAGGGCAATCTAAGGTTGTCCACACATGAAAGACAATTCTGGTCGAAAGTGAAGATCAACGCCGAGGATGCTTGTTGCAAAAGTGGGCTGTGACCAAACACTCTTGCCGGAGGTCGGACTTTAGTCACCGTACTGGAAGGAGGTCTGCGACGAAGGTGCCCAGTACGACAGCGGGGCGGTGCTGTTGGCGAACCGAGTTGCGCAGAAGGTGCCGTTGTACACCTTGCCAGGAATATCACAATCACCCAGTTGAGCGTCAATGCATTCGTATACCGACTTGAAAGCAAAAAGCACACTCAGGGTGCCGTTCTTTGTCCAGTACTCGTATGAGGTCTTAATTCCCTTGAGCTGCGTAGTGTCACAGGTCGTATCGTTCGCATCGGGATGGAGCAACTTGCAGATCTGCTCGACAGATCCAGCCTGGGAATCGAAGCTGCTGTCGATTTGACCCGGTCGCGTGTAGGTTGGAGACGTCACGTTTTGAGGATTGCTTGAAGTCAGATTGAACACTTTGTAGTCAGTTCTATCATTTTCGACAGCATCGAAGGGTTCGTAATTGACATAAGCTGGATCTTGATGAAGCTGAGAGCGAGGTGCGATTGCCGAAAGAAAGCCAAATGCAAAGGAAAAGCGTCAGGTCACCAGTGCATTTGTATCTTTACTGGGAAATCGTATACTCACGACTGTTTGACAGCCACGATTGGCACGGCGAGACCATGTGACCATCTTCAATGCATCTGATGCCGATGGAAGGGCAGAAACGGTGGGCAGCAGCATAGCGATGACGACGAGCATGCCGAGGAACGCTGTCGTCCATCGCATACCCTGGGATGACGAAGGGCCACGGATCCGGCGAGAAGCTGAGCCGACTTTGTAGTCATTGGTGATCTCCTGATTGAGGCAGAAGACGAGGGAGGTGTCGTTGTTGATGCAGGAAGCCCATTCTTGGAGAGTACCGGTGTAGGCGCACAGGTAGCCACAGGGCCCTGGAGAGCCGAGGGTGTCGATCTGAGCCCCAGCTCCGCAGCAGCCACTGAGGGTGCTCAGCTGAGTTGAGCCGTGATGGCCGCACCGACGGGTGACGTTTGGATTGCTGGGTGGTGCAAAAGTGAGTCGACTGTAGCCGGGCGAGCCTATGCACCGATTGGTGAGAGCTGGGTCGGTGTCGAAGGTGTTGTTGAAGTATGTTGATGAACTGTTTGACATGGTAGGGCCAGGCAGAGTGTACGCTCAAGTGAAAGAGGTCGATGAAGGTACCGGTGGGGAAGCAGATGAGGGAAGAGAAGAATGGACGCGTTCGTCTCCCGCCTGGTGATGATACTGTAAGCTTCCGCCGGAAGGAGGTGGTCCTTCTCAGATGCACGGTCGCGTTCTTTTCCGCACCGATTTGTATACATACGAATGAATCCTAGTTTGTGCACAAATGGTCTCGTGACGGATCCATCCTCGTTCCCAGCCATACAGCTTGTTGGCTCGGTGTTAAGGTGGTGGGTGCCAAGTTAGTTGAGTCTCTGTCTTACACTGCGCCAGTGCATGCGAAGGAACCTTCCATCTTCTGCTTCACCGCCGCCTTGTCGATGATCTGCAAGTGTTTATCCGTAGATCACCTTGTGTCATCCCCACCCTCAATGTGTTCTTCGGCGCTGACCATTCGTCGCACACTCTGCTCCCAAGCCTTTTGATTCCGCTAAGCCTCAGTCTGTTCTGCTCGAGTCGGTGGAACAACAGCTCTGGACTGCTCTCGTATTACATACTGTACGCTCCCTCGTCGTACACCCATGACCAACCCGACCCTTGAGCTGCGGAGCCAGACCATACTTTCAACATCATCTGTCGCACGCCCGTGACTGTTGAGATCTGTTCGGGTCTCGCTCATGCTCATAGACTCATCAGGCCACCCTCATGACCCGTATGTTAAGCATGTATGGACATGATTACAGATCAAGCTTATCCGAGCATGTTTGGCGTCCTGTACCGGGTACCGTGCCTTGGGACGGGTCGACTGAGAGCAAGTGGTGCCCGAGCTACCTTGGACGATGGTGCAGCTTCCGCCTTTCCCCGCTCCTTTCCGACCTACACAGTCTGAGCCGAGTCCCCGAGTCTCTGATACATTGCGATTTTCATCGGCTCGACCCAGGAGTATACAGTACATCCGTCTTGCATGCAGGTCTGCCTACCCGCTCAGATCGAGGTGACGAAAGTCGCGAGGGGCAGGAGCACGAGAACGGCGGTGATGGCCAGGGCGGATCCTGTCAGGCGCGCACCGATGCGAGCTGAAGAAGCGGCTGGAGCCACGCAGGTGTTCCCGTCGGAGAAGCGGCCGGGGAGGGAGTCGCTCAGACACTCGGCAAATTCCACGCCGGTCGAGTTGAGGTAGGGACAATTGGCCACGCAACCGTCTTGGGCCGGCATCGTGGTGTTTCGGTTGTTGGGGTCATACCAAGTGACTGCAGTGCCCTTGCAGCATCTCTGGAGGACTGATTGCACTGTTGCGTTTGCCTGGCCGGTCCGCACCGTACAACCTGAGTATCCAGAAGGCGTGCCAAGAAGGCACTCGGTGACATTGGCACGGTTCTCGAGATACATGTGAGAATGGATTCCTGGGGGCCTGTTGGTTGAATCTGGAAACGAAGAGGTTGCGGCAGAAGAGCAGACGGTCTTGCAGAGAAAAGCGCAAGGCAGTCAATCAGGGAGGAGGGAGTGAGAGGGTGCAGATGTGTGTTCGACTGAAGCCTCACGCACTCGTCGATCGCGATCCGCTTTATAGACACGTTCATACCTGCAGGCTGGCTTCAAGATCCCCACTCCACCTCGTGCGAAGCATGCATCCTGTCAAGATCGAGGTTCTCTCACCGTTCTACCATCAGCCAAGACTTTTAAACTACAGCTTCTTGGCTCGGTGTTAAGGTGGTGCAGCATGCGCCATCCTCTGTGACGTCACCCGTGTCTCAACCGTGGTGTGGACCGTGGTGCGGGAAAGTGCGTTGGCGTGGATGCGACAGCCATACAGTAGGAAGCAAGTGAGGATGGCTCTGGCAGCCAGGTGCCAGCATTTAATTGACAGGTTGAAATGTGGAGACTGGCGCTACTAATATGGACCAGGCAACACGATTATAGATGAGCATCGGATCAAATCCTTTCTACATCGCTCAGAAGGATGTGACGAAGCTGGTGAGGGGCAGAAGCGCGAGGACCACGGACATGGCCAGCATGGACCCCGTCATGCGCGGCCCCGTCCGAGCTGACGGTCTCTCTCCACTTTGGCAGATGGAGAGACCGAAGGAAAGGCGGTGTGCAAACAGACAGTTCGTGAACTCGAGCTGACCATCCATCGTCAAAGCCCCAGGGTATGGGCAATACGCTTGGCAGGCTTCCGCGGCCGGGACCGTGAAGTTGTCCTCGTCGGGAAAGTAAGTCACCTCCGTTCCGTTGCAGCACTGCTGCAAGGCCGATTGCTGCGAGGCATTGGGGTGATTGACTGCAACTTGACAGCCGGGGCCCTCAAAATACGTACGACCAGCGTATCCGGAGCATACGCTCTGGTTGGAAGCCGCATTGAAGAAGGACATTTGAGACATTTGCTGTCGGCACTTGGCGAGGAGAGGTCAAACAAACGAGCGAGCGGGTACTGTTGACCAGGCTCGAGGCCGGCAGACGGAGTGAAGCTGAACGTCGTATGTACGCACCCTTGAGACGCAAGACGTGGATCAACACATGTAGGTAAGTAGTGCATCCACAAAAAATCGGCAATAGTCTATGCAATGCTTGGGTTTCAGAGTTTGCTCTTAAACCCGAGGGCGACCGATCATCTCATACGCAGCATGTCTTGACCACTTCTGTCAGCTCAACGGATCCCGTGTCCGCAGTCTTTGAAGACATCGCTGACTTCAGTCACATGGATTGCGGACTTCCCGTTCGGTGAAACGGATACATATGTATAAACAAGAGGCTAGGAAAGGGACGGATGCTGCCGATTCGCAGCAGAAAAGGAGGCCGGACTACAGGAGGTCTTAAAGGTCGTCAAGGCTACTTTCCCGATGTCTCGTAATATGAGCGGCAGGTGGAGGTGCTCGCTGGGTGAGCTTGTACGATGTAGGCGGGAAACCGGATTGGCAGCTTGCCAATATCATTCCCATTTTCTACGTCAGAGATGAGGTACAGCGGGGGCCTCAGTCCAGCTCGGCGTCTGCGTCCAGGAACCGACCTCCATCCTGGTTACTACTCCTGGGCCCGCTACCAGGCGTGCTGCGATTGCCACTGCTCATGCGCGCCTCCGCCGCTTCTCGCAGAATACGACGACGGTCTTCGGGTGTGGGAGTCTCTGTGTTGACCCGCGCCGATTCGGTCGAGCCCGCCGAAGAAGCATGCGCACTGGGCCCAGGCCTAGTGCTGCTGCTGCTGCCCGGCGACGGCCAGCTTTGCCATGGTGAGGCCGAAGAGGGAGCGGGAATCGGGTTGGGTGCACTGGGAAAGGACGAGAAGAAACCTTGGGCCGGCGCGGGGTGGGTCCGGTTCTCTTGTGTGTCGTCCCATCCACCAGGCATTTGCAGCGGAGAAGCGGCAGACGTTGTCGATGAGGATGATGACCCTCTTGCTCCTGACGAGGGCTGCTGTGGCTGATGGTGCGGGTCACCCGCACGACGCTGTCGGAGCGCTTCCGACGCTATGTCAGAGAACAAGCGAAAAGCCGCGCCCGCTCCCCCGCCTCCGCCCGATCTTTGTTGGGACGACTGCTGCTCAGCTTGTGTCCCTGCCCCACCGTTCTGACCTATGTTCCCGCTCGAGGATCCTGCGGTAGATGACCCAGGCGCACCACTCATGATCGGCGAGCTAGTCCGTCCTGCTGCAGAACCGCCTGATCGATTGTCCTGCTGTTGCTGATCGCCACTGCCGCCGCTCTGTGCCTGTTGCTGGGGATCGACAGGACTCCTGCATATCGGGCATGAGCCATTTATCCTCAGCCAGTCGACAATGCACATCTCGTGGAAGATGTGGCCACAAGGCAAGCTGACAATCGTATTTTCTTGTTCGTCCGGTTCTACGTCAGCTGGATCATCGGTGTCCGATGCGCCAGCAGGCGTGGTTTCAGATGGTATAAATTCCTCCTTGCATGTTGCGCATTCGCTGTTCTTCGCCTTTCCTGCAGGTGACGATTGATGGAGAAGGTTGAATGGATGATCATCAGGATGCAAGATCTTGCTTCGGCGGAAGCGTCACTCCCCCCCCCCCCTATACCGAAAGAACGCACCTAATCTGACTCTGTCGCTTCTGTCGAATCGCTCCAATCGCGCGATCGCCTCATCGCTCGCGCGCGCGGGCCCACTGTTTTGGCCCGTCTGCTCCATCAGCTGAGTGATGATGTTATCGAGCCCCTCCTGATTCAGCACGTAGTCGCCGAACTGGCCGTTTGGGCCAGAACCCCCAGCGCCAAAGAATTGGGCAAACAAGCCCATAGGTAACCCGAACCCATCGGCAGCTTGACCCTGCCCCTGACCTGGGGCTGGGTTGACTCCAAAGATGTTGGAGAACATGCCGCGCAATGCTTCCAACTGTGGAGGAACGTCTTGAGCTTGTGCCCCCGCTATGCCCCCGCTACCACCACCGCCACCAAAGAAAAGGGGAGGAGAATCTGCCTGTCGATGTTGTTGCTGTTCCGAGCCCGATAGACTAGAAGCTTGTGGCCTGTCGGGATTGTCCCAGTTGAAGTAGCGCCCGTCTGCAGCTCCGCCTGCGCCTCCCATGCCGTCATCATGCACATGATCGTCATGGTGAGCACTCAAGGTGGGAGAGTTTGCGGAGGAAAAGCCAGGCTGGTGAGGTGGGTGGTTTGCAAAATTCGAGTCAAGAAAGCTAGCAAAGGTGATCATTGTCCAAGACTATGATCAGCATTCAAGTCATGCGTCTGGAACAGAGTGAGGTGGAGCTCTCGTCTGACTCACTTGCTGAGAGTGGGGGGAGGCTGGCCGTTGGAGCCGCCGACAACAGTTCTTCTGATTACGCTTGGTCCGGAGCGACGTCCAGATGCTGATCCGAAGTTGGACCCGTAAGCAATGCGGATCGGTCCGATGTTGGTTTGTCCGTATCTGAAGCCTCCTGCTGTGCTGGAGCTTGGGGGATGCTGACCATATGGCGAGCCCGGCTGACTGTTTCTCTGCGAGTAGAAGGAATCTCCTGTCGACGACCGCTGTTGCCCTTGTTGCTGTTGCCCTTGTTGCTGCTGCTGCTGCTGCTGCTGCTGCTGTGATCGCTGTTGCAACGCACTGGTCATGATTCCTTGGACGACACCGCCGAAGAGGGCACCGAGTGATGTGGGACCACCGCCGGTAGCAGGAGAGGGCTGTCCAAAGGGATTATGCCCATCGTCTGGGTCGTCTTGTTCTGGGAGCAACTCGACAAAGCCTCCCCCGCATCGTGGACAGGTCAGTTCGTCTGACCCAGGGCTGGTGAGTGGTCTGATGGTGATGTTGCATTGGTGGCAGGTGGCCATCGGCGGGACCCGGCTTCCACCACCGCTCCCACTGCTGCTGCTTCTTTGAGGCTCCCAGGACATTGCCGCTCCACACACGAGAGGGTATAAGAGAGAGAGTGAGGGACAGAGCGATGAGCTGGTCGGTGTCGTCCGTCTCTACTGCGCTAGCGTAATCGTCATCCCGGTCTAACCTCGGAGCCTTTTCTAACACCAACAACAACACCCAACGAGACCCTTCTGGTCAGACCACCCTTTTCCCTTTCTTCCGCTCAAGCTCATCATCGTCGGCCTCAAGCTCACCATCGTGGGAACAACTCGCCCTGGCACCCAGCAGTGCTGGAAGGCTCCTGGAACCCAGCCTACCTTTTCACTCTTGTTTCGTGTGCACAGCGTGACTGAGATCGTGTACCTGCTCGAGACATGTCTGCGCCCCTCTTCGGTGGACGGACCGGTGGTGGCAGTATGAGCCGTGCAACCACAATCGTGGACAACCTCACTTTCTTTGCCAAAGCCTGTCTGACCGGGGACTGGGACTCACTCCAGACCCTGGCCGACGACCCTCGTAACGCTCTCCGTCTCACTCTCTTCGTAGGCCTTCTCCTTCTCGGCGCCATCCAGCATTTCCTCATTGACAAGCGCAAGACCACTCACAAGTCCACAGAAGCCATCCGGGTTGGTGGCGAGGTGGAAGACTTGGCAACCGTGGAGGCCATTTACATCTATCCCGTCAAGAGCTGCGCGGGCTCTCAGGTCCAATCGATAGAGCTTCTCAAGAAGGGCCTCGAACTCGATAGGAACTGGGCCATCGTTCGAACAGATACGCAAAAGGTTCAAAGCCTACGAGAAGAAGCTAGAGTGAGCCAGGTGACTCGTCACCTCGTTTCTTGAGTGGCTGTCTGACAGCATCTTCCCTTTCATCTCATCCAGCTCACCCTCATTCAGCCGGCCATTGACGAAGCAAATGGGGATCTTGTCATTGCATTGTCACCACTCGCAAACAAGCCACATCTCAAGCCGTTCCGGATCCCGCTGCGGCCGTCAGAACAAGATCTTCGACAGTGGGAACTGGCCCCTGACCTGCCCATGTGGGGCGATGCAGCCGACGGAAGGATACCTGTGTGCGTCTCCGCTCGAGAAAACGACCTCACACCGACTGAATGGATGACTGAGGTGAATCGGCTTCACCAAGTCTGTTTCCTTTAGCTAGTGCAGTGCTGACTATTCATGCCTGCCTTCTCTTCAGTTCCTTGGATACGATGCAACAATTGTCCAGTTTGACACGACATCTGCGCTGTCTCGGATCCAGTATCCGATCTACCGGCCCCCCTTACTCGACCAGGAAGAACAAGAATCCGATCTTCAAAGCCCGCGCGGGCTGCATTTTGCCGATGAGTATCCCCTCCTCATCGCAACAACAGAATCCTTGCGCGCTCTGGAGGACAAGATTGCGGAGGAGGTACAATTGGTGTCGGACGGGCCTGCTGCAAAATTCGCCAAATCAGACAAAAGACCCATCGTGGGACTCAGTCGTCAAAAATGGGAGGCACAGAATGGCGATCGACCCATTTTATTTGAACAATCCACAGCTCCGAAAGAAAAGCCGGTGACTGTAGACATGCGACGGTTCCGGCCCAACATCGTCCTCAAAGGCAGCCCAAACACTCCGATCCAACCTTGGTCCGAAGACTCTTGGGAGACACTCTGGGTTCTGCCACAGGACGGAAGTTCATCTGCGGGTGATGACAAGTACAAGGCCAAATTGCACCTGGTCGCGCGATGCGCCAGATGTCCCCTCACCACGGTCTCGCCCACCACAGCCGAACGGGACCCCGCTGTGCCACTACGTTTGCTCGCTCGTGACGCGTGGAGGATGCGGGTCAAGCACACCATGGACGGAAACTCAAAGTCGGGCAGGAAAGAACCGTGCTTTGGAATGTATGCGTGCCCCGTTCCAATCCCAACAGCAGACGAGCCCTCGCAGAACCAGCAACAAGACGAGAAGAGTTTGGAACACGAGCAAAACTTTGGAAGACTGCAAGTGGGCGATCGGATTCGGGTGAGATGGAGGAGAGCTGATGATGACGATGAGCCCAGCACGTAGCATCGCACACTATCTCCAGCAACACTGTGGAGCTTCAACTGTATTGTGCTTGCTGGTGTCACCAATGTTCATATCATTCGACAATGTGTCGTTGTGCAGTAGGACCTTCTGGATTGTTCATTCCGTGTTTGATGTAGCAGTGAGATTTTCTACACCGTCGTCCGTCTCAAGAGGCGTGACTTTCGACAAGTCAACTTGAGGAAAAGCAGGTTGCGAAACGTGATCGCCCTGCCAGCCTGCTCTGCTCAGTGGGTATCCGTCGTCGCCATATCTGTCTTCATCATACTGCTCGTCGCTGATGCCTTCCGACTCGGATTCGGTCTCAGAATCGGATTCGCTGTGTGTCCACGCGTTTCCGCCCCGGGATCGCCGTACACTAGTCGCTGCGCGACTGTGGTCGGCATCGTACTCTTCCTCATCGTCCTCCTGCCCGTCCTCTTCGTTTTCACCCTCTTCATCGTCTTCATCACCAAAGACTACAGGCAGCGAGCCTGACGGCATTGACATGCCAATTTCAGCTTGATGATCGCCGTCGCCCGGCAGAATGTGACCCCACTCCGGTCTGGGACCGCCCTCCTGCTGATGATGTAGCTGCAGTAATTCCTCATGCGCAAGGGCCAAATCGAATCGCCTCGGCTTTACCTCGAGCCCTTCGCTCCCACGTCGGACGCGAACATCTCTTCGCCGCTTCTCCGCATTCGATGATTGCAGAGCAGGATTGAGGCTGTCCGATCCGTAGGTAAATGCGTTTCCAGACGCATATGCGAACTCTGTTCGTACGTCCTGCCCTTGACTCTGCTGCGGTTCGGCGGTATTTTGAAGGTGACGACTTTGCTCCCACTCCCAGCCCTGTTCTAGCTCTGTCCTCCTCCGCAGCGCTCTCCGATGACTCTTCTTGCGGTCGTCCCAATTCCTCCCATTCTGACCGCTTCCGACAAAGTTGTTGGTGGGATGAGTAGGGTCTTTGGGTGGCCATGCAAGAGGAAGCCAGGCTGGGGCGCCCTCTCGATAGGGGTAGGTCAGGCCATTGCCTTGTTGGGTTTTGAGTCCAGGCATAATCCAATGCAGGGGACTTGGCCCCAGGACTGCGCAGACATTCGCATACGTGCCAAGGTCAAAGGGATACTTGACCTGAGCGCAACAAGCAGGCCAGTTCTGATCAGAAAGGGTTCCCAGGCGAGAAACAGCAGCAGACAGGCACGACGCACATACCTCGCGTATTCTGCCACGGCGCACCATGGTCTTGACCCGATCCCTCTCCGAACTCTCGATGGTCGTGGTTCCGTTGCACAACAACCAGGTGTGATACACACAGAACACACCCACAAGGAGCATCGTGATGAGCCCGCCCAAGTAATTGAGCAGAATCAATACCATCTCCGCATTTCCTGGGGCTATCCAGTATGCGCCCGGCGGGCTCCACCAGTCGCCGATGCGAGCGGAAATGAGGGCAAAGTGGTAGATGATGGTGTACTCGACTGCATAGAGAAAGCGGAGGAAGTGAGGGGCGTTCGCGTGTCCGATGCAATTCGCCACCCAGGGACAGTGGTGGTCCATCTTGAGGGTGCACGTCTTGCAATGCTTGCAGTGGTGCGAACGTGGGGGCTTGTACGCGTTGCAAGTCCGGCAGAAGCGTGGGATCGCGAGCGGGTGGACGGGCTCGCGCTTCTGGTGCTTTGAAGAATGCTGATCCTCTTCCCCGTGTGCCGGATCGACTGCAGCATTCCGTTGGGGTTCCTTGACGAAGAGGACGTCCCAATCGGGCTCCCAACCATAGGGCACACGACCAGGCGAGACAGAGATGCAAAGGTGGTAGTTGTAGAAGATGGCGAAGATGCCTGCATTGAATGGCAGAAGGGCGCGCAGGAGCTGAGTGAAGGTGAAAGTGGGCGTCTTGTAGAAGTATGGGAGGATGATGAAGAGCTGAGGGGTGAGGGAGAGGAACAGGATGAGCGCCGAGGTGCAGGTGACCCACATGAGCTCGGCTGGGCTCAGAGGCGGACGGCCACCTTTGCCGTGGCGCTGTTCGTCTCGTCTGTTTTTGGGGTGACGAGACTGCTTCCGGAGACCGACTGCATCCTCTTTGGGCGACGACATGTGCCTCGCGCGACTCTCGCGGCTGGTGGTGTTGCTCGAGAGTTGGACTGACCCCTTGCTTGATTGATCCTTCTCGCCGCAAGCATGGGATCCCGCTCGGCCAATTCTTTCACCGAGCGCCGACACCAGACAAACCTGCTGACATTCTCCAGTCTCAACGTCATCAGATGATCATCAGCAGGCAAAAGGACCTTGTGAGCAAGATGACCTTCGTCCACCTTCAGATGTGCAACGCTGACACCGGCTCAAGACATGGCTCGGGCTCAGGCAGACAGCGCAGACGACAGCAGCCACAGCAAGAACATGACCGCCGCCGCGGCAGCCGCGTCCAAGCGCTTTTCCGTTCTAAAGTTGCCACTACTGGAGCCTGCTTCCAGACTTGCCACTAATCTGCTTCCAGATGCGTTCACCCCGTCTGCCCGGAGCCTCGTCCTCGCAGACGGAGAGCCCGCTCACCCGTCCTACCTCCGCCGCTCCCGCCCAGTTGCCCAGGGCGCACACTTCTCCTATGTGACGCCACTCCCGATCGAATTTCCTTACGAGATCCCGACCACCGAGGTCGGATCGACTCAGGCCGGACTGAGCGACCAGGAAAAGGCCAGGCTCCGGCTCGTACAGATGGAGGAACACATCAAAACGTGGGAGATTCGTCGAGAGGAGGTCAACGCTGTGGATACGGACAACGACATCTCGGCTTCGCCTGCGTTGAGACTGTTTGTCCCGAGCGGACGAACGCAGGCTCCACCTTCATCGCCTTTCCGCCTACTGGGTCTGTCTCCCTCGGCATTACCTCAACTCGACTTTGGTGACGCCCGTGATCACATCCTCGCACGCTCCGGCAAAGCTGACGATTGCAGCAGCGTCACGTCTGGCCCCGGTGTTACTGCTCCAAAAGAGTCCGAGGATCCAGAGGCGTTCAAAAGATGGGCTATCAGCGAGACGTTGAGCGGACATGGCATCGCCGCTTATCTGTCAAAGTCTTCTTCCGCTGCGTACGCGAATTTCGTTCACTCCACGCAGTCCGAGGCAGGCATCAAGATTGATGATCCTAACTCTGCCGTCGGTGTCAACTATCTCAAATGGCAAGAGGTCCGAAACGAACGATTTTCCCAGCAGAATGGTCTGAGTAACAGCTCCAAATCTGAAGAGAAGAGCAAGTTCGAGCTGGACACAACCCTTGCGCGACTGGAGGCGCTCCATGAGCGTCAGAGAAATGCCACTTCGTCTCCCGACTGGGATGTGATGCCTTGGGCACAAGCATACGCCGGTCATCAGTTTGGAGAATGGGCAGGTCAGCTTGGAGACGGCCGAGCTGTCAGCTTGTGTGAGTGATCGGTCTCGCACCTACAGCATACAGACCAGATTCCGAACAACTTCCATCCATTCTCTACAGTCGAAGTCAGCTTCCCCACACCGATCACGTCTACAAAAGCTTTCCCTCGGCCATCGACTCATCCGCAGCCATCCAGGACCGATGTACAGTTGAAGGGTGCAGGTCGTACGCCTTACTCTCGCTTTGCTGATGGCCTCGCCACATTGCAGTCGTCGCTGCGCGAGTACCTATGCGCAGAGTACATGGGAGGTGGTCTCGGCATCGAGAGCTGCCGTGGCTTGTCGGTGGGTGTTTTTACGAACACTTTGCAAGAGGATGGCTCTGCTGGGTTGGAAGAGAATGGTGTCCGAGTGAGCAGAGAACGGACGCATCGTGAGTGGCATCCGTCGACCGCAGTGGGACCGATGATGATCAGCTCACAAACCGATTGTCCTCTGCGGGCAGCCTCTGCGGTGATGACTCGTCTCGCTCCGTCTTGGGTACGCGTCGGCTCCTTCCAGCTACACGCCAGTCGAGGAGAGTGGGAGAGCGTTCGAGTGCTCGGCGAGTTTGCAGTGCAACACCTGTTCCAATGGCAGTCCTTTGGCCCGTCGGAACAGTCTAAGGAAACAAGACCACCTTGGGCCCAAAAACTGATCCGAGAGGTTGCTGAGCGGACGGCGATCACGATTGCTCGGTGGCAAGTTGCTGGCTTCATGCATGGTGGTACGTGTGATTCGCATGTTCAATGTAACCTCCTAGAACAGTCTGAGCAATCTGACCTTCACGCCTTCCTGCAGTGATGAACACCGACAACATTGCCTTGCTTGGCCACACAATCGACTATGGGTACGTAGCGTCTGCTGCTCTACAGGACTTTGCCATTGGAAAGTTTGGCTGATTACCACGCTTTCCCCCCTGTCAGACCATACGCGTTCATGGACATCTTCGACGAGGACTGTATTTGCAACCACTCTGACTCGCTCGGGCGATATTCGTACAAGATGCAGCCTTCCATGGGCTTGTTCGCGGTACAACACCTCATCCTGGCGCTCTCTCCGCTCGTCGGTTTTGAGAAAGAACACGGTCGGGCGCCTGGTGCGGGCGAGCTGGTGCGGATGTCTGAGCAGGAGCTCAAAGATCTAGCCGATGACGGCGAGGAGGCGTGCAAAGCGGAGGTTCGTGCATTGTACATGCAGACGCTGACAAGGGAGTGGACTGCGCGCTGGCTGGGGCGACTCGGTCTCAGTGGTCTCGATCAGGTCACAGGGGCGGATCCAGCTGCGGGAGACTCGGAGGCGTATTCGAAGTCGGACGAGACGATCCGAAAGGTTATCTTAGATCCTCTTCAAGCCGTCTTGGTCCGACTTGACTTTGCTACCCATCTTCGCGGCCTGGCTGAATTCCCTGCCAAGCTGGCAGAAGCCGGCATCGCCGCCAGCGCCGACGATGGCTCTCAACAGGAGAAGATCCAAAAGGTCGCTGAGGACTTTGCAAAGTCTTGGCTGGATGAGACTCATGTGCTTAGCTTTGAGAAGAAGGAGAAGCGCGACGAAGCTGTCAAGTGGCTGATCTCCTACGCCGGGAAACTTCAAACACAAGGACGGGATTTTGCCGACGTGCGACAGGCTATGCTACAGGTGATTCGCCCTCGACTTGAGTCCTTCACACTTCTGCTTTTTGATCTAAAAAGATATCTGACATTGGTATCGCTACCTTTTGCACAGACCAATCCTCGCTTCGTCCTGCGAAATTGGGTCACGAACGAAGTTGGCACTCGAGTTGAGAACGAGAATGACACCGGTAAGTCTTCTCACAATTGGGGTCCTGAACTCGACAAATACGCGACTCACCAGGATTTTTTTTTTGCTGCACTTGCATTTGCCTCAGCTTTCCTGGATCGGGTCCTTCAGATGTGTCTGAATCCATTTCATGATTGGGGCAGCCCAAGCGATGGCAAGTCAGCCGAGATCCTTGCCGAGGAAAATGTGAGTCTTCATCAGTATCCGTTCATCCAGTACGCTGCTGAGACTCCGTCCTTCGGCATTCTCACTCTATAGAGACTGTGCGGCGTGGGCACACCTTTGGAAGGACATCTTCCCTCTTGCTCTTCTTAGGCTGGACATCACCAAAAACTGCATTCATTTGCTACCATGGCCGGTCTTTGATGACTTCCGCCCTCTATATCAATTGCAATCAATCAGAGGCTGAGGCCTCGTGTACAACAATGATTGAGGAGAATCAAGATGTGCTCAAATCTTTGACTGGGGCGTCTGCTGAACAGTCGCGTTCAGCTTCTTGCCAAGTTCGGGGTGGCTCCGGATCAGACTGTTGTTGAGGGACTCGAAGGGGATCACCAGGCTTCCGTCCTGATCGATGACACAGTAAGCAGCGCCGTGTCGTACTCTCGAGGACGCGTTCTCCTCGCCCTTGAAGACTGGATGCGAAGGAGGAGCAGAGGCGTGCAAGATGGCGGCGGAGACGTCATCGGCCTGTGCAAAGTTCTTGACGTGGTCGAGTCTGCCGGCAGAAATGAAGTCGTTGATGAGTGGAGTTCGGACGAAGAAGGGCGCAATCAGGATGACTCGTAGGCCGCTTCCAGCGAAAGCGTCCCCGTTCATGAGAGCGTCCAGAGCGAGCGAGCGGTGAAGCCCAAGCACACCAGCTTTTGAGACCGAGTAGCTGTGGATAGTGAAGGATCAGGATCGTATCCGATTCGCAAGGACGGAGATTCAGCATGTCAGTGTGCTCACTATGCAGCGCCTCCAACGGGCATGAAGGAAGAGATAGATCCAATCTGGAACGCAAAGATAGCTACTCAGCATGCGATAGATTCTCAAAGTTTGTCGTGGTTGCTCCGCGTCACTCACAGTGATGAAGGTTCTCACTCTCGTCAGATCACCTTTGCGCAGATAGTGCAAAGCAAGTCGGGAGGTGTACAAGACACCCTTGATATTGACATCAATGGTGGTGAGGTTCGGTCGTTTGGGCACCTTCAGGTCTGGATACGAGAGCGTAAATCATCGGTAAGTTGCATGGAAAAGATGGGTCTTGAGTCGATGCAAAGGACGCTTACCCTCTGATGCCTCAGGGTAAAATGTTTCGACGTCGGTGATACCAGCGTTGGCAACAACGATGCTCAACGGGCCAAAATGTCGTTCCGCTGCTTGGAAGGCGGCGGCCTGGTCATCCCAGCTGGTGACATCGGCTTTCACGGTCAGAACATCGCTGGTGAATTGTCAGAGAAAGCACGTCTGAGCCCCATTGACCAAGTGCAGCGAATTGTCAGACACATTTCCAAATGACCCACCCTCCTGCAGCCCGAGCCTCCTTGGCTGCCAAGTCGAGTCCTTGCTGAGAACGGTCTACAATGACCACTTTGGCCCTGTGGCGTTGTTCAAAGGTATGATTTGCAGAGAATTGGTCAGTTTGTAAAGGAATGGATTGTGAATGCAAGAATGTGCATACCCATATTGGGCAAAGCGCAAGGCTGTGTTCTTCCCGAGTCCGCTGGCCCCACCTGGAAGGGAAACGGCTTCTCATCAGGCTTTCTTACACCGAATGCGCTCAAGCAGAACGAAAGAACGAACGCACCGGTGATAAGAACAACGACGCCTTTGAGACCGCCTGCCTCCGCATGAGCGAGGAGAAGCTTGGTAGGCAGAGTGACGGCCGCAGCCCGAGGGTTGCGAGGTTTGCTCGACTCAGCCATGATTTGGCAGTACAGATCGAGTGCGTGCGACAAGGGCTCAAGGAGCTGATGCGTCCAGGTCGAGGAGGAAGGGACGGTCGAGTGGCCAAGGGCGATCTCAATCTGTGCGGCCAGTGGCCACCGCCCACCGCCCACCGGGTCCCACATGGATGCCGAGTTGACCGAGCTTAAAATAAGGTTTGTTATCTTATCTGAGACTCGGCCGAGAGATTCGGCTCCCATGCCCGCAACGGTCGGGCCACGCCTTGCGATCCGTGGGTCGGAGTGGAGTTTGATGAGCAGCATGCAGGCAGGTCGGAGTCAAGCAGCCATCGCTGACTGACACCTTCTCGTCCTCGACCCGGCATCATCACTACTCGTCTCGTCTCGTGACTATTGTACTCTCCCAAGCCGGAACTGACACGCGCACGCGCTCCTGGTGCATGTCGGATCAAGAGCAGGAGCGAGGGAGGAGGGCAGAGGTGGAGCAACAACAAGCCATACAGCTCGTCCCTTCCAACTCCCTTCGACTCCTCGACTACGACTTGGCAACCCATGCGCCCTCCATCCCCGTCCTGGAGAGAATATGCAACTCGGCTGCCTCATCATCAAAGTCGGGCAGCTCAGCCGCACCGGACCCAGCTCTCCGCTATCGCCTCCACAAGGCCCTCCTCCGCGCCGCCGACTCAGGAGACAGTGACGTGCTGACCTGGCTCTTTGACCCCGCCGGCCCAGCATGGTCTCATCTCTTTGCTGACCATCAACCTCGGCCTCCGCCAGCAGGACTCAAACCCGATCTCAGCTTATGTAGGACCGAGCCACACCCAACCGCTCCTTCCACCCGGTCATCAATCTCACAACAGGCAGGAGGACAGGACGAAAGCCAGGACGAAAGCAGCACCAGCACGGCTGTCTCAAGGCCGCCGAATCAACTGGACCAAAGAGGAACCGGTCCACTCGTCCTTGCGGCCTCCTCCGGCCATCTGCAGGCTGTCAGAACTCTGGTGTCTCAAGCAGGCTGTGACATAAATGAGCGGGATGAAGCGGGGTGGACCGCCCTTATGTGGGCGGTCAGCGCTTCCAACCTGCCCCTGGTCAGCTTCGTGCTCAGCAACGGCGCCGATGTGGAAATCACCTCTTTCCGTGGTGCAAGCGTGGAGGATCTGCTGGTCACTGGGGCAGGCACAAGCTCGTCCGCGCTCAACGACGCTGCCGGCGGCGACACCGACTTCCTTGGCGCGGGCGCCTTGCAGGCCGGGCTTTTAGCTGTTGCCTCAGACCGAGAACTGATCGCAGATATGATACACGAGCAGATTCGAATCGCGCGCAAGCAGCGCGTCAAGGCCTCAGCCATTACGAAAGGTCAGCTGCCTTTTGGTGGTTCGCCAACTGTGTCCAACACGTCCTACTCGGTCTCCCGCTCCTCTTCCCCTACAAAGCAGATGGCAGCAACTCCGCTGCGCTCACCATACAACTTCAGTCCTCAGGGATCCCCTTCACAAACCCTCTCGCCTCCAACAGATAAAGAGTCCGCTGCTGCCGAACCTAGAACGCCCCCTCCGCCCAGCGCCCACACCCGTACATCCTCCGCACCATTCTCTGCATACAATATTGGTATCGGCATCAGTCCTGCCCCGTCGAACACCTCTACACCAGGGTCCCTATCTAAGCGTAAGTTGCTCGGCCGGACAGAAAGGGAACAGCTTGCGGAAGCAGAGCTTCGAGTGCGAGAACTCGTAGAAGGTCGCAAGCGCGCCTTGCTCGAGACGGCCATGCTCCTCGAAATCGATTACCATACCCTCCTCGGTGCCGGAGTCTCCCTGGAGAGAACTGCTGAGAAGGTGGCCGGCTCAATGACTCGTGCCGCGATGCTCAGTCCCCTACCTGCCCGAACGCGCGGCCGAAAGGCTCGGCCAAGCACCGATGGACTCCCCTCGGGCTGCGGTGCTCTGGAGGTCGGTTCGGATCCAATGTCGGCAGTCTTCTCCTTTGACTCGATCCCGCCCGACCAAATGCTTGTGTTCAGCTTTGCTGAGCTCGACATCTTGCTCGACATCTTCATCTCCAATGCGAAGCCGTATCGTGCGCCGTGGGCTCAAAGAGCGATTCCAGCCAATGGCCTATATCTGTGCGCGAGATGGGCGGCAGTAAGCGGCGATGGGGATCTGATGGATGAGCTCGTGCTGAACTCCATCAACAGGATTCAGGAAGCAATTCATGTGAGTCAAATTTGGGACCAGGTTTCCCAGTATAGACTCCCAAGGTTGACAAGCGCTGTGAATTTGGGCGATCAGGCAAATCACGGGCGCATGAATCACTTGGTTTTCTGGCTCTTCAACACGACTCTTCTGCTCCATTACTTCCAACGCGATACCACTTTGGCAGAACTAGATGTGGTCGTCAACGACTATCAGCCTCTGCTGCGAGATCTCGTTGATGAGATCTTTGTCTTCGTTATACGAGATTCGGAACGCCGTATCGACCGGATCCTGGATGCAGCCATGCTGGAGCATCAATCGGTGCCCGGCCTCGGTGACGACATAAGGTTCGAGGGTGAATGGGCGGGGCTGAACAACACGCTTCGAAGCTTGGCTGGCAGCGTTAAGAACACGATGGCCGCGGCGAACGAAGGCGCTTCTGCAACAGGTATCAATGCTGCCAGCAGTGCTCCGCATGATGCGTTGGCGAGCGCTACAAAGAATCGAAGGCCTCTCAGCCAGATCTTCAGTCGATGGGAGTCTCCAAGCGGGGCAGCGAGCGGGTCTTCAAACACGTCGGCGGCGCTGCCCTCTCACTTGAAAGATACGGCACTAGGAGCGGGGCATCAAATCAGTGCTTCTGGCTCGCAGGGCAAGCTGGGATCTTCACCACTTCGAAATTCGACAGAGACTGCTCGCAAAGATGCGATTGTGGCAAATGTAGCAAGTTCACGGGCCGCAAGGACTCTGACTCCGCAAGAAGCGATGGCCCACCCGACACCGCGCACCGTGACGATGCTGCTCAGCGCAACCCTCCACATACTTCAACTTTACGAGATCAACCCTTGCGTGATTGTACAAGCGCTTTCACAGATCTTCTACTGGGTCGGCTGCGAGCTGTTCAATCGAATGCTTGGTCTCGGCTTGACCGCGGGAGCATCGCTCTCGTCCCGGAACAAGCGATACCTCTGCAGAAGTCGAGCGATGCACATACGCCTCAACATCTCGGCGCTCGAGGACTGGGCCCGGTCAAACGCGCTACCACTCAGCATCGTAAATGCTCACATCACACCGCTCCGAGAATTGGTGTCTTGGCTACAATGCCAAAGCTCTCTGCGGGAGTTTGACTCGCTCATCATGACGATGCAGAGTCTGCGCGCTCTTAACCCAGCGCAGATGCGCAAGGCGGTCAAGGAATACAGGTACGAGGTTGGCGAGACCCGGATGAGCGAAGAATGTTTGCAATATCTCGAGCAGTTGCAGAAAGATTGGGAAAGGCGGTCTCAAGAGCTCGAGGATGCTGCAGAGATGGCCGAACAGCGTCGCTTGGCGCGGGCGCAGATCGAACGACAGGTCGAGAAGGAACGCAGAGGCTCTCCACATCGGAGTGGTGAAAGCGGTCGAGGAGCACGTGGTTCAAGTCCTTTGCTGCATCCCGAGCGAGCACCAAAGTCTTCGAAACACCATCGGTCTGGGACTGCTACTCAGAATGGCAGCACTCCAGACAGCAGATCGCCCAGTCCGTCCGAGCTCAGCTCCGATGGAGAACCTGAGATCTCTGCTAGCAAGAGCGTCGAGAGCGCCATGACAGCAATGATCAACGAGGATGATCTATCTCCGGCTGAGAAGATTGCATATCGAGCACAGCAGGCCATAGACTCCCTCTTCGAACCTGGCCGGAGCATGAACGACTACATTCCCCCGTGGACGGCTGCGGGGGCCCCGCCCGGCCCAAGCGGTGAGGTTGTTGCCCCCTGTGGACCCGCAGGCCCTGCGGAGATGGTCGTTGGAGAAAGCTTGCACAGCCGGGAGATGCTTCCGTTCGCCTTGCCGTCGAAACCCGAAGCGTTGATTGTGACGCCTGGCGATGCTTTTGGCTTTGGACGCGGGCACTTCACCGGTACCGGCTCGCCTGCGCTCAAGAACCTGAGAGCGGCCGCAGGCTCGTTCGCCCCTCCAGGACAAGAAGCACTGGCACCCAAGCCCCAGCCCTCAGAGACTGGCTCGGAGCGGAAAGAGGGAGATGTCGATGCTGCTGAGAGTGCAAGTGTTACCAGTGGAACATCGTCTTCGGCGCTGACGAACGGAAGTTCTGCCAGCAGCCGTAGCAGTCTGTATCCCATGGGTAAAGGGTTTGCTGCTGGAGGTGCATGGGAGCCGGTACCAATCTTGCCTGACGGTTTCCTAGAGAAGGTCGACCAATATCTGAAGAGCGTGGCGAGGTCGCAAGCCTCGGCGAGCGCCCACCACCCCGGCAGTGCTCGGTCAGACTCGATAGCTCTGCCTTCACGGGCCGAAGTCGAGGCTGACGTCGGCAGGACTCCTACTGACTCAGAGTCGAAAGAACCACCATGGTCAGTCAAGCCGCTGCAAATGGTAGCGGAGCGTGGGGGCCCCAGTGCAGATCACGGCCCGGGTGGAGACACCTCTCTGTCTGTGGTGAGCGTCGAGACTCAGACTCCGGGATCGTCTGCCTCGGATCTTCAGCAGCGCAAGGCTTCCCGAGACCAACAGGTACAGTCCGGCCCCGGCCCATTCCCTGATCGGCTTCAGATGCCGAATGCTGAGGATCGCAGACCACAGCGAACGGCGGCAAGCAAGGCTGGCGGTCAGAACACAAGCGCGGACAGCCTGATCACGCCTGTTGCGCGTTCTCAGCCGCTGCGAAAGGAAGGTCAGAACTGAAGTAGGAAAACAGATGATGGACAATTGATATTTCGGCTCTCTTTCCGGAGTGCGCATTTTCTGAGAGCGTGGAACCTCTACCGTACCCCTGCTGTGAAGTTGAAGAGCACAACACATCAAGCGTGTACAGTCCCCAATTCAATCGTGGTCTTCTCGCATGCATTGGGGATGTGTGTGCGTGTCCCGCCCGCGCCCAGCAGACATTGAGAAAGCTGATGAGAGTTCGCCGGAACCAGCATGTGGCTTCGTCACAGCTGTGGGATGTGTGACAGACGGCCAATGCGTCATACCCGAGGAGAATGCCGGCTGCCTGCACCATGACTTCTGGGCAAGTTCCTCAGGTCCATCACCAGAGCTGACACCTGACTTTGCGTGGTCCGATGTGAAGCTCCGACTGGGCAAGGATGAGATGGCCCACTTTGACCAATGCAAGGGCTTCCTTCTGCTTTGCTGCACGTCCCGCCCCGAACCAACTTCGCGCGGAAGCACCGCCCAGCAGGCGTTTCCTGCACAACACGCCTGCTCGGTTTGCGGCAGACTCACGTCCCTTCCGCACAGACGATCAGGGCCGACTTCTTTCTAGAGTCGACGGTCCTGAGGAGCCAGCCCTGCTGCGAAGCTCGTTGCACCAACATTGGGCCGAGCTCGCGAAACGTTACTCTTCCAAGCAGGCTCTGATTTCAAAGCACGAGCCTGCCGCTCAGCATTTCCGGCCTGATCACGACAGATGGGCCCACTCCGACGAAGACTGCTTGCGCTGGACGTACCGTGATCTGAACGAGCATATCGACAGGCTAGCCAGGGGCCTGCAACACCGTCTCAACGTCGGCAAAGGCGACAGGGTCGCCGTCTTGATGGGAAACTCCTCTGCCTACCTAGCCTTGCAATGGGCGCTCGCCAAGATTGGGGCCATCATGGTACCCTTCAATCCTGCGTATGCCCCTCGCGAGCTTGGACGCAGCTTGGCCCATGTCGGCGCCAAAGCGCTGGTCATGGTTCCTAGTCTCAAAAACTCCAACTACCTGGATCATTTACAACAGATTCTGCCAGGTCTAACAGGCAGGGCATCTGCGAGGGACCAAAAAATGAATGCGGAGCTTTTGCCGGACTTGACCAGTATTGTCTTGTTCGACAACCTGACGCAGTCACCGGGTCGTGGCGTCTCGAAGCGGACGTCGCTCCTGTCCCGAGACGGCTGGACGTTTTCTGATGCTCTCTCGGCCTTGAATGGATGGGCAGTCGACTATCGGTCTTTACTGATGCAGCCTCAAGATGCCAAGCCCGCCGCACCTGAGGTGGACGTAGGGTACAAGGACGTCATCAACCTTCAATTGACAAGCGGGACCACGGGTTTGCCGAAGGCAGTCGCTCTGACAAGTTACGGCATGCTGAACAACGGAATCGCCATTGGAAACGTCCTGCACTTACGCGAAGATGACGTTGTCTGCAACAACCCTCCCCTCTTCCACTGCTTTGGTTTGACACTTGGGAACATCGCTGCACAAGCCCACGGCGCCTGCCTTCTCTATGCCGCTGAAACGTTTGATCCCAAGTTGTGCCTCAAAGCAGTGACTGAGGAAAAGGCCACGGCAATGCACGGTGTTCCCGCCATGTTCTTCGCCATCAAGGACGAGCTCGATCAGGCCAAGAGCAGATACGACGTCTCCACGCTCAGAACTGGACTGATCAGCGGTGCTTCCATCCCCGTCGAGCTCATGTCTCGCCTGCTCAGCGAGATCGTGCCCGGACTGACGTCGGTGTATGGCCAAACGGAGACATCCCCAGTCAGCTTCGGCTGTGACGCCATCTCGGCCCCAGTCGAACGCAAGGCTCAGACCGTCGGCCGCGTTTTCCCGCATGTGTCGGCCAAGATTGTCCACCCGGCTACGAGCGCACATGCTGCTGCTGCTGCTGCTGCTGGAGCTGAGGAGGAGGAAGAAAACGAAGCTATGAGCGCACGAGGTACTCCGTTGCCTGTCAACACTCCAGGCGAGCTGTGCACGGCCGGATACCTGCTGATGGACGGCTATTACAAGGATGTAGAGCGGACACAGGAGGTGATGTCCGAGCATGAGGATGAAGCAGGAATCGTTTGGATGAGGACGGGAGACATGGCTGTGATGGATGAGGAAGGGTGGGTCAAGATTGTTGGACGATGCAAGGATGTGATCATCCGTGGTGGAGAGAGTGAGTCATCGAGCCTCGATCGGTCAAGCCTCTGTCGTTCCATGGTCTGAGCTGCGGTATTTTCTCAGACTTGTTCCCTGCAACCATCACCAAGTAAGTGTGCAGAAGCCAATCGGACATTTGGCGTTGCTCTCTTGATTCACATCTTGATCTCCTCAAACTCGCAGCTGTGTAGAAGAAGTCAACGGAGTGGGTCAAGCTGCGGTGGTCTCCGTCCCACACGAGCGTCTAGGAGAGGTGAGTGGAGTTACACGTACAGTTCACTTCGGGCTCAGATTGTGTATCTGAGGCAGCAATCCACGGGATGGATACCAGACCGTCGGTGTATTCATCAAGCGCGCACAGGGACCTGATGGAGCATCAGTGCGTGGACAAGGCGTGAGAGAGCATGTGAGTCATGGTGACGCAAACTTGTTTGCCGCATGCATGAATCTTGGACTGAATTGTCCACCAAACTTTTGTTGACAACCCAGGTCCTTCAGCGACTCTCCCACCAGAACGCGCCGGAGTGGGTGTGGTTCCTAGGGGAGGAGGGCATCGACGCCGAGTTCCCCAAGACTGGTAGGTCCCCATGACCTTGTGCTTACTCTTTCTTCTGATGGATCTTGACCGGCCTCGATCCTGTGTGACAGCATCCGGAAAGGTGCAAAATGTGGTGCTGCGCGAATGGGCTCGCAGGTTGGAAGATGAGAAAGTGGGCCGAGTCAAGGGCGGTGATGAGTAGCTGAAGGAAGTGTACTCCCCCCCCCCCCCCTCCCCTCTCCCCACTCGAGACAGTCTCTGAGTAAAGTTCAATCATCTGGGTCTGTGAATCATATTGTCATCCATGTATTGAAGCTTCGAACATGCTCATGCTCATGCTCATGCTCATGCTCATGCTCCGCCTCATGCTCAAGATCAGCTAGCTCAGCATGAGGTTCAGATCTGGCAACGGTCCTGAAAAGCAGAGAGGCTTTCATGCTTCGAATTTTGCTCCTGTCCTCCGGGCACCACTGAATCGATGAGGACCGAAGTCTAGATCAGAAAGCATAACTCGGTTGCGCCATATCTTCGATATCTACGATGTGCACGTCGTTTGCACTGAAGGACAGGCTCGGCGTGGCAGAGTCCGAGAAGCGTCCTGACAAGCTCAGCCTTTTGATTGGCCCGTCGAGACGTTCCGGCCGGGCGAGAGAGCGCTGCTGGCGAGGCACAAAACAGTAGACAGGGTCACGCTGTCAACATCGCGGGACGCGTCAAGGAATAGATCCTCCGTCACGCAACGCTCCTCCGACAGCTCGTACCAGCGGGGAGCGTATCACCAGTCAAGGGCGTGCCCATGGACACGCGGGAAAGCCTTCCAAAAAAAAAGACTGAAATGTTTAAGCGCGGCTTTTGATCGGCTGCCGGGTTTTGCGACCTTGGAGCCGTGGGCGACGGAAAGGACGAGTCCCGCCGCAAATCGCGAGGCGCGCGTCCAGGCAGAGGGAAGAAACGGGCAGCAGGAAAAGCAGCTCGATGATTCGCTGCATGTGTGTACAGTATGTACGCAGGAGTCCTCTAGGAAACGCGGATCTTGGTCTCTCCAGACACGGGCCTGGTACAGCACACGGAGAGGATACCCGGTAGGGCGGACCACTTGCGCGAAGCCAGCAGCAACCATGACCCTGAACTTTTGAAAAGATTTCCTCTTGCTGAGCCCTCCTCCCCATCCCCCTCTCCTCTTGGCTAACAAACGTCGTTCCTTTTTCTCGCCTGGACTGCTGCGAGCTAATCTAGCTCAAAGTGGAAGTCACCCTTTCTTCTCGTTGACCAGAGAGGTCCATCCTTCTTCTCCCGGATGGGATCAGATCATATAGCGTGGACGTGTCTGGGCCACCTTTTAGCGCTCCTCGAAAGGATCCACCGAGTGCGTACTGATTCAGACCGTCGACTCTCAACCCCCTGGACGAAAGATGTTGTGAACAATCTATAGTAGATAACCCCCATCTGTCAGGATCGTGTCCCGTCATCACTCACCAGTCATGCCCCAGCAGAATCAGGGCAACCGGTTCACAGTATGTAGCTCCGACAGATTACGTACAGCAACAAAGCTTACAATCCAGCGCTGGTGTTCCGGACGCCTGCAGCAAAGGGCTGGCTGGTCAAGGTGCAGAGCGGCAGCAGCAGTAAGGGCGCAGACGTGACACTTGGGTGTCCGCGCCCGTCGCCCTCAGGCAGCCACCGAAGAGAGAGCACAGGGATCGAGGCGGTACCAGACCCGCATCTTCGTTCGTGCAGCAGCTCACTGGTCAATCCTTCAGCCATCATACTGCAACTGTGTCCCGCTTCCCGTGGAGGCATAGGGAAGGGGAAGGGGGGTCCGTCCCTGTCCTGCTGACTTATCATACAAAGGGGAACTGACTCCCTGGACTTGTTTCTTGAGCCCTACCAGGAGCGACGCCTTTGACTGTCCGGCAAGTGGTGCGCACCGAGAGGCGGATGTCGCCTCTGTCGATCAGTGACCTATGGAATAATGAAATATAGCTCCTTTGGCTGGCTGGCTGGCTGGCTGCATGAAGGCCCTGGAGTTGACCCAGGTGGGACTTCCAGGTGCTGGGTGGGACTGCACTTGAAATTTGTTATCTGGGCAAAGCAAGGCTCCTTGATTACAGTGACTAGACTGTTGGTGCGCATTGTCCACTTTCTGCCCCTGCCTCCCTCGCATCGAACTTGGGCGGCATTGCAGAACCGCACGACCCGGTCCCGCCGCCCCTTGCCTCGTCTCACTTTCCGACACACCTTGCATGCACCTTGCCCAGAGTTGTACAGTAGCAGTGCGCTGAGACTTTCTGCTTTCCTGAGCACCAAACAGTCTTGTGGGTGATTGTGGTGCGTGCCGCAACCAAGTGGCAGCCAGCCATCATCAATTCCATCATCCTTCATTCAGTCTCCCTCCACCCACACCCACACCCACACCCCGTTCTCAATTCTCTCCCCTCGAGATTTTCCCTACCGCCGCGTACATACCACCATCCACACTCTCGTCACTTTGTCTCTTCTGTGCCCTCCTTCTCGCTTCCTCCCTTCCTCTCTCCTGGTCTCCTCCTGTCTTGCGACTGCTAGGACCGGCCTGCCCTTCATCGCGTCAAGCCTTCCATTTCCCTTCGCACGTCTGCCCACCCCGGACAAAAGAAAGGCGCCCTCGAGGATCCGAGAACTTCGCTCTGAACCCGTTCTTCGTATTCAGCGCACCTCATCCCGAATCGCTTTGGCCCCCACCCTTCTCAACGCTCCAGTCGGTTGGCAAGCACAGGTTCATTCCTGCATTCACCTCGCCTTAACATACTTCGTCTTCTCTCGACAGGTTCGACAGCACATCCTCCATCGTACCTTTCCCACGAGAAACTCGTCCATCCAGCTCTGCCGGTAACACAGAAGGTGAGCTGCTACGTGCCGCCCCCCCCCCCCTCTCCTCTCCCCCTCCCCTTCGCCGGCACCTCATTTCGCATCGGCAGTCGGAAACAGGCACACTGCCTCAAACGCCCCGGCTCAACCATGTCAGATGAGGGAAACCCTTGTTCGTCTCATGTCCCATCGCTTGCCACAGCCTGGGGCTCTCATCTTACGCGCACCAAAGACTCAGGACCAGACACGATTGATGAGCACCGCCCGAACGTGCGCGCGCCCGCGCCTCTCTGTGTTGGGCACGTCGACGAGACAGGCTCCTCGTGCTTATTGAGTCGCTACACACAGGAATCGCCATGGCCCGCCAGCTGCCTCATTTCAGCATCTCAGGCACCTTGCAAGTGCTTGCTGGCCCATCCCCCGCCTCCCCGGTTTCTCTCTTCTCTTCAATCTTCCATTTGGCGCCCTTCTGACCACGCGGTTCCTGAGATGGAAATCTGCATACATATAAGGGGTCCGTCCGTTGCATGAGAACCTTTTCTGACCTTTTTCCACTCCTTCTCTCTTCTCTGCCTTCTTCGGAATTCCAGTTCTGGCCAACTCCTCGATACACACGCTCACATACCAACGCTCGCGCTTGTTCGCTCGTAGCATTCATCCAACCTCCCCAACAAAAATCCATCCAACCCATCTGACTTTGTGGTAGATCACCTCGACGCGGGACGAATCAAACGGTGCTCCATCGCAGGCAGATCTCTACACCCTCAAAACCGCATTCCCAGGCTCCAGAATAGCTCGAATCCCGGTCAAATCCTCCATACGCGCGACATACGCACAAACAGCAGGCATTCATCCTCACATCTTGAAATTGGTACGGTATCCATAGAGCTTCGTCTGTTCCTCCATCTGTCTAGAGCTCCCGCTACATTACCTATCCGGTCAAGGTTCTAAAGGCATCGGTCATTCCAGCCACTACTTCCGGAGCAGTCAGCTGGTCTCATATCGAAACGCAGAACACACCCTGAAGCACCAGGCTTGATCCTCCGCAGGCGAAATCGTAGGAAGATCATCGCGTCTTCTTTCAGCACAAAGGCATCCATTCATACGGACCCCGACACCTTTGTCCCACTTCCCTTTCTTTTTGCCCTTTCCCAGATTTCCTTTCTTCTTTCACGTCGTCTGACTCCATCATCTTTTCCCTCCCTGCGCTTCTTCGGTTTTTCCCCACCTTTCCTGTCTCTCGCTTCGGTCCTCTTCTCTGCCATCTCTCCGGATCTGGTCTTCCATCTCTTTGCATCCTTGCAACCGCATTCACTGCATCTCTTCGGGCTTCCACCTTTGCCATCGTAACCACGCGCGCAAACACGCACAACACACGTCTCCCCTTCATCGAATCCATTTTGGCAACGCAAACATGGACGAATCGGGCAACTACCTACCAAACACGGATCCGTATGCCTCATACAATGCAAATCAATATCCAACGCAACAGCTTCCATCAGACTTACCACTCGGCTCGCCCACACAAGCTCGGCATCCACACTCCTCCCATCACGCTTCGGCCTCCCTTTCCGTTGGCTATCCTGACGACATGATGAAGCGGACCTCATCGCAAACCAACGAAAACCAAGGTTACGGCCAGCTCGGCTCCTACGGGGCCACTGGCCAGGCCAGCATTTCTGGATCAGCCAATGGTTCGGATGCTGTGAGCAAAAAAGCACGTTTCGTCTCGGACGGCAACATTCCCAGCTACGGCTCCCTTGGCTACGGCAGCATGCCCCAGGGTGCTCCTCCCGGTGGGCTTGGTGCTCTGGGAAACATGTTCCAACAACAGGGTGGACAGGGCCAGGGCAACGGACTCGGTCAGGGTAGTGGCTACAACCCAGGCAATGTGCCACTGACCGCCTCGGCTCTGGACGGCTCACGGTCCTTCTCAGGCGGCATGCTTGGGGGCACCGGTGCCATAGGCAGTACCGGATCAGTCGCTGGTGCTTTGGGTGCTTTACCGTTCGGCACCGCTGGAGGCATGCCGTATCCACTC